>CM076573.1:740855156-740920876 GCA_034641835.2 Pinus albicaulis | reverse complement strand
CTACACACAACGCATTAGGAAACAAGTACCTAGGTACATACAGTACACTTCACTTCAGCAGTTTACAAATCCTGGTTGACAATTAAATGAGCTCAGTTTAGGAGACTAGATTGACCAACTAATACTCAATGGATAGAGCATGAAAAATACTTACAACCTCTCTTCACAATTTTAGAAATTAGTGAAGATAGCCAGATTCTGAATACCTTGGAAAATTTTGAATCCTCTTTGGAATATAAACATGAACAATTTCAAGAAGAATCCAACATTGAGTTTTTGTCATCAAGGCAGATGTCTCTCTATTCCATGGATAAATTTGGCAGTTCTACAATTGAGATATTTCCAGGCAAAACTTTAAACATAAACAAGAACCTAGAGAAATCTCAACAAGAAGAGCTAGTCAAGATATTACAGAGACATTCTTCTGCATATGCATGGGAGTACACTGATATGAAAGGGATAAGCCCCAAGACTTGCACTCATCACATATACATAGAGGAAAATTGTAAACCAATCAGACAACCTCAGAGAAGGATGAATCCAAATCTTAGGGAGATTGTTAAAGAAGAATTGCAGAAATTATTGAATGTCAACTTTATCTATCCTATTTTAGATAGTCAGTGGGTTTCTCCTTTGGTAATTGTGCCAAAGAAAAATGGTAAATGGAGGGTATGTATTGACTACCGAGAATTAAACAAAGCTACTCTTAAAGATCATTTTCCCCTACCTTTCATAGATCAGGTATTAGATACATTAGCTGGAAAAAAGTACTTCTCATTTTTAGATGGGTTTAGTGGTTATAATAAAATCCAAGTAGCACTGGAAGATCAAGACAAAACCACATTTACCTGTCCTTGGGGTACCTATGCTTACCGAGTATTGCCATTTGGACTATCCAATGCACCAACAACATTTCAAAGGGCAGTACTAGGAATTTTTTCAGATCTAATACATGATTGTGTAGAGGTATATATGGATGATTTCACAGTTTATGGAAACACATTTGAAGAAGCCTTAGCAAACTTGGAAAAAGTCTTAAAGAGATGTAAAGAAGCAAATATTTCACTAAGTCATGAGAAGTGTTTTATGATGTTTATTGAAGGAATTGTTTTAGGACATCACATTTCAGGGGATGGGATTAGAGTTGATGAGTCAAAAGTTGAAGTCATCTCTAACTTATCTATTCCAAGTTGTCAAAAAGATGTTAGGATTTTTCTAGGATTTACAGGATATTATCGGAGGTTTATAGAAAACTTCACCAAGATAGCATCTCCACTCTTTAAATTGCTTACCAAAGACTGTGAATTCAAATGGAATTCTGATTTCCAGTTAGCTTTTGAGACCCTGAAAACAAAAATTTCTGAAGCACCTATTTTAAGGGGACCTAACTGGAAGTTACCTTTTCATATTTCAACAGATGCCTCAGATACAGCTCTAGGAGCAGTATTGGGACAAAAAGACTTGATTCCTTATGCCATCTATTATACAAGTAAAAATTTGACTCCTTTAGAGTTAAATTATACTGTAACTGAAAAAGAGTTTTTAGTTGTTGTTCATGCCATAAACAAATTCAGACACTATATAACAGGCTATGAAACTTTTGTTCACACAGATCATTCTGCAATTAGATATCTAATGAATAAATCAATCACTAATGGCAGAGTCATAAGATGGTTATTGCTTTTACAAGAATTCAACATTACCATTCTAGATAGGCCTGGAAAACAAAACACAGTAGCTGATTTCCTATCTAGACTCCAAAACATCCAAGACAATACCCCAGTTGAAGATCAATTTCCCGATGAATATCTTTTTGCAATTTCTACTCAAACTCCTTGGTTTGCTGACATTGCTAATTATTTAGTTTCAGGGAAATTTCCTTCAATAATGAATGCAAGAGACAAAAGAAAGATCATTTATGACAGTGCAAAATATTCATGGGTTTCTAATGAGTTATACAAGACAGGTCCAGATTTTATCATTAGGAGATGTGTTCGGGAAGATGAGATGCCTGAGATCCTCAAAGCATGTCATGATGAACCTTGTGGCGGACACTTTGCTGATAAAAGGACAGCTTATAAGATCCTTCATTTAGGATATTATTGGCCATCCCTTTTTAAAGATGCTAAAGAGTATTTCAAAAGGTGTGACAGTTGCCAAAGGGTAGGGAAACCTTCTCCTTCAGGTGAGATGCCATTACAGCCTCAGGTACATATTGAACCTTTTGAAAAATGGGCTTTGGATTTTGTAGGACCTATTAGTCCTCCATCAAGACAAAAGAAATATATATTAGTTTGCACTGATTATGTTACTAAATGGGTAGAGGCCAAACCATTACTTTCTGCTACTGAAGCATCTGTAGTTAATTTTCTTTTTGAGGATATTTTTACTCGTTTTGGTGTCCCAAGGGAAATTGTTACAGATCAAGGAGCACAATTTACATCAAGGCTAGTGGAACAAATGATGGAGAGGTACAAAATCAGACACAGAAAATCTACTCCCTATCATCCACAAGCAAATGGTCAAGTGGAATCTACTAATAAGATTATTGAAGGGATCCTAACAAAGACTGTTCATTTACATAGAAGAGATTGGGCATACAGGCTTCCCGAAGCTTTGTGGGCCTATAGAACTACATGGAGAAGCACAACAGGTCATACTCCCTATGAACTTGTTTATGGAAAACAAGTTTTGTTTCCCATAGAGTTCCAGATTCAAACTTTTAAAATGGAAGTTCAGCTAGGACTTGATCTAACAGAGGCACAAAAGCACAGATTGGAGCAGATTAATGAATTGGATGAGATCAGACAAGATGCAGTTCAGAAAACAAGTATAGTCCAACAATAAATGACTAGATGGCATGATAAGTATATCAAGGAAAAGAAGTTCAAAGAAGGTGACTGGGCTCTCTTGTTTGATTCAAGGTTCAAATATTTTCAAGGTAAATTCTAAACACATTGGCTTGGACCATATGAAATTATGAGAATTTTTGACAATGGAGCAATAAAAATCAGGACAATAGATGAAGAAAATGTCACTTTTCTTGTGAATGGTCATAGATTGAAGCTGTATCACAAGCCATTTTCAAGAGAAGAATTTGTCAAAATATTCCAGGAAAACAGTGATGTGAAGTTAATGAAGAAGAATTTTTCTTCTTCATCAACTTAATTGAATTTTCTGAAGTCAGATATTTGAAAAATAAAATAAAAAATAAAGTATAAACATGAAAACTAATCACTGATTAGCGTGTTTATATAGAAAAGATAGAGTGAAAATCAGAATCTTTCTGACACTTTAACTTTTCCATTTTGTTCTTTTTCTGCAAGTAGCTATTACAAAATCATAAGTGCACATCCATATTTCACTTATGATTCATTTCATTCCATTCATCCATACTTCATTTCATTTCATTCATCCATACTCCACTTCATTCCATACTTCATTCATTCCATGGTCCACCTCATTTCCATCTCAGATTTTTAAATTTCATCTTTTCTGCAATTGAAGAATACACATCAGAAGTTGCAGGCCACTTTTTCACTCCACTTCATAGTTGTGATTCATTTCATTCCATCATTCACTTCACTCATACTCCATTACACCATATTTCATTATCCATTTTTAATTCATTTCATATAATATTTCATCATTCCATTCATGCTTCAAACCATTCCATTTCATGTTCCAAGACTTCTACAGGTACATTCTGCAATCAGTCAGACATTCTGCAATTAGGAAGACATTCTGCAGCCAGAGACCCTGAAGGAACTATCCAGTAAACATTTGATTTAGCAGCAAATTGATCCTGCATATTCAAGACAACAAGCAAAATCAAAGGAGTTATGAGGAACAGAAGATCAATGATTGAGGACAAGGCATATCAAAACCACAAAGAAAATCAAAGGAAAGGCAAAGGTATGAAATTATTATGGTGACAAATCATGAAAATTTTAGCATAGTTAAGTCATATATGATTCAAAAAGGTTATTTTAGTTAGTCGTGTTGATCATGCCTATCAACCATATCATAAAAAATTTGGACAAAAAAAAAAAAAACCCTTCCATCTTGCCATATTCGATCATCATTTAAAACTTAACGGTTAAAGTACTGAAGTGATTTAATAAGTCACGTCACTAGGCCAAAGTATTTAATGATGATTTTGAATTGCTTAACGAAATATCTCCGCGGTCTTTTCTTCCGTGATAGCTTTCAACTCATTAATCCGTGTGAATTATCCTCACCGCATTACACTCGTTTCATAACCACTCCATATCATTCCTTTCCGCAGCCAATACTTATCCATTTCGGTCTGTAAAACAAAGGAAACATCTTTGGGGCAGAAACATCTCTTTAACATCCATTTTCATCGTGAGCAGAGGAGCAGTAATTTGAAGGTTGAAAAGAGAAGCTATGGGTCTCATAGTGAGGACCGAACCAGTTGGAGCCAAGTACTTGGAAGGTTATCCACAAATCAGAGAAATGCTACAACAAGCTGGTTGGTTGCAATTTTTGGAGAAATTTAGTGGTTTTCACAAAGAGGTGACTAAAACATTTGCAAGGTCCTTCAATGGAGCAGAGGTCGAGATAGGAGATATTAAAATCACTGTTACAGAGGCTTTCATTGCAGAGGCAACGGAATTACCTAGACAAGGAGAAAGGTGGTTCAAAAATACGGAATTCCATAACGAAGCATGGAGGCAAATGCTTAAGACTCCAGGTATGGATGTTTCCATTTTTAAAAAGGGTATTCCTAGCTCGGCATTAAAGAATAAGTGGAGGAACATGTTGCTCATTTTGCAAAAAATTATCACTTGTGAAGGTAGATTTGGTACCCTCTATGTCTATCATATTCGGTTAATGATGCATTTCTTAGATGAGGAAATTAATTTGCCCTTTTTCCTACTTCATAGCCTGAAAAGAATGGCCTCAAACGTTCAAAAAAGGGTTCAATTTCTAGAAACAACCTTGTATCACCATGGTTTAGTCAAAATCTTAATTGAACATCATTTGAGGAAAATGGGAGATTGGGAAGAATTTCTAGTGAGGAACCATTTTGAGGAACCCAAAGAATCTCCACTTGAAAGCAAACTTACAAGAAGAAGCAGGAGAAGGGAAATTTCCAAAGCTGTTGAAGTTGAAACTGGTAAATCAATTCAAGAGGACAGGGACGAGATAATTTCTGAGAAATTGGCTCAAATAAAGAAGCAGCTTAAGAAGGAGAGAATAATAAGAAAATATGCCAAAGAAAGAGGTGAAGGGCCATCTCAACCAAGACAGAGCCACAGACTTAGGGGTATACTAAAGAAAACAGAGGCTAGACAAACAGGAATCATAAACATTGAAGATGAAGAAACTCCAGAAATAGACCCAGCACAACAACAAATTTACAATTATATTGAGTCATTAGAGAGGAGAGCTTCAGAAAGTAGAGACAGAACTCCCAGCCCACCAGAATCTGAAATTGATGTGCTAAGAAGAGATAAGTATGAGTTAGAAGTACTCAATAGGCATATCAGGAATGAGAATGACATTTTGAGGGAGCAGGTGAAACTAAAAAGTGATATGAATTCAACTCTGTCTCTACAAATGGAGAAATTGTACAAGGTCAGTGAAAAATTGAAGAAGAAAAACAAAAAGCTAATCAGGGCACTTACAAATTTAAGATTCAAGTTAGTCATAAGGAAGCCCAAAAGACCATTGACTGTCAAGCAAAGCAGAAGAAGAGGGTTGGATGTCCTAGTAGAGGTCTCAGAGTACATGGAGTAGTTGCATGAGGACATGCAAAAACTTTGCAGTGGGGGTATGTTGAGCCCCAAAGATGTTCTTCTCTTTCACCACATTCTACTTCATTTTCTTTGTCCCTCAGCAATTACAGGCTTAAATGATCAATAAGATTAATTAAAATTGCTTTAAGAATTTATATAATGACTAACTTGTTATATTTTCATGATTTTGTTGGTGTAGTAATTTTTGACTAAGACTCGGCTACAGAATATAGGCATTCCGTAGCCAATCATCTGTTCTGCAGCCATCCTCATGTTTACGTAGGTTCCAAGTGTCACTGCAAAGAAAAAGGCATATGGGTGAAATCCACAACACTTCCCCATCATCTCTTACTCCCCACGAAGTCCGAGTTAAAGTATCCAAGCGGTTATGCACGTAGAGGAGAAGCAGTCTCCTATCAAGACACGGGCTCTACAGATGTCCGCAGTAAAGTACATGACTGTTAATAAGAGTTTTTATTTGATTAGAAGTGGGAAAGACAATTATCCCTGTTTTTCGCAAGAGTAGTTATGTAACTTCATTATAAGTATGACTCGGGAGACCGAGAAACAACTGGTTAGATTTTGTTTTGTTGCTAGATCTCAGAAGACATAATCCTCTGTTTTGAAGAATTTCTCCTTTAATGAAAGAAGCATCATTTTATTGCACGAGCTGAGTCAATCTTGAGTAGATTTGCGTGCTATTCCAGTGGTAGAGGGCCCCTGCTACCTGAGAAGCTTTGTTCATATGATTTAGATAAGTAACTTAGCCTCGTTTCATTCCTAGTTCAATTGACTTTCTGAACTTTGCGTTTTATATTCACTTGCATTGGATGCTACAGTTTAGTCTCGTTCTTACGTATTATTCCAAAATATCACTAATGTCGAATGAGGTGTAACTGTAGTATTTTAGGAGTTAGTTTTACGTTCTTGTGCTCAATTACATCAGTTGTTATAGCTAGTCATGATCTAATAAACTCTTCCAAAATATCACTAATTTCGGATAAGACATAGCTGTGGTGTTTTAGAGCTTTTTTGTGTTTTGTTGAATTTTATGCTTTCATGCTCATTTACATAACATGTTGCAACGAGTCCTGTTCTACAAACTATTCCAAAATATCACTAATTTCGGATGAGACATAGCTGTGGTGTTTTAGAGCTTTGTTGTGTTTTGTTTAATTTTATGCTTTCATGCTAATTTACATAACATGTTGCAGCCAGTCCTGTTCTAAAAACTATTCCAAAATACCACTAATTCCGAATGAGACAGAGCTGAAACATTTCAGTGACTAGTTGCATCTTTAGTCTAGTTGTAATACTCCGGAGGTAGATGTTACTCTAGTTTAATTTTGTCACCGTGTTTCAAGTTTGATAATGGCACTCTAGTATAACTCTGTCCACTGTACTTTAAGTTAGATTAGTGACATTCTAGTTCAGTTCCAGTTCATTGTATTTCAAAGTTAGGCTAAAATCATTCTAGTTTAGTTGTGATCACTATGTTTCAAGTTTGATCAATTGCATTCTAGTTCAGTGTCATCCATTGTTCTTTAAGTTGTGTTGACTGTCAAAATTAAACTTCACGGCCATCATTGTTTACAAACTAATCTTGTTCTGACTTTCTATTAATGCATCATCATATGGACAGGAATGAATTCGTGATATCAGTTTAAGGCCTTGATTGTTCTGTAATCTTTTGAAATTTCACAAATAAGCCTTTTTTTCCCAAAACTATTATAGAAAAGCTCTAACTTTCAGATGAGGCTTAGTAGTGACAAGCTGAGCTGCAGAATGGACTAATCTTAGCATTACAAGTCAATTCAGAGTAGAAATCTTATTGTGTTACAAATAATCTTTTCAATTGTGTTCCAATAAACTTCTAGCCATGGATGATATTCTTTGTAATATTGTAAGATGATTGTGTACTTAGGAGAACCTCATTTGTACTAAACTTGTCCTTTTCTCAAACTATTCCAACATATTTCTAATGAATGAATTGGATGAGTTCATGTTATGAGTTATTGAGTTCATGTTGTGATTTATTTCCTTGCTAGGAGTCATTATCAAGCTTTTCATTTTCTGTTATTTAGTGTCATACACAATTTAGAATAGGTTTTGCTCTGTTTTAGTGTAACCATCCACTTTTATTTACCAACACTTAGTTCTTTTTTTTCTTTTTAACATAAAACCATAAAACCAAAAACATTAGAAAAACACTAAATACAACGTAGTAAGAAACAGATACCTAGGCACATATAGTGCACCTCACTTCAGCAGTTTACTAGCCCTGGTTGACAATTTATGACCTCAATTTAAGAACACTAAGTTGAGCACTACACTTCCCATTAGATAAGGTCTCCATTTCTTTAGTGCATGTAGTATTGCCAACATTTCCTTCTCATAAATAGCCTTTGTAAATACTTTCCTTTGATTGAATGACTTTCAAAAGAAATGGGTCTTCCTTCTTGCATTAAAACAACACCAATTCCCTTTCCTGAGGCATCACATTCCACAATAAAGGTTTTTTTGAAGTCTTGCGTAGCTAAGACTGGTGCTAGGCACATTGCCTCTTTAAGATGTTCAAAGGCCTTAGTTGCTTCAGGAGTCCATGAAAATGTATCTTTCTTCAATAATGTTGTTAGAGGTGCTGCTATTCTCCCATAATTCTTAACAAACTTGCGATAATACCCTGTTAACCCGAGAAATCCTCGCAACTGCTTTATGGTTGTGGGAACTTTCCATTCCTTAATGGCTTTAATTTTGTTAGGGTCTACTTTAACACCCTCGTGAGATACAATATGATCCAGATATTCCACCTCTTGTACTCCAAAGAAACATTTGGATTTTTTTGCATATAATTGTTTCTCCTGCAATAGTTTGAGCACCCTGTCAACATGTTCAACATGATCCTTCCAAGACTTGTTGTAGATTAGTATATCATCAAAATACTAGCACAAATTTTCTAAGGAAGGGTTTGAAAATGGAATTCATCAACCCTTGAAATGTAGAAGGTGCATTGGTAAGGCCAAAAGGCATGACCAAAAATTCATAATGCCCTCATGAGTTCGAAATGCTGTTTTTGGAATATCTTCAGTCTTCATTCTAATTTGATGATATCCTGAACGAAGATCCAACTTGGTAAAATAAATTGCTCCATGTAATTCATCCAATAATTCATCAATCACAGGAATGTGAAATTTGTCTTTAATGGTGAGCTTATTGAGCTCCCTATAATCCGGACACATTCGCCATGATCCATCCTTCTTGTGTACCAATACTACAGGAGCAGAGAAAGAACTTTGACTAGGTTGAATTATAACCGCCTCTAACATTTCTGCAATCATACGTTCAATTTCTCTCTTTTGGAAGTAAGGATATCTATAAGGCCTGATGTTTGGAGGAACACTTCCTGGAATCAAATGAATAGCATGATCATGATCACGAATAGGTGGGAGTCCTTTGGGAGTTTCAAACACCTTGGAATGATTGTCCATGACTTGTTGGAGATCTGCAGAAATAGATGATTTTGATGTTGGAACTTCTAGTGAGCATAATTGTGCAATTACGCCTCGTTGTTCTTTCTTTAGAAGCTTTGTCATGACATTAGAGCTTATTATCCTTCCTGGCTTCCCTTCAATACCCCGTAATTCGACTTCCTTTCCTTCTGAAAAAAATTTCAAGAAAGTTCTTGAAAATTAAAAGCTACCGTCCCCAAAGATTGTAACCATTGTACTCCTAGTACAACATCAGCACCTCCCATAGGAATGGAAAGCATTGGACTAGTCAATACATATTCCCCCATGGTTAGCTTGATATTATGGCATTTTCCAGAGAAATTTATAGTTACTCCATTTGCAACCATCACTTGACATTCTGGTGTTGGGTATAGGAAACAATTTAATTCCTTGGCTACCTTACAATGAATAAAATTATGGGTGCTACCTGAATCAATCAACACTATTACCTTTTTCTTCTTGATTTGTCCTTCTATCTTGAGAGTTTGAGGATTGGTAATTCCCGCCAGTGCATTACATGATATGGTCGGATTCATTTCTTCCTCTTCTAGGGCTGGTTCCTAGTGTATATCCTTACTTTTGAAGTTTCTTCTCATTTTCTTTCTTCCTCCCTTCTTTCGCAATTCATGTAAAACAATTTCTTTCTCAACGCATTCTAGCATTCTATGACTTTTTAGTATTTGCTATCACAACTGTAGCAAACCATTTTTTCTCTTTTTTCTTCCAATTGCTGTGGTGTCAACCTTGTAGTTTGTGGAAGTCTAGGAGTAGTAACACTTCCATCTTTATATATGTGAGTGGTGGGCTTCCTCGTTGCCATAATTTTACATTCAATTTTTATTGCCAACCTGAATGCCTTTTCCAATGAATCAGGTTCCCAAATGCAAACTTCATATTGGATGTTATCCTTTAAAGTCCTATGAAGACATAAATCTGGTGTTCCTCTAGGATATCAGTTACCCTTATATTCAATTTTTGGAAGTCCTCAATGTGCTCCACCACTGAACCCTTTTGTTTGAGATTTATCAGTTGGCTAAAGAAGGTGTTGCTCTTTGTATCCTCATAATGTGCTATCATTTCCTCTGTAAAAATTGACCAAGTGACAATTTTTTTACGGGAGAAAAGCCATTGATACTATACAAATGTATTTTGTTCTAAATTTAAAGTTGCAATGTGTACCTTTTGTGTGTTTTGAACATTATTGAGATCAAAATATTGCTCCATCTGTAGTATCCATGTTACCGGATCCTTGCCATCAAACTTCCTCGTATCCATATTTGGAATATGGTGGTTCTTCAATCCAACATTAGATTTTATGAAATCATGATTAACATGTATTTTTTTCTCATCATGAGTTTCCTCTACTATATTCCATTAGGAATCATTTCTTTTATCAACTTTGTCAAACCTTCCATGTCTGATTTTAGATCATTCTTCATGTTTTCCATGTTGTCTTTCATTTTTTATTCCATTTCCTCCATGTTAGCTTCCACGGCATCCATATTAGCTTCCACGCATTTCTTCAAACCATCCATCTTCGCTTCCACGCCTTTCTTCAAAACTTCCATTGCATTTTTTGCTGCTCTTTGCGAGAGCGAAATTTGGTGCACTTGCTCTTGTAATTTTGATAGATCATGTTGCAATTATTCATATTCATGAGTCATAATAGAGTATTCTGAGGGCTTAATGGGTGTTGAATTCTCTTTAGGAGGCATTTCAGAACCCAATACTGAAATATATGCTCAATAGGCCCTTGGAATCACTTCAAACTGATTTTCTACACAAGACTTATGCAATTCGGAAAAAACAATACACACCTTTTTCTTGCTTTTGAGGATCTCGATATTGAAACTGAATTATCTCTCTGATTTTGGATCTTCAATATCTGAACTTTGGCCCTCAGGTAGCCCTCTAAATCCTCTTTCAAATGCCATAGTTCTGACTTGATTTGGATTTTTCAAGGAAAAGTTATGTCCAATCTCCCACAATGACCTAATTATGGACTGGTTTAGTAGAGCGAACTTGTATGACTTGCCACGTCTCACTGTTTCCTCCTTCGGCTCTGAAATTTATAGAAAAGAAACTGCAGTCCATGTAATTATGGCCACTTTTTACAGCATTCCAATCCAATGCTCAGAGAGAGAGAGAGTTATGAAGATTTTCTCACGATCACCTCTTTATGATGAAATTCGGGAGCTTGAAAAATCCCTAACTTCCACAGACCATATCTCCGAAAATATTGCGAACCAAGCTCTAAAATTTTGCAATGATGTTCCTCGGGATTTCTGCTTGCCACCCTAAAAATTTCAGCTTCTCAAACTTCATAGAAAACAAGTTATATCGAAAATACCACGATGAACTGTTTGGAGCAGCGAAACCCTAGAATCCAAAGCTCTGATGCCAGATGTTGTGAAACCAACTCCAAAAATAGAAGAAAAGAGATATCAACGCCTTAGAAATAAGCCACTTTGAGGGGGAAACCTCCAATACATTACATGAATGAACAATTTTTGGATGATACAAATGACAAAACCTCCTTTCTATATATAGGAGTCCATGGGGCCACAATGTAATCCTAGCCGACCTAACAATAATAATTTAAGGGCACAATAATAACAATATGGGGGTTACAGGGGTAAAAAAAAAACAATAAGGGGATTACACTAACAACAATAAGGGACTATACTAGTAATATAGGGACCTAACAAGAAAAGAGTTGAAAGTTGACTCCTCCTGGAGGAACGAGTGGTATTAAAGGTAGCACCTGGTTCCGATGATGGTGGAACTGCTCAGAACAATTAAAGGTCAAGGGGCTAGCTAACATGACCACTCATTACAGCGGTTCCTCAAGAATGTGTAAAAAAATCAAGTGAAGGCATATGATCGGCCGAGCAGATGGTAATGATGGAATGAGAAGACCAAGGTTCATATGGAAAAAAAGGCTGATAAAATGGAAATTACGAGAGGTAAAATAAGGATGGTTTCATTTTTACACAAGCTTGAAATCAGGAAACTCTGCTTGAAGTTGGTTTCATTTTTACACAAGCTTGAAACTTTTTAGAAAACTATGCTTGAAACTAGTTTCATTTTTACACAAGCTTGCAACAGAAACAAACTATGCTTGAAACCAATTTCATTTTTACACAAGCTTGAAATAGAAACAAACTATGCTTGAAATAAGTTTGCATGCCCCCAACATCATGACTCAATTCGAGGTACATTCCCCCGAGCTTCAATACATTCACCCGAGTAGACTGCTAGTCACTAACAGGTGGATGGAGTGAAGATTCAATCACGAGATCAAGTGAAAGACTCGACTAGGATTTTACAAGATCTGATCAAAAACTCGAATTGAAAGGGAAGTTGTTTCATTTTTTAACGAGGTTGACACAGTAAAAGAACTATCCTCCTAAGGCCTAATTCATTTTTTAATGAGGTTGACATAGTAAAAGAACTATCCTCATACACCTTGTTTCATTTTTTAAGGAGCTTGACACAAGAAAACGAACTCTGCTCCGACGAGCTTGTTTCATTTTTTAAGGAGCTTGACACAAGAAAGAGAACTCTGCTCCAACGATCTTGTTTCATTTTTTAAGGAGCTTGACACAAGAAAAGGAACTATGCTCTAGAGAGCTTGATTAAGACATAAAAAGAGTCATGGATTCCAAGAGGTTCTCATATGATGGGAGAACAACATCTTGGAAATTATTACCCAATGCCCTCGGTACATGGTGTACTACCTCATTGACTGAATTATCAGTGGACGCGGACATGGAACAGGTGGCCACATAATTGACCTGTGGTGGGGAAGATATCATCAGCTGGTAAGGACCAGGAAGGGACGACGGTAGACCAGATGTCACATAAGGACCAAAGAATGAAAGTTGATCAATGGTCATGATCCAACCTTCATGTGGAAAAAAGATCACAGAAAAGAGAGAAGAGATAAGCGCACCCATGGCATAATCATAGTCGCGCCTCAGGAGTAAATTAAAATCCAAGGTGCCTTAGACCACCATCATATCTATATAGATGGTTTCCCTCCCAAAGTAATAGGAAAATTCGGAAGGATCCCTAATGGTTGACTTGTTCCTTTGGAGAACCCAAAGCTTGCCACATAGTTGAGGACATAATACTAACCGAGGCACCTTCATCTATAATCGTGCCTAATGTTATCACTCATATTTTCCTTGAAGTTGTTAGAAAATGAAAGTTGTCCGAGGTAACCACAAACCAACCTTCAGATACAGAATCTAGCCAATCTGTATCCAGAGAGGGCTCTCTCTTTAAAATTTAGCTTTGTTCTTAGAAAATATTAGGCTAGTTATAAGTCCAGGGGTTTTGTTTGAATTTGAATGGTGCAATCCGCCAACTGAGGGAAAGATTGAGTTTTTCAGGCCATTGGGCTATGGAGTCGAAAAGATGGCTTTACTGGATTATGTTTTTACACAAAAGATGGCTTTGCAGGGCAAGATAGCCAAAACAAAGAACAATTTTAGAAATTAAAGTGAATGGAATGGATTTTTAAATGGATGAAAGGCAATTAAGAATCTTTCAACATGTTTAAACGAGGGAAAGTGAGTGATTACCAATAAAGAGAAATTAAGAATTCTTTACTAAGTAATCAAATGCTTAAACCAGAGAAACAAGAGCAATTAAGAATTCATTGTTTATAACCAGTTTAGAAGAAAACATTTAGAATAATAACAATTGAAATCAGAGTACACTTAAGCAATTTCTGATTTAATCCTTTTTTGTTAATTATTCAGAAATGAAACACAGTGATATAGTAACATATATAAAACTTAAAACATAGGATAGAAATGACTTATTGAACTGTAGTCTGACACATGAATCCTGCAAAAAGTCTTGAGCTTCAATTCATCATCCAGCAAGCCACAAAGAAATTTATCCAAAAGAACTTTATTCCAAAAATCAATGTTACAGCAAAGTAGAAGAATCCACCTTCAATACTCCAATTGAGGGAGTATTTATACAAATTCTAAACTAAAATATCTTGAAAAAAATATCAAAATTAGTTCACAAATCTCTCCAACTATTTTACATAAATAGAACTTAAGTAAAGGAAACTCAAACTAATGCATCTATTTGGCACTATTTTGTATGGATAGGTGATCACAAATAGGAGAATTCGAATTTGATCCAACTCTTAGTTGATGAGGAGGCATCCAAGTCACTAACTGCTTCCTTTCTTTGTGCAATTCTTCTCTAACAATTCTGCAAATTTTGGGTCCAATGAGACCTTTGTATTTCTTAATCCGTAATAGATATGTAAAAAGTGAAAGATTTTATTGTATATTAATATGTTGGTGAGATAAACCTCTTTCAGTTTCCCAAAATTCCTCTCCAGGTGTGCACAAAAGGCTCTGCAAAAAATATGTGTAAAATAGAGTTTTACAGAGTCTGAAAAATAGCCTGTAAAGATGTGCATGTATCTCTCATTCTGAAATCACTGTGCAAAACATGAGATAGGTTTTTGTAGATATGTCTCTTAGGAACAAAAACCTCCTTCATTTTTGTATGATGTATTTTTTATTTACCACAATATTCTCTGCAAAATGATGACTTAACTGGTATTTTCTGCAAAAAGTGCTTTCCATCATTGTTTAATATTTCCAAAACCATAATAGCTGTTAGAAACATGAGAGAGGATTTTGTATATGGTCCTCTTAAGAACATAAACCTCCTTCAGTTTTGCAAAATTCAGCTTGGATGGATCACAATAGTTTCTGAAAAACAATGACTAAAACATTAAATTTCTACAAAAATGTTCCTTCTTGTTGTGTTTTTCATCTTTTCACTTTTTTGTTCTTTTAACTGTTTTACTTTCACTTTAGATAAACTTCAATGTTGGTGAAATTATTTTCATCTCTTTTTACCATTTTACTGCCTCTGTAATTACTTTTACTGTTTTACCTTTGACTGCTCTGTAACTTCATTTTAACTTTCACTCTGACTTTTACCTGATACACTTTAACCACTGATACTCTTTAACTGTTCTTTACTGTGTCCTTTTACCTTCAATGTGTAGTTTAGGTTTTTACTGTATGTTTCAACAGTAAATTGTTTAATATCCTATTTCCTTTGCTTGTCTTTCAACTGTATGTTTTATCTTCCATCTCTGTTTGAATAGATTTGATAACACTCTTAGAGTAAACAAGTCTTATGACTAGTATTAAGACTGTTTATCCAAGGATGTGGTCTTCTGATCACCTGTAAAACAAAACAAATTGTTAAGAAAGCATTGGTTTGTAGGGGAGGTCGAAAAGGTTTCATTTGATTTTAAGAGGTCTGTGGAGTGAATCTAGAATGACTTTTGGGAGGTAAACCATGCTCGAATTGGTTAACAGAGGCTTCAGGTACCGCAGCTGGGTTACAAAGGGTTTTACTGCATGGAAGTCTGGTCGTTCACTGTGAATGAAAAAATGAAAAACGCGGGCTTATTTCATTTTATTCACAAAGTCAATGGGTGGCGGAATTTATTATTATTTTATTGGATGACGTCAGCATGGTACAGTGGATATGTCACGAGTGGAAAGGTGGTAAGCGGTTTCTATCGCACCGCTTATGAGGGAAGGCGGTTTTAGGCGGAAGGGCAGCGATGCGATACAATGACTGACACATAGCACGACACTGTTTGAAAACTGCTTGGCCATCGCGCGTTATCTTTCGTATGCGGATGGCCAGCGAAATGGATGAGGGCCGTAGATATTTGACGGGGCGATCGGATGGCTGACGGGACAAGAAGATGGCGGGGAATTAACGGCGCGGGCCCAATGTAATTAACTGTTAATTAAACCCATCGGGTGGAATTCGATTGGCTGGGGTCGGTTATTAATTAATCATGTGGATTAATTAATCCCAGGTACAGTGGATGGTCAGGAATTACTTTATTTTTATTTTTAAACATATATAATATGTTTAAACGTGTTTTCATATAATTTTATTTATACAATAATTAAATCAATATGATTTATTTACTATAGGGGGGTGGGAATAATATTAATGTTATATTTTAGCCAAAAGGGGGTATATTGTGGGTTTTTAATTTGAAAAATGGGAATTAAATACTTTTGGCTAAAACGACATAATATAAGGGTTTTTGGAGATATTACTATAAAATGATTTATATACATAGGACAAGGTTATTTCAATAAGAAGTGAATAAATAAAATTAGAGTTAATATGACAAGGGGAAAATGTAGACTCAAAACACTTAAATATAACCAAGAAAGTGAAGATTCAAAAGTAAATGGCATTATTATACTTTCATCACTCAGACTTAGAATAAAAGTGATTTTGAGAGCTTTTCATGAAATATTAAAGGATTTTCCTAAGTAAAATGGAATTTTACTTAGAAAAATATTCTTGAGAAGTGAATGAATGTGATAATGGATGATTTCAAGTACTTAGGTTTTTTCAATTATTGGGCCGAGGGTCCGGTCCCTCCAAAAGTCAAGGAAATGCCTTGAGACCCTCTAATCTTCAAATACCTTCGCACTTAGGGGGAATTAGTGAAATCTTTAGGGAAAAATGAAGGGGAAGTTAATAATCTTGACTTTGCTTTGCTGTGAACTTTTCCAATGTAGTATCTACCTTTGCACTTGTGATGAAAGTAAAATTGAACACATTTAGAACCATCATTCATCACATGTAATTATGCAACAACATCTACCTACCCTACTTACTTTACCCTACCATTTTCTCTTCTTTATTAGGGTGCACTTGGACTGGCAAACCCTTATCAATCTTCTTTTTCTTTTACATGGAAAACCTATCTAAGTCTACACTTATTACATCTAAGGGCTCAGATTAAACTGTTGAGCTCCTTTTATTTACTCTACCTATCTACTTATCTGCCAAGATTAAACTGTTTGGCCAGATATTTATTCTCTATTCTACAACATGAAATTGAAAAATGAATGAGTCAAGTTTAAACTGTTTGACTCTTCATAAATTGTGGCAAATATTTGACAAACTGCACACAATTTTGTTAATTACACCAGAGCAAAAAGTAGTGGCATTTAGACTTGCACACTTTCCTTGGCCTTTCTTTTGGTGGGGTTCATTTTCTTTTACTTTTTTGGCCAATTTTATTTTTTCACCCTTTGATTTTTCTTTTAGGGTATACCCTCTTTACATTTTTTTAAAAAATTTTGATTTTTTGATTTTTAAAGAATATTGAACACCTTTGTAACAAGAAAAAGGTTTGAACATATTTCATAGCTCATCAAGTCAATCATGAAATATGACACCTATGGGTATAGGAGTCTAACACCTAGTACGACCATATTGCAGGCCTATACGGTGATCTCAAAGGGCACGTAAGAAGGAATACAGTATCCCGTAAATCGATTCCAATCAAAGGAAGCGACCAAACTACATGGAGGGGATGCCATAAGAATAGGAGGATTATCCCCTTGTGTTATGGGAGGGGAAAGACCATCCTCATGAACTTGAGGTACGAGAGCAGTAGGATCACTTTCTAGAACTGTGGCAATAGGAGTTGGAGGATCACCCTCCTGAATCATGGAAATGGGAGGATCACCCTCCGATCCCGGGGAATCAGAGGAAATAAAAAGAACCTGACTGGGATGAGACCCAATCTCGATGGAAAAGACCTGATGAACTGTAGATGGAATCAGGTCAACCATTTTCTCAACCAATGATTGGTTGGAAATGGAATCGGGAGTCTGACTTTCAGAGAGAGTGGAATTGATTGGAGATGAATCTCTATCAATGACTTGATCAACTATTGGAGGACTCGAAGAAAAATTCTAGTAACCGACATGAAGTCAGGACTCATAAGCCGAAAGGGTATCCAAAACTTTAGAAGCTTCATCCATATAAGGAAATAGGTGAATGGGATGGTTCCCTTCATACAACCTACAAGGAAATTTGATCTTACCCCGTTTCTTACGAGTCTCATTATCTCTATTTGAAGGTTCATCATCAGCATGATGTCCAGAGGTTGATGATGAAGGATGAATCAGGCCAACGGACCACACTTCTAGCACCTTGGGAATATAAGGGAAATCACGAAGGAGATGGTCACCCTGACATAGCTTGAAAGGGAATTTGACTCGGTGAGATGGAGTGGGAGGTTTCTAGACAGTAGCTGCATGGGTAGCAATAGTGGTTGATTTGACCCCTAGCTTATTTTCCTTCTTCTTCTTCTTAGCCACCTAGTTACTAGAATCTAGACATTCACCCAACGAAGAGAACGAACGAGGTGAAGAAACAAGCGAAGAAGGTGAGGGGTCAATCTTAAGATCAACATGGGGTTGACATGGTTCAAGTGGAGGAGAACTTGGTTGGACAAAGGTTGGAACACTCGGTCGGGACCACCGAGGTTGAAAATAACCAAACGAGTAAACTAATAGTTAACCCAGGAAGGGACAACGTCGCCTTATAAGGGGAGGCAACATTTCCAAAAGAATGAGAAGGACCAGAACTCCCATCGGATGGGGATCCTTGACTAGTAAACCCAGGAAACGTTTCCATTGACCTCACCCTAAAGAATCACCAAGGAATATAACTTTAACCAGGAATATTTTGTGGGCAGTTAATTTTAAGACATTGAAACAAAGCTCTTCCTTTTCATGTTTTAAGAGTCGAGAAAAGGACAAAAGGTGACTCTATTCACTTTCAGTTTGGACGAGCTTGAAAGGACAAGTGCTCGATGATCTTTTCAAATTTTAAAGAGTCACGGAAAGATCAAAATGACTACTCAGGAACTCTAAGGAAGAGGGTGTACCAAGCTCCTGTGAACTGCAATATACACCTTGGTGATCAAATGAAAGAGAAATGACCAATGAATTAACGTACGCGCAGGCAGTCTCCCTGAATGTTGTGTTTGGTGTATCATGGTTACAGGGCGGCAGACTCGGCTTCCTATGGATAAAGGATTGCAACCTATAAGGGTCTCCCTTTATATACTCGACGGTACGGGGAGCATAAGTCCATGCTAGCGCTATCTATTGCTACATGACGAATGAAAGATACTAGGTTTTATGATGCAGGAACATGTCACTAGCCTAGACCTCTAAATGTGAGCGTTAGGTTTCAATGCTTCCTTAGGTTAATTGAATTCATTTTAAAGTTGATCTTGACTTAATGTTGCAATTTCAAGGCCTTACCGAATGTGATCTTGAATTCTTAATGCACAACTATATGAGAAAGAAACTCATTCCAATTTAATGAAGAGCTAGCAAAGAGAGGGATAGTAATTCATGAAAAAGCAATAATCAATCAAATATAAGAGAAAATATCCTTAATGCATCTAAGAAAACCAAAGCAGAAAACAAAAAGCTCTTTCCTTGTTCATGAAAATATACTAATGCAAAATAACGTTTTCTATTTTCAAACCAAAAGAAAGAATGCATATTTTGTCCTTTTAGATGAATGAGAGGCAAAATGCACTATTACACTAAATGAAAAAATGGAGACTATTTTTGAGCACTTCGAATGAAACGATCTAAAACAAGGAGATCAATCCAACATGAAAATCAAACATACTCAAAACAAGGATGCACTCTCCCAAGCAAACAGGGCTTTCAAACTGGTTCAGTGAGCAATATAATCTATGCTCAAGGTGATAGATGGAGAGCTAAATGAAATCCAAGATGATCATTCAACCACCCAATGACATGAGGAACCAAAATAAAAGCTAAAACAATCAGTCAAAAAACTGAAACAATAAAGACCAAACTAGCTCAAACTGAACTCATAAGGTTCAGTGAGGACGGAACTGAACAAGCGGCACAAGGCACCTAGAAACCGTAGGATGAAAAACTCCACTGATCAGATAAAGGGAAAACAACTGAGAAGAATGAGATAAGAGATTAGAAGTAATTTCAGTGGAATGAATGAAAAGGAAAAATCAAACAAGAGGCAAGACACACTGGCTAAATTTCAGGGAAGAGGCCAAAATCTGAATATACATAAATCGGGGTGACTGTTCAAATGTAATTCACTTTGAAAAGGGGATGGCGCGCCTGTGAAATGAGCAAAAAGCACCAATCGGCGCGACTATTCAAGCAACAACAACGCCGAGCCAAAAATCCATAGAGAAAATAAAAGAAACAGAAAAGAAGCCATACTTAACACTCTGAGACTAAATGTGATGGCTACAAACAGTCAAATAGGTAAAACAAAGCAGAAAAGTTGTAATACAACCAAATTCGAATCGACAAGCAAAACACTAGACGAACAGCGAGAGACGAAAAACACATTGATTTCCCTAGTATGGTCACCAAATGATTGTGCAGGTAAATCCCCTCTGCGGACAGAGGCAATCCCTCTAGCCCTAGGGTGGGTCTAGCAACTACGAGAACATACTAAAATCTACCTTCCTAGATTGTAAATGAAATTCAGAGCAAGGAAGATGACCTACCTTGTTCTGATGCTATGTTTTCATCTTTCGTCGAAGCTTCTTGATCTATCACACTCCTCAAGCTCGATGCATGTTGCTACCAATGTTCGATTACCTGTACAGACAGTCAAGACACCATGACAAGCATAATATCATGACAAACATAAAACAATTACAACCTATCTAACTGATCAATGAATGCTAGAAATCTCATATCAGTTGCACTTTATTATGATAAATACAAGGGGAGTTTACAACCAAGCCTTGATGTTGAAGCTCTCCTTCGGTAGGTCTGTATCCAAGCACGTTTGCAACACCCTCATACACAAAGGTCTAAGATCTCACTATGTTTTTAACACACAAAAACAATCACACTCTGCACTATTCTCCCGAAGCTATAATTGCTTCTCCTCTCTATCGAACTAAGGCAACAGAGGTGAAGGAGGTCTCCTTATATAACAATGGAGGAGGAGGTTATGGGCCCTCAAAAAATGGGAAAATAGCTTATCCTTTGGAGCAGTTCCTATTTCTTGGGAACAAGAAGCCCAAAGGGGAATTCCTCGGCCATATCTTCAAAACAAACTTCCAACTCACCGCCTCACGAATCTTCTAGTCACGGAAGCTTCAATTCTATTTTAAAAACTTTCCAAAAGAGGATCGTCGTGGGTCTGACATTAAGACAGAGGGCCAATCAGTGCGAGTATTAGTACAAATCTCTTCTATTGGCGCGGGCTAGATACTGAGACAAAGAAACGACCTTGAAAACCAAGTTTTTGCAGGGATCTTCCAAAAAAGTTGTAAGGGGAGATGAACTGGCAGACAAAGTGTGGTTCAGGGGTATGTATTCCATGCTTGGAAATTACACAAGGGTCACTGTATGGGTTCTCCAAGATCAGGGAACGAGGACTACAGGGACAATGAAAAATTGATTTTGTGACACTACAGATCAAAGTTAAAACTCTAACATATGAGCTCAGACAAAAATAAACTTTTGATAGATTAGATTTCTTGGCCCAAGTTGCAGATTCCATACCTATTAATTTCATAGATATACCTTCTCGAGGGGTCCAACAAAATATACCCCTTGGAAAAAAGCAGACTGATGACATTGTTGTGCAAAAAAAGGACCATACCAAAATCACATCTGTCCATATAGAGGAACATGAATCACATATGAAACTAACAAAAGAAATGGTTGTACAAACATAGGAACAAAAACCAGATGTGAAACTAACAGAGGATGAGGAACCAGAGATCAAACTAACCAAAGACATTGTTGTGCAAAAAAAGGATGATGAACCAAAGGATAAATCAAAGTTGTGTAAATTCTCATATAAGGGAAAACTAATACATTACCATTTGCACGAAAACCCACTTCGTGACCTTTGCAAGAGATGCAAAGAATATAAAAAAAAAGTTTTGTGAAAACACAAAAAAACAGTGGATGAGCTTGAAAGGAAGGTGAGCAAGTTGGAGAATGATAAGAAACAACTCGGACAGATAATGGATATTGTAAATATTTTCAGGGCTCCTCCAACCAATTACAATGTGTACTTGATAGAAAATTTGTTGATGTTTAAAAAGAATGTTATCATAAAAAATAATCCTTTCTAGGTTGAAAACAATGATGGCTTCATGGATGCATATATGGATTGCATGAATCTAGAAAAAGAATTTCTCTGTGAAATGTACCAACATAATTTTTTGGTACCTATTAACAGAAGATGGAATCCCAACCATGTTGCAGGGGACGTCCAATTGAGAACCTTTGTATCGTATTTGAGAAATCAAGGCAATTGGTTGGAAGCTCTTAAAATTTATATGCATAATTACGATAGCCTTCTATGGGTTAGAGGAGAACATCCCAAACCTATGGAGGTGATAGAAGAACATCAATATTTCGCTGATTTTCCAGAGGTAGCAGAGGATATCTCCAAGAACAGGAAGAAGACCATTTCATATTGCGCAGGATAGATTCAAATATTGGAAACTTCCGCACAAGTAGGATGTAAAGAAACATGGGATGCCTCGAGAAAAAAATCTTGAAATAAAGATCCATTTAACTACCTAAACTTAAATATAGCCTTAAAAAGGGTTTCTCAGTATATTATTGCCATGGGACAATGTGGGAATAACTGGATAGGTCTTAGATTTCACTATCCAATGATATGGATTCCAACAAGGATATATAAAAAGAACTATACCCTAAAGAAAAAAGAAGAGTCTGAATGCCGAAATGTAATTATGTAGACATGAGGGTATCTTTGTCCTGGTGAAGCAGGACGTAGTGATTATTCTATCAACAATATTGATGAACTTCCCCCTCAGAAAAATTATCATATCATAAATAAACACCCCCCTTCATCCACAGATTCAGATTGACACACTGGCTCACCGTTGTTGACACACCGGCTCACCGTTGTGAACACACCGGCTCACTGTCACTGACACACTGGCTCACCATTGCTGACATGTTGGCTCACCGTTTCTGACACACTAGCTCACTTGTGCGACAACTCATAGATAACAAACACATTATGTTTGGTGTTGTAATATATATTATTCTCCAATAATATATCACCAGTAGCATTGAGCAGTTATAAAAAAATCATAAAATAGTGTTTATATGTTTAGTTACAATTTCATTACATTTCCTCTAAAAATTTTGTTACATTTCCATTGTTTTTGTTCGAATTTATATATCAGATTCATTTTTAGACACCAATATATCCAAGCATAATGCAAGTATGAAAAACCACTTGAAAGCTATCTTCCATGACTTACAAAATAATCAATGTATTGAAAGACCGAGTGTAAATGCATGGAGTTATTTACTCCCTTTAAATGAAAATTTCGTCAAATTAGAAAAATCACCAAACATATCCTCACCACCTATCAAACATACATGGACATAGTCAACAAAAAAATAATACATCAAATACATCCAATACAGGAATAAATATTAAAATCAAATTGAAAACAAAATTGTGCACAAGAAACCTGGAAAAACATTCATTGTTGGAGCGGGGGTGACCTCACTTGTTGAGTTGTTTAAACTCAAATGGTTCATCTTCACATGCCGGGATATTCAAGTCAATTTCAAATCTTGCATTTTGTTTGCTTATTTTCCTTCTCTTTTTGGCACTTAGGAAAATCTTCTTCCTCTTCAAAGATGACTCAAAATAACCCAACCCACACGTGAATTCATAATCCATAATATTGTTGCTGTCATCCAACAATTTTTTAAACAAAGAAATCAACTGTTCAATCTTGGTCAAAGTAGCAGGAGGACTTTTTCGAAACAGGTCTATGTAGCAAAATAACTCCTCCTTGGCCATCTCAATTTGTTCAACATACACATCAACATTGTGACTATCCATGGAAGATGTGTTTGCATCTTCACCAAGATCCGATATTGCCTCTATATTTATCTCAGGAGGGTCATTGTATGAATCAGTTGTGCTTTGATGATTTTGTAATTGGTTTGAAGCCATTGAACAGGAACATTACCAACCCACCTTTATGGCATGCTTGCATATGTTTCCACGAATAAACCATGGGAAATCACTAGTTATGAAATTTGTGCGACGACAAGTGACAAGATATATCTTATTAAGTTTAGATTGACTCCTAACCCAAAAAACATGAGACATTTTCTCATGAGGGCTGCAATAACTATCTAGAATTCTTATTTCTTTTTCCATTGATGATTCCAACTATTTCTCTTTCTTGTAATTATTCAAAAATCCTTCCTTTTTTATAATTCCTTTAAATTGATAACAAGGTTCAACATTTGTTAGAAGAACATATATCAACGAATCCATCCTACGAGAACATTTATTTATTCTATCAGATAGAAAGTTTGTATTTAGGTAACAGTGATATGACTCCACAACATTGTTTGTCTCCTGATTTTCATGGGGAAAATCCCACCAACCTTTGAGCAACATCCCTAATTGCATAAAAGTTGGGTTAATGAAGATATTTCATCCATATGAAAACCAAAAAGAGAAATGTAACTAAGAGTTTGTCAACTTACAAATCTTGTCACAAAAAACCTAATTCTTATGGAAATAGTCAAGGAAATTCTCCTCATTAGAAAATTTGTTGAAGAAAGTATTATTTGCGTTGCTCACTTAATCACTGGAACAATAATTCATAATTAAACCCAAATAACTAAACATTTATTTTTCTATTTCTAGACTACTCGCCAATCGATTCACATTTTTTTATCCATGTTCGATGCACATGCCAAACACACAAGATAACACTTCACCTTGTGATTCTCCTTCCACATTCAATTCATTTCAATAATTTTATTTTTGTAATAAATACAAGTTGTACTATAAAATAAAAATATTGAAGTTACTTTAAAGCACTGATTTCAGCCAATGCATCATCAACCATGAAAGCATTAACTTTCCAACTATGATCAACTTGGTGACACCTATGCATGAACTGCACCAACCACAGTGAAATGTTATGTGATGTATTACATGATTCCACCACCCATGCAATTGGAGCTCCACTTTTTTGCTCATCAAACACCACGATTGTGTACAACTGATACTATCACATTCAAAAAACATTTGAAGTCAACTTCAACTCATCAATCATTATTAATCAAATTATTGTACTAAATCAATCATTCTTAATAAACTCATCCCATACGTATTCATGTTGAATGTTGAATCCATGGCTATTAGGTTATTATTCGATAGCTTCACCATGGTTTCCAACATCCACTTCATTTGAATTCCAACTATAAAAGGGATATCTCCACCAATGGGATTTTGATAAAAGGAAAAATCATCTGGGTGTTTCCTATAACAAAGGTTCACACTCACTTCATCCTTCTTATGCAACTGATAATTTCCTTTCATTAGACGATTATATATGTTAACAAAATATTTCCTACAAAATAATAAATCCATATCTCGAGTTGCAGCATCCCTATCAATATATTTTTAACATGCATTTTGCAAATCGAGTCAACTGGCACTTCCAAGAAGAAACAATTCTCTACATACGAAACCATTTCCCTTGATAAATTTAGTTGATGCAACACCCTAGCATGACCCGAGGGGTCTTGTTGGCCATGACAAGGTCATCCTTGGCTATCTACATGCTCATACATGTTATATGTTATTATTGCAATCTCATGGATTTGAACCATAATTTTTACAATGAAATGGCATTGGCATCCCCTCTTTTTCACAGATGAGTATCTTCACTTCATTTAATCTTGTCCCCTTCTGTCATCGGGGCCATATGAACAAGCATAGCCACATAAAAAAATTTGAAAACTCAATACATATGAATCCATGAAAAATGATGGAGCACTATTAATACCAACATATATACAATGTATCTCTAAAAAAACTTACACTTCATATAGCAAGGACGCAATAGGCCTTGATCCTGGGCATTTATTTTGTACCCGAGTGAAAGAAAATGGAGCATCTGGGTTCATTTCCACTCTAATAAAATCTCCAATTCTAGTTGAAGATATTTTTGCAACCCAATCAAAGGAGTCCATGTGTTTTCCTTGTACAATAGACCAATATAAATCCATTCTAGAGAAGATGATATTTTATTTAGGGTTTTGCACCAGAAGGGAAATTATTGACTCCCATTTGACTTTCTTTACCATTTTTCTAACCTAATGAGTTGTTGTGAAAATTAACTAGCGAGTTTCCGCAACAGTTGACCAGTGAGTTGGTGCAATGGTTGTCCAACAATTTGACATGTGCTCACTTATTTTTTGTGCTATCCTAATTAGGGTGCAACCTAGAACAAAATTTCCTTTATAAAATGGTCTAAATAAATTGGGTTCTAGACCTGGTCCAACAAATAAAATTGACTGAGAATGTAATGTTAATTGGGAATATATTTTCTATAATAAAAACAATGATACAATTCTCAATTTAAAAAAGAATACATTGTACCATTATCAATTAACAAAAGTTTGAAATGAAAATCTACAAAAAAATCCATTCATTTTCTTACCGTCGTTTTCGAGCACATAAATAGTCCCCAAATCCGTCGAGGGCATAAACAGTCCCCAAATTCGTCGAGGGCATAAACAATCCCCAAATCCGTCGAGTTACCAAACATGTATGTTTTTGGTTAAATTCTGTCAGGTTTGCATGGTTGAGTGCGTTTGGTCATGGAACCTGGGCGAGGGCATTCATTCAAAAGGGTTTATAGGTCCGAGGTGTGATACAATAAATTTTCATCTGGCAGCGGATTCCACAAATTCAAAGGAACGCAGGAATGGGAGCTGCATTCATTGTTGGAGGCATGTGTAGGTGACCGATCTGCCTCGAAAGGAAATGGGAAATGGTAAATGACACCCTTCAGCATGGTAAAGGGTAAACCCCCAACATGACAATGTTTCAGTCAATGACAACAGTGGTTTGGGGGAGGGGGGATGTGGGACGCACATTCACTGGAAGGGCCTCGCCGGCGGTCAAGGGGCACAAACACTAATGGACATTCCTTCAAATGGTTAGTTACTCCATAAATAATTTAAAATAAAAATAATATGGTATTAATTTCCAAAACAATACGAAGTCAATGAGGAAAAAGTGGGCCCCAGATGCAGGTGACAACAAGAGTATGAATAAAAATCATCTCTCCCACGCCCATGAAGACGAAGATCGGCAGCACAGGTCCTCAACCAATGTGGATCCTCAAACTGGTAACCTTCCACAAAAGATTAATGAGATAAAGAATGATGAAGGTACGCTTGGAAAACGTCAACCCCTCCAAGGTACCTCTCTACAACAATCATCCTAAATGATTACCTGGATTGAAATGAAAATTGGCCATAAATCTTCACTCAAGCCCGCTCATGAAAATGGTTATGGCACGCAGCTACGTGCAAGGTTCAATCATGACCTACCCCTTCACATGTGTCACAAACCTTTTAAAAGGAAGGCCCCTCAACACAAAAATACACACAGTAAGTTCCTTCAGACTTTTGTATTGATTCTGTTCTTGCCCTCCTGCACCACTAGCCCGTTGTGCAACCCTCTTCCTAGAGTTGCGCTGCGCAAAAATATTTGGGTTACGACTTATCCAACCTACGCTTCTTATCCTAGCCCCATCTGTCCCTCCAATCTCAATAGTCTAGGAGCACCCATTACCCCGCATCCCCGGACGTGATTTCCCCCTCATCGTTCCCCCTGGCCCCTTACTTTTCCCTTGCTAAGCATCCTTCCATCTCTATCACTCCTTTGCTTCAATAGGTCATGGCTCCTAGGTTGTGCCATAGAACCATCCATGGAGGGCAGAGAGGGGCTCTCCCTGGTCGTTACCACCGTGGGACGGACAATCGACTGGAGTCTATTGAAGGCTCCTCCTTAGGAAATTACGCTAGACAAAGCCCTAATCCAGATCAGGAGGAGGAGGAACCTGTGCAAGCTACGCAGAGAGGTAGATGTGGACCTCAAAAGTTTACCATTGCGCATCAGGCGCACCTCTTGCCTCGCAAGACCGATCCTCTGCCAGCTCAGGAGGATGAGAGTGATGATTCAAATGTATGGATTATGGATTCTGAAGGTACTTGGACACGCGTCCCTGGCACAGAATATCCGGTGGCTCCTATCTTATGCGCACCGGTCCCAAAACCTAAGCATCGACCCACTGACACAAAGGAAGCTGTTGTGTAGGCGTACGCTTTCCCCATAGTGGAGGAAGAGCTAGACAGTAATGATGAAACTAAAGACTAAGGACTACGAAGCTACCCAGTTCTTCCTTGATTTTTTTCATGCCTGCTATTACCTCGGAATTCCAAGTTATGTTTATGCATATTTTGTAATTTCTGGATACACCGGTGCTGATGCACATTTTGTAATTTCCTGCTTCAAGTATTTTCTGAGTTGGTTTCCTTCACAGAGGCAGCCACAAAACCATGCAACTAAGGCTGGGATTGGTTAAGTGCAGCTTACCAACCCATCCTGTAGCATATGTATTTTTTCTCTTTTCAAATTAATATAGATTAGCCCAATTTACCAAAAAAAAAATGAGTACAAAGTGACGAAGTATATAATTTATGAAAAATTGTTTTATTCTTATTATTGAAAAGATGGATAATGATTAAGGATAGGTAAAAGATATAGAGTTATATATAATATTTTGTTTTGATTTTATATTTGATGATGTAATTTAAATAAATAAATTTAAATTACTTATAAGATATAATAAAAAATATTAATTGCATCTTTCTTTATATCACTCTCAGGAAAATCAGTCGGGAAAATGGGGTGTAAAGCATTTTATAAATATTGCATATATGAGCATGGATTATAGCGAATTTTCTAGAGTAGCCGCTTTCTCTATTTGTCCACATACAACTTATTATATTAAGTCAAGATTTATACATAAAATGATGGTTTAATCATATCATATCTAGATTAGTTATCTTGGTTGCATCTTATCATGTCTAGCTTAGTTATCTTGGATAGAAGTGTACGATTAGAATTCCTCTCTTTTGAGTTCATGAATAATAGAATTTGAATTTTGCAATTAATATTTTCGTTTTAAAATAAAATCATGGAAAAAATGGAGTAGGTCCAAAATGTGTTGGTGTTTGCGAGAAAACATTTATGTCTTGAGGAGATTATAAGAGAGACCATATGCCCATGAGGGAAAATAGGTGGTCTCTCAAAGAGTTCTGAGCCCAAATTAAAACAACACCAATCCATAGCAAAGTAGATTGTATTGACACTAATGAGAGAAGAACAAAAAAATATCATGGAAAACTAGGAAGCAACAAAGGTTGAGTGAGTCTTTCCTTGGAATTTTTCTAATTATTGGCTTGATTTGGGCTAACCTAGGTTCGATCTATACTGCACACCAAAAAAACCATTTATCACTGGCCCTTTTGGAAAAGACCTGCAAGTAGATCACAATCTCACTCGAAGTGATTATGGGAGGATGCAGAACTAGGTTTCGGTAGCCTTGAGGGACTAGGATATGTGGTATTATTATGTTATCTTATTCAGGCACTTATAAATCACTTCGCTGCATTTTATTAATCACTTAAACATGCCATATAAACCATAAACCATCATTGTGCCGAAGTAAAATGCAACTGTAATAACTACTAATCTACAAAAGATAATAAGAAAATATACACATCAATCACATAAGAACAAAAAATTACCATGGTTCACCCCAGTGTAGGGCTACGTCCACAAGAAATGTTGCTTAATATAATGAATCTTTGAACAACAAACAATTCTTAGCCTGCGCACTAAGTTGCAAGTTGTCTACATAGTAAGCTGCAAACTCTTCACTAGGCCTCTGCGCACTCAGTTGCAGAGCCTCTAATTCGCTACAAAATTACAGATCACAATAATTCACCCATAACGTTGATCTAAATCAAAACTTCTCATTTTCATTTGATGATTCTCTTCTTATTATTTTATGATAAATATACTATTACATTTTTGGGTTACATCACTAAAATACCATGGTCCAAATACCATGGACTCCTTAAAACAAGAAACTATGGCCCCAAAGCCATTGATCCCTTACAAAATCGCACATTTTTACAAAAAGGAGGGGCTTTGACCCACCCCGAATCCCTTATGACACCGCAAAATATATGTATTTCCTCAAAATATGCTCTGTTGCATACTCCACTACGCACTCCATGCCAAAAAATACAGAGTCTTTGCCAAAATATAGGCCAAGTTGGGCTGCCCCCAATGCTCACATGTGACTCTTCCTAAGTCACTGACGGTTCTTCCTCTAATATTCAACACAAACGTTTGTTGTGATTGTTTTCTTGCTACGAGAATATCTGGAGGACATTAACTTCTCTTGACTGCACAATTCCTCCAACAATTCATACATGCGTCAGTCCATAAACTTCTGCATCAATGCCTCCTCTCTCTATCGAAGCTCTTGAAGCTTCTTATCCACTGCTTGTTGTCAAGATAAATCCCCTCTACGGATAGAGGCGATCTCTCTAGCCCTAGAGTGGGTCTAGAAAATTAAGATACTTTCTAATGCAAATATTTCTTAGCTAATATTCAAAACGTGACAAGAGAAGAGATGGAAGTACCTTTGTCCTGATGCTATGTTCAAACCCATTAATGATGACCTTGATACACGATCCTTTTAGGATCGCTCCTTGCTACTGGTGGCACACAAATACCTGCGGATTATCAAGAGGCAAAAACAAACGTAATCTAATACATAATAATCATTAAACATTAGCTATCTAAAAGATCAAATATTACCATAATATTTGCATAAATTTTTAGACAATTATAGAGAAAACATCAGATGTTTTATTGATAAATATGAAATGAAGAGCTTACAATCCAGGCCTTGATGTTTGAGACCTCCCTTTGGTGAAAATTGGGTCCTTCACCAAAGCTCTAAATCATTCCTTCTCCCAAACAACTTAGGTGTTATCATAGTGCGATAATGTAGACAGAACGAGAGTTCAGATTAGCCCAACAATGACCAACCAATAGTGGAAGGATGGGGACCAATTTATAGGAAGGGAGAAGAGGTTGAGAGCCCATGAAAGGAGGAGGAAGGTCCACTTTCTAAAGGATAAACCCCCATGGATGAGATCAAATCTCTAAAATCATAGAGCTCGACTCTATCACCACCGTTTAACAACCAACTCACCACCCTGGAACTTCTAGAGGTTGAAGATTCTCATCCATTTGCGGAAACACTTCCAGAAAGGGATTAGCACAGTTTTCCAAGAAATAAGGGAGTTGGCAGCGCTAAGACAAAAATTTCAATCTGACATCAACGGGAGCATGAAACCAGGAAACACGCTGACCTAAGAAACTAGGATTTTGACCAAGTTCCTTCTGTAATTTCCAAGGCAGTTTTATTTGACTCTTCAACGGATGTCTTAACATATTTATTCACGGTGGAAACATTCCATAGGGTTTGTCATGGGGCATTTTAGGATCAGGGACGAGAAATGATCATGGTGACAAATTACTATGTAACAGATGCCCCCTAAAGCATGAAGGCATAATGGGGAGTGATGGATTAAATGCTTTATGAACCAAGGAAAAGAACTTAGATCACCACTAGGAAAGATGCCAAATCAGACATTTTACAATATGTGACATCTATGGTATGAATATGCCTAACCACATAACTCTGCACTAGGCATCAAATAACACATGAACCCACGACATGGTCACAACCATCCATATAAAGAGATCATAGAAATGGATCCACGTTATGGACGTAGCCATCCGTATAGATAGGACCATGTATACAATCATGAATACTCAATAACTCGACACAGCATGGACCAAAATCAGATGTGACCCAGGGTCTTCACCGCGATCTCCATCAACCCAAAGTATGAATCTAGCCATGCGAATAAATGTGTTGATGTCAAACATGGTAGAAACCACCTGATTGTTGGTCAATGATGAAAACCGTTAACAGGCATGAGAGAGATCACCAATAATGACTATGGACCTAAAGGTACAACAACACAAACTACAAGTGTGAATAAATGTGTTGAAGTCGAACACTTGCGGAATCATTCGATCGAAAGCCAATGATGTGAACCTATCATCGAACACGAAGAACTTGCCATTGAGGCATGCAAGCTCCAAGGTACTGAAAATAAGTTTTTAAACCACGTTCCTGGATAATGAGCTAAAGTCAACAGGAAGTGATTCGTCAAAGGAGGGACATAATGATTCCCACATCATCGACACGAAACAACATATATCTCAAGATGATAGGAGTGATTTGGGATTGTAATAGAAAAGGTCAGATAAGCAAACGATGTTTGAAAAAAGGAATTCTCTTGAACATATTGGTGACACGACTCTGAAGTGTAGAAGAATTTGACTTAAATGGGATCAGAGGTCATGATGAAAAAAAATGGTGATCGAATAGGAGGCAAATGGATTTCCCAAACCTGCAGAGGCAACATGACAAATGTAGGATGTCCCCAACCCGACACGAACTGCAAATGAGTGTCATGGTTAAGAGCGACAAGCTACCCAAAATACACATAGGATGTTCACTTTCAATTTTCCCCCATTATTGCTAATGAGTACCTCTTTATTTTTTATAGCCACCACGAAGAGGATAACATATGCTAAGCGTGTAAGTTTATTCTTCAAATGAATCCACCCTAGTAAGTTTAACGAGCCCTAGGAAGGAGGAAATTGGTCTTGTCATGGTGACAAGTCTTTCGTCATTTAATCTTTAATGAGTCCAACGAAAGGGAAACTCGATCAATTTTCATGTTTAAGGAGTTTGAAAAGAAAAAAGAAAAAGGAAACTACATCATGTCCCTTTTCGTAAGTTGTCTCTAGAATCCAAAAAGGTAGAAAACAATATCTGAGAGAACCTCTTGAACATGTTCGATCGAGGTATTCCTTTTTTGTAAATAGTAAATCTTAGCCCGAAAAAGGGGTAAACGTATAATGAGACCACGTCAATTCATTCACTTTAATGAGTTTGAAATAACAAGTATTGGGCAATCTTTTCATTTTTCGAGAGTCAGAAAAGAGCTTAAAGATGGCTCCACGGGGATTCATTTTTCGTAAATGCTTACCTAGTCCAAAAAAGAGATAAAATAAAACTTGTTTGCATCACAAATAATCATCAATGGTGCAAAGGTCATGTTGCTGCACAAAAAATGGAAAACATCATTGATATCAAGGAAAAATAATAAAATAATGGCAAAAACATTTCAAGAATCTATAAATAGATAAAAAGTAAATTCATTTTCACATTTCTATTTTGAGTAAATTGGAGAAGTGCATTTTACCCATTTTCCCTCTGAACTTCAAATCAGTGGTGCGGCTGATCCAGGACACCATTCAACGATCCATCAGCACAAGGTAAGAGCCCAAAGCCTCCTATTCATTTTAATTCCACTTTTTTAGCATTTATTTTTAGAATTAGAGAGATGGGGGATGATTTAAAACCTAAAAATCACCCGCGGACAATACGGGTTTGAGCTATCGGACCTGCGCTAGTCACGTTTATCCCATTAGGGTAGCGTGCCGCCAACACAAAATTAATTTGGACAGCCGCACTAGCCACGGTGAAGATTTTGAAATAAGAAATCTACCCATTTCCATGGATGGTTTCCAAAAATACTCCGTTGAAATCTCCTAAAATTTCTTTTGAACATGTTTTACAAGTGATTTCAGTAGAGATGGTCATCAAATGGAAAGAATGAGGCCACGAGGTGGAAGACCACCAAGCACTTCAAGACCAAAATTTCATAAATGCATTGAACAATTGTGGATTACTGAAATTATTTCAGACATCAAGGCTGAGAGCTCAGCTAAAGATGCTGCAGTACTTGATTGCACTGTGGGATGTGGATCGACAGATATTCATCATCGGGGACTAGGAAATATAATTATATTTCATGGACATATATTTCATCGCAAGATTATCCAGGAGAGGGGAGAGAATCTAACTCTCCAGAGATCACGTAGGGGGTGAGAGTACCAGTATGCTCATCCAGAGACACTATCCCGGGGCTCGAAAGACTGAGAGCAGAAAGATAGAGATATCCTCTATTATAGTCCTTCCCTTGCATACAATTCTTCATTGCATGACTCGAGTGGTGGGAGCTCAGGTGTTACATGAGGAAACGAAATCCCAATTCCAGTACGCTGTGGACTGTTTGGTCCTTTTATGTTCAATTGGTGTGAGGGGTTATTGGCCAACATGAAGAGCCAATTGACCAAGTACAAGACAAAGCGGCAGAAATAGTTTGGGTACGGGTCCAATTTGGTGACCTTTTTCTTGGAGAGGGTGCCATTGTTTGAGTATGAGCAGTTAGAGATCCATGATCCAGCCTCGAGGGACCCGAGATTGATGAGATGGTGTGAGATCATGACCCGTTAGGGTGGGGGCCAACTGATGCATTTCCCTACAAATTTTTTCAGCTGGTTGGATCATCAACTCATCGTGGTTGAGGACTTTACATTTGCAGGCATTGACTTTAGGGGAGATCCAAATCTACCCATTCTGCCAGGCTCACAGTGGACTAGTGCAGGTGAAAATTGTTCTTTAACATTTTTTACTTTTTGAATGTTTTTGTTATGTATTCTAAGACATAAAATTATGATGTTTTTACAGATATGGGTCCTCAGAGACCAGTAGGTATGTCACCAATCGTGAGGAGGGTAGCCTGTTCGGTGGAGGATGTCCTTTACGATGAGGGAGCAGACCCATTATCCGAGTTAGAGCGGAACTTGGTAGGCCTTATGAGAGGCATCCCAGAGTCTGCTATCTTTGATGAAATTCCTCTTCACTTTTAGAGGCATATGGTCGGGGTTCCAGGAAGATTGCATTGTCTACTCTGGTGAGTGATTCAAGCAATCGCTTGATATCATGAGCACCATGTGGGTGGATAGTGGCCTTGTTTTTATATTTTTGTATTGATGTAGGCTCATGAAAGAACCATTTTTATCACAGAAAACACATTCTTTGATATTTTGGATGTAGCACACTTGACAAACCCGATATATATATATATATATATATATATATATATATATATATATATGCATGTTTCTACGACTACTTGTGTATCATAACGATGTGTTGGTTTTTTAGATTTTGCGTAGATGTATATCTAATACATGATTTGCTAATGTATTTATTAATGTGTTTAAATGTCTTGGAATATGTTAATATGTGGTAAAATCAAAATTCCTTTCCAATAATCGAACATGCAAATACATACGTAAAATTTTAGGATTTTGCACCAAATAATGCCCATTTAACTGTAACACAACGATTTTTCAGCCTAATTTAACAACCAAATATCTAATTCCAAGATCAATAACATCCGATAATAGCTCGATAACCACACTATATTCAAAAATATTGTTCGTTTGTTCGACCCAAACAAATACCTTGTAAATTAATCAACTCTCCATCAAGGGAAAAGAGTTCCCATGATGAGTAAGACATGCTCTGTGTGCTACGACAAGCGCCATAATAAAAACCAACGTAATGATTCGATGACATCTGCAAACCAAGCGGAACACAATATGAGCAAAGGAAACATGTCTGCAAAGCAAAAAATCACAACAAAAATCCAATCAAAGCACACTAATGAATAAAAAAACTAATGTACAAAGTATCACACCCATGATTAAGCGTAGTATTTTTTCTGATAGAGTTCAAAAATGAACTTAGAAGACTAATTTCCATCATTGTTAACAAAATAAACCCACGTTTCTACCGTTGATATTGCATGTAGGCATTGCCTCAGCCAATTTTGTGAGAAAATTCACAGCAGCAGTGAAATTCCCATGCCCCTTGGCTGAGTAAGGGTTACGAAGCATGGAGATAATGCCCGCATGGAAAATTGACCAAATGGTAAGAACATGATCGAAGGGAGTGTGTGGGTCATGCTTCCTGAGGAAAGCAATGTAAATCTTGAGCCCACAGGGAGAATACGAAACCTGGAAAAAGACATTCGCGACAATCCAAGAGATATATTTTTGGCTTCGTGATCTAACAATAAATACAAGAAATCCTCACACCCATTATCATGAACAAAGTTGACGTTGCCAGGCCAACCATTGTGATTTATCAATGGGACTAGGTGAGAGTTAAACTCAACGACCGATATGATCTCTCACCTAGTCTCGATGATGAACCACACCGGTTGGTTCGAAACGCGTCGACTTTGTTCATGATAATGTGATTATTACCGAAAGATTTCTTCGTAATCCAAGAGATGTCGATTGGAATGGTTGGAGTAATATTTCCCATGTCCCCTTCAAAAAACACTTCATGAATCAAGATCAGATTCTGAATTGGTCCAATCAGTACAGACGAAGCATGGGATTATAGACAGGCAGATATGTCACCTAGGGTTGGGATAAACGAGGAATGATGATGTCCATCATCCCATGGGGTTTCTTTGAGAGACATTACGTCCTCGATACTTTCGTCGATGGGGAAAGTCTCATTCAAGGGATCATCAGATTCCCAAGAACTAAACTAGGGAGACTACACATAATTGTCCAGAGAGGAAACCAATCAGTTGTTGGTTCTAGATGCAGCCTCATAAGCCATGAGAATACTCTAATAAATTTGTTCAATAGGGTTCAAAGGCATAACGTCACCAAATTTTTTGAGCTGGTTAGGATTGGGAACAATCCATGGATCGTGACCACATGATATCATATTGACAGTGACGAAATTCGGAGGCAGGAGTGGAAAAATTCCCATAAGGGATGAGTCTTTGAATGGACTTGGATTGATGTTCTCATAGGGGGTAGTGGTCTTCCCAACATATAGAACATTTCCTATTGAAGAATCATATGAAAAGAAAGCTAATTGATAGACAATAAAAAATTTTCCCTAATGAGGAAAACGAAGGACGCGAAAAAGGGTGGAGACCACACAAACTATGGCATGATTCCAACTGCATCCAAGAGGGAGATTATAATTCAAGTTGGCATCTACCACCTCAAATTTTAAAGTTACCATTTTTCCCTCCAACAGGATGGGAAATTATTTGAGAATACCATATGGTCGAGAACCTCTACCGTCGAAATCTTATAAGGTATTTGGGGACTATCTCAATGGAGGAGAGTCAATGGCTTTCCGACATGCGATAGACACGATGCAGGTCGAAGTGCCATCATCAACAACAGTCCTATGAATTTTTTTTCCCATCACGGTAACTTGAATCAGAAAAGCCACCTTATATGGGAGGTGAGGAAAAAGTTCTCATGATCGAAAGTGATAACATGAGAATCTACGGGATCAATCCCTACAATAGCGGAAAGTAGCACCTTCCATTGTGATGGACATGACTGAAGGACCTCCAAAGTCAATATCGTTGAAGGTGCTTGAGCTAGATCCTTTACAATATTGTAGTGTTGTGTAGCTCTCCCATTCAGATTATAGGAAAATTTACGAGGAACACCTTTTGGGGGTGGTCGGACAATGGATTTAATTCTAGGTCTCTCAATCTAGAGAAGACCAAAAGTAGGAGGCATGGAAGATGAAGGGTGATCTATGAATTCTAGTTCCATAGGAGCCTTGGACAGATTGGGACAATATTTCGACCTCGTGGTAATAATGATAGGCTTTGTGCCAACCATGTAAACCTAAGAGTTTCCAAATGATTGGGGTTGATCTACCATTTGCGTCTGCTGAGAAGGGAAAGGTTCTTTCAAGACATCCTGAGTCTCGGGGGTGCCTTTCAGAAGACAGGAAACTTCAGCACGCTGAGGAAAATCCTTGGTGTAATGATCATCATCACATATTAGGCAAGGATATTTAGGCTTGCGCGTAGAAGAATCATCAGCAGATGAATTTTTCTAATCTTGTTTACGGTTGTCAGATTTGGATTTGCCTTTACCCTTTTTTTTACCTTTCAAGGACCCTTCTGCTACGGTATATTGGATAGCATTTACATCAGATATTTTACCAGGATTCTTCTGGTTATTGGAAGGATTGGAGGGTGGAGCAATAGTAGTGGGCTTATACTTTGAAGAATTTTTAGGTGCACTACTATCATTATGAGCCACTGTCCCGATAACGTCATCAACCAGAGGCATAGCAGGATACTGATATGAGGCTGGATTAGTTGAAGGTAGTGGTATGTCGGGCAAGAGCTCGTATAGAGTCTCAAATTAGGAATAAACCAAATAGAGGTTTTGGGCTCTGGAAATGACTTCCTCTTCCATGATACATCCACCCATGGAAATATCTTTAGCAATCCAAGGAATGAATGATTTCATAAACCATTCGGTTAAAAACTGATCGGGGATATCGAATTTTATGAGGTGACAACAATGCCACCATTCATGAATGTGATCCAAAATGTGAGTATTAGTTGACTGCTTCAATGAAGTGAGGAGGTGGGTGTCGGTTTCACACCGGATAGGTAACTGGAAATGAGTGAGGAAAGCCATAGCCAAAGAGTTGAAATCAAAGAAAATTCCTTGAGGGAACTCAATATACCACTTGGTTTCAGTACTGGTCAAAGTACACTGGAAAATACAAAGATGAATAGAATCGTCAACCCAAGAATTAGAAGAGCGCCATAAGTGGTATGTCATGACATGGGTTTGGGGGTCTTCCCTAGGCTTGCCTTCAAATTTAGTACAATCTCCAAAAATTTTGGTCGGAACTGGCAGCCAATGTAACTAATGTTGGATGGGGTCATTTGTAAGCTTTGACATATCTGGCAGCTACAACGCAACCAAAATTGGCAAGGGAGGATGGTGAGGAGAAAAAGTTCGGGGGTTACAACCTGGTTGATATGGATTTTTCCCCTAATAGGGTGGATTTTGTCCTCAATACACATCTTTCCCCCATTGCTGGTAAGGACCTTGCTGCAGTTGCTGCTAAACATAGAGACCCTAGTGGGGCTATTGATAAAGCCCCTTTGGATTTGAGGTTGCATACCTTGTTGGATATAGGGTATAGGGTGAGGTCCTTGCTGAACATGAGGTCCAGCCTATGGTCCTTGCTGAACATGGTGTCCAGCTTGTGGTCCTTGTTGAACGTAGGGTCTAGCCTGTCATCCTTGTTGAACATAGGGTCCGACCTGAGGTCCCAATTGTGCCTGTTGGTACTGAAGAATCTGTTGATATTGAGCACCAGACTGAGGCTGAGGCTAGTGTTGCTGGTACTAAACATGAGGAAGTGGCTGGTACTGAGCACCAGGTTGACCCAGATGGAGATTCATACCAGTTTGGGTTTAAGGACCAAATTGAGGGTTAGCCGCAATAACACTTGCGGGAAGCTGAGCCTGTTGGACATACTGTTGATGGGAGCTTGGTCGAGGAACATACTGATATTGTATGTTCAGCTATTGAACATACTAATGAGGGATGTTAGGTTGCTGAACATACAAATATGGTATATTCAGTCATTTAAGGGGATGCTAAACTTGATAATACTGAGTGTGGGGTTGGTGAAAGACTATTGCGACTGAAGTAGGTTGACCACTCGAAGGAATGGTGCCTATGAAAGTATTCGTCGATTGTGAAGACCATGTCCCACTTAGACTAGAATTAGGCTATCCCACCCCAGGAATGGGCCCAGAGTTCAGTCCCCCCCACCCGAGAGGGGAGGTACGTAAAGAGGATTAGACTTATCCTAGGCATGAATGAAACCATAGATTGTCCACTCAATGGTGGAACCACAGTAATTTTAGATGGCGAAAAGAGGGTAGAGGATCCTATCGAAACAATCATTTGACCAATAATGACCATAGGTAGAACAAAAGGTTGAGACGTGGTAGCCACATTCGAAATGAACGGGTCGGAAGATGGAGGAATACCCATTGACCAAACGATATCTAGAAATAAATATGTGGCACCGGAAGCTCTTGAAATAATATTTCCCAACGAGGTATACCCTTGTGGAAGTGGAGATGCAACTTGATTAAAGGATATTTCGGTCCCACTACCTGAATTCTGAGGTGTGGAGCCAAAAAATTCACCTTTAGAGGGAAATACAGATGAGGAAGCTTCTGGGATATAGGTTCCAGTGGTTTCCTATAGAGTACTCTGAGGAGCACTCACGAATGGAACATCATCAACATTGGATTCCATTTCGCCAGGAAATAAATAACAAACAGTAGAGCGAGATGCTACTGAAGAAGCAGGTAGGGGAACTCAAGGTTGATCAAAAGGTCTATAAGGCTATTGAGGCGAGACCATAATTAGATCAAAGAGTGTATTTTCATGAAATACTGTAAACTGTGTAGACGGTTCAGGGCTTTCTAGCTCAAAGTCTTCCGATGTTTTCCAAGGAGAATTTTCAGGTGATGGTTGAGATGAAATGGATTGTACACTGATGAAAATCCCAAGTTCGACACCTTGACCTTCAAGGGGTCCAACTGGAAACTGGGGGACCATAGGAGGAGGTTCTTGAGATCCTTCAGAGTAGGGACGAGGTGAATTCAACGTTTCAGCCATGATGACCTCTCAAAACAATATCAAAGAAGGAAGTGGTGAAAAGATACAAAATACACAATTTACCAAGAAATAATGAGGCCGGAGAACTACACAAGTAAGATGTTTTCGTGGACAGTTACTTTAAGAATTAACAATAAATAAATATATAAAGGGTGTACTAGGCATAAAGGTTTACCAAGTATTCGTGAACTGTAATATACACCTTGGTGTTAAATGATAGAAAAAATGACCAAGGACTTAACGTACTACAACCGATCTCCCCGAATGATGTGTTCGGTGTATCACGTTTACAAGGCGGCTGACTCAGTTACCTATGGTAGGCTTTCAACCTAATGGTGTCTCCCAAAATATAAGCAATGATATGTGGGAGTCCAGTCTGTAGTAGTGTTGTCTAATGTGTAACCATTCTATGAGAGCGCCCCAAATATACTTATCATACATCAATATACTTCCATACGTGGGATGAGATATCACCCCCGGGTTGTAAAGTAGACTATTAGCGACAACTCCTACATTTTACGATGCCAGAACACGTCTCTAGCCTAGACCACTAAATGTTGTTGTTAAGTTCCAAATGCTACTTAAGGTAAATTGGGTAAATTTTAAAGTTGATCTTGAGTTAAGTTTTAGTTTTGGCTCAAAATCAATGTTACCTAAATCTTATAATGCAGGCTAAATGCAAAAATAAAATATTTCCATTTCAATGAAGTCTAAACTATTTAGGGAAGAGATTCAAGCAAAATTTCAATCAGTACAACAAACAATGATGCCCCCAAAACTAGTTCAAAACTATGAAATGCAATTCTTTCCAATTGAATTCACTTTTCCCAAAAATGTAACTTATTGAAAAAATGAAAACATTTCCCTTTTCCGCTAAGATGCACAAAATGATATATATTTTTTTCTTTTTACTTTGAAATGCAATCAAAAGTAAACTGAACAAAACTAATTAAGAAACGAAAAAACAATCCTTTTCACTTTTCTTTCAATCGAACATAAATCAAAATCGCTTTAAAAAATACACGAATGAAATGATTTTCACTCCCCTTTTTCAAAACGATAAAGACAAGCCAAATAAAAAATAAATTGAAAATCACTTTTAATTTCTTTTTAATTTGGAAAAGACACACTCTTCTAGACTCATGAATCAAACAATCTGTGATGCTATGTTTGACACTAATTTGAAGGTAAGATCAGAAATGCAGTTATGACCAGTGCATATGAAAAAATACTTCAAACCAAGTCAGAAGTAATGCGACAAAAGGTGTTTGAAATGGTGAAAAATATCCCAACTCACAAACAAGTCAAAGAGATGAAAATAATCACTCAAAGATGACAAGTAATTCAAACACACAGGAAGGAGATCACTGAGACTCTACAAAAAATCTTCAGGGGCCAGGACACACTAGAAAATCAAGGGGAAACCCCAACTTTTCCTAGGTCTGAGATCAACGCTTATGTAATAAGTAGAAGGGTGCTAAAATAAAAAACAGCGTGACTGTGATTTATAGAACAGCGTTGGAAATGCTACTGTGTAAACATAAAATGCATTGGTCACTAAAAACAAGAAAAAAAAAAAGGGAATTTAACACAAAAACTAGTCCTGACATAGTGAAATTACTATCAAACCTTATTCAAACTAACAGAGACCTAAGAAAACTTAGATTTCAATGATCAGTCAAACTAATCCAAGATCAGTGAGGGAAAGGAAGGCTAAGAGGCTAATCTCCCAAGTGGAGTCACCAATTTTATTATCAAGATAAATCCCCTCTGTGGATAGAGGAGATCTCTCTAGCCCTAGAGTGAGTCTAGCAACTTGAGATACTTTCTAATGCAAATATTTCTTAACTAATATTCAAAACGTGACAAGAGAAGAGAAATAATTACATTTTTCTTGATGCTATGTTCGAACCCATTGATGGTGAGCTTGATCCATGATCCTTTTAGGTGTGCTCCTTGCTACTGGTGGCACATCAATACCTGCGGATGATCAAGAGGCAACATAAAACGTAATCCAATACATAATAATAAAAAAATATTAACTATCTCGCAGATCAAGGAGTACCAGAATATTTGCATAAAACATTCGACAAATATAGAAAACAAACATCAGATATTTTATTGATAAATGTGAAAGGAAGAGCTCACAACCCAGGCCTTCATGTTGGAGGCCTCCCTTTGGTGAAAATATGATTCCTTCATCGAAGCTGTAAATCATTCCTTCTCCTGAAAAACTTAGGAGTTATCCCAGTGTGAGAATGTAAAGGGAGTGAGAGTTTATACTAGCCCAACAATGACCAAACAATAGTGGAAGGATGGGGACGAATTTATAGGAAGGGAGAAGAGGTTGGGAGCCCATGAAAAGAGGAGGAAGGTCCACTTTCTAAGGGATAAACCCCCATGGATGAGATCAAAGCTCTAAAATCAGAGAGCTCGACTCTATCACCATAGTTTAACAACCAACGCGCTGCCTTGGAACTTTTAAATGTTGAAGCTTCTCCTGCATTTGAGGAAACACTGCTAGAAAGGGATTAGAATGGTTTTCCAAGAAATAAGGGAGTTGGTAGCGCTAAGCCAGAAATTTCAATCTAACATCAACGCGAGCATGAAACCAGGAAATGCGCTGACCTAGGAAGCTAGGATTTTGACCAAGTTTCTTCAGAAATGTTCCAAGGTAGTTTTATTTGAGTCTTCAAGGGACGTCTTAGCATATTTCTTCATGGTGCAAACATTTCACAGGGTTTGTCATGGGGCATTTCAGGATCAGGGACGCGAAATGAGCATGGTGACAAATTACTGTGTAACACTACTTGGGACAGTTGGAGAGCCTCATCCTGCCATGGTTGAGTTCTCTCCGTCAGAGTCTACACTTCCTTCCTCAACTCCTCTATCTTCTTCTAGAGGGAATTTCCCTCATTGATCTTTTCGAGATTCTGTGATATTGTTAAGGTTCTCACAGTGTCATGAATCTCCTCCAACTGCTACTGCTTCTGCTAAATATCCTCTTGTAACTTATGCACATTTGGATCTTCCTGCAACAAAGTCCAAATATGTAAGATCTCATCCAACAACTTCCCACAATCTTCCACTGTTGCAAAGATGCTAGCCACTGTTGCCTTTAGGTCGACCTCCCTCTTCTCTCGCACTTTCGGTGGTGTTGTTGGCTTTAGATTCAACTATAGATCGTTGATATTTATCTCATATTGAAATTGTATGTCTGCGATCTTACCCTTGTATCCTTTTACTGCAAGGCCAAGCTGTGAAAATTCGTTTTACCCAGAATCCTACGCAAAACTGATGATAAATCTCCTATCTATTAATTCCTTTTAACGAATTATTTATGAATTTCTATTGTAAACAACGAAATCTCATACACTGCAACCTTCACAAATTAAATGCGGAAAAAATACAAGTGTGGAAACAAAATATGAACAAGAGTAAATCATAGACACAATTGACACCGTTTTTTTTGGACCAATGTCCCTAGAAAAACCCAATGCGGGAAAACTGGTGGAGCATCTGAGGGTTTACATATTATGAAAAAAATTTCAGAATAAAAAATGGATTCCTTTACAGCTATCCTTATAGAGAATATGTCTGACAAAGAAGCTGATGAGATTACCTCACACGCTTACATTAGAAGCCCAACTGGCCAAAACCCTAAACTAGCAAGCCCTCCACAACCTTTGCGTAGTCACTATGTAGTCTCTGTGTCACTCTGCATGGGGACTGCGTGGATTCTGCGTGTTGGCTCTTCTATTGGATGGATATGTCCCTATGGCCCCTCCTAGTCTCACACCCCGGCTCTCCATCATTGGATCTGACTGATCCTCAGTTGAATCACAAACTTCCTATGGGTTACTGCATTAGCTCTACTAGCTTTGTGTAGCTACTACGCTACCTCTGCTAGTACTGCTCTCTATCTTCTCTGCTGTGTATTCTTCATCTTGGGAATAGAATTTCCAACTAACAATTATCTTTTCCCCTCTCTGAAAATAATCTCTTGATTGATCTTTCCTCTGAGTACTGCTCACTTCGTAAATTTGATCTCTTGATCCTCTCCTTATGTTTTTCAAATGAACCTTCAAGTCCTTCTTATAATATTCTCGTTGAGACTTCAACGACCGAGATTAAATCATTAATTAATGACTAATATTAAATTTTGACATGAGATTCGTCTTCTCTACAAGATTCACACTCTGGTTTATTAATACCCTTTAATTATTTTATTTTCCTAAGTTTAGACTTAGGGTCCCTTTAAAAATAATTAATTATTTTAATAAAGCACACTCTAGTGGAATTTTCACAAATGATTTCTGGGTTCTTTGAAATACATGTGCCTAAGATTCTCTACAAATTTTGAGACTTAGATCACATCCGATGCTACCCAAATAAACACTCTCTCTTAGTGAGGAATGTGCTCTATCAATACACCCTGATGAGTACTGCTATGATTTTGCGACATCTCCCTTTATGCTACTGATGTCTGACACTACTGCCCACCAACACTGTGTTGTTGCATTAGTGCTACTGCTAACCCTGCATGCTGCTGCCAACTATCATTGCACTGCAACTAAAAAATATCCAATATTGAACTAAGTGTTCAACATGATGCATCACGTACTAAATATCTGATTGTTGCTAGTCTCTGAGATGTCTCTCTGAAGCCACTGCGCTGCTGCTCACTCTGCATTATGCCTCCCTACACTGCTGCCAACTCTGCTCTGTGTTTCTCAAACTCTAGCACTCACTAAAAATCACACTGTCACTTATGGACTCCTCTGCACTAACTGGCACTTTTCCATCCTGTTACATCTAATTAGGGCTCTCATAGCAAGGTAATGATCCGAGAGTTGGACTCCTCAAGGATCCTTCCCATCTGAAACTCTACTGAGCTACGTCTCTAGATCACCCCAATTCTCCCATGGTGATATGTAAGCGATCATGGCGAACTCCTCCTCATCGATCCTTGCAGATCCAGCCTGCAGATCATGCTTCTCGTCTTTGTCTCTATTCTTGAGAGGAAATTGTGTAGCATAATGTCACATCTCACCATATCGGAAGCACTTGATCTTTGAGACATATTTCTTACGCCTTCGCTGCTCCTGTTGCCCATTTTATGTAAGGGCTGAATTCGCCTCCTCATCCTTTGGATTCTTCCCACTATTGTTGCTGCCCTCAAGTTGGCACTTGAGTAAGTCCCTCCTCATCTCTTCCTGATGAAGAGATGCCCACATTGCCTCCGAGTTCGAAAGAATATCTCTGCCCAGGTTGCTATGGACAAAGACTTGATAGTCTTTGGACATTGGGTTGAGGTCCAATCTGACCATCTCTGTGGCCTGAGGAGCTTCTCCTATGGCTTCCAGCTAATCTCGGTTCTCTTGAATTCTAAACCATGAATGGATCAATGCACTCACCCTTCTACATCCTTGTAGTTTCTCCTCTAGAAACATCTTCTGATGCTTGGAAGATCCCTAATATAGCTTCTCCAAGGCCTGCCACATTTCTCTAGTAGTCCCTTTACTATCGATGTGACACACGACATGATCCCTCACTCCGTCGAGGATCAAGCAATTTTCCTTTGCCATATATTTATCGTGGAATTTTACTATATATGCATCTACTGGTACAACTGCCACACCATCGATGAAGGCTTCGAGATCATGTTCATCTAGCAAGCATCTGATCCTTGCCTACCAGATAACATATTTTGAGGCTCCCTCCAACCGATATTGATCTCTCAACCCACTTGCTGCCATCTCTTCCAACTAAAAATGAAACAAACTAGCTCCCTCTCTCTCCTTTGCATGATTTCTAGCCTGGCCTATGCACTCCATGCTCGAGATAGTAGATATGCCACACAATACTACTGCTCATCTATCAAGAATTAGAATTCCCCAGCTAGGAATTCTCTAAGGAAAAAAATCCCCCACAAGCTATCGATCTGCTGCCTTTAACCCTCTATGTAGCTAGCTCTATGCACTCCCTACTGGAGCAAGCTAAATAATTCATGAACTCTGCTGCTTTTACACATGAAATCATATTTTATTAGGCATGAAACTCTCTAAGGTAAAAAATCCCCAAAATGTATTCAACTACTCTCTCCTAACACTTTCTGCACCAACAATCACTGCTTTAAAGAAAATTGCTTCCCTCTAATCGTCGATCTGCACTGAAACTACTACGTTGCTCCCTTTGCCTCAGACAAAACTACAATATGGAAAATCCTACCTCTTTGTTGGCTCACTTAGAGAGATATTTCCTTGCATCAACTAGCCCTCCTGGCTTGGACTGCGCAATCGCCTGGGATATCGATCTGCTGCTTACGCAACTCTTTGATCCCCGACTTCTCCTTCAATGCTAGATCTACTACTTTTTCTCCTCCTATACTCAGCTTAAATACGCTCTGATACTATGTGAAAATTCGTATTACCTAGAATCCTACTGGAGCACTAATGAGAAATATCCTATCTTTTAATTCATTTTAACAAATTATTTATGATTATCTACTGTAAACAACGAAATATCATACACTATAGCCTTCACATCTTAACTATGGAAAAAATAAAAGTGCAGAAACAAAATCTAAACAAGAGTAAATCATAGACACATTTGACACCGTTGTTTTTGGACCAATGTCCCTTGAAAAAACCAATGCGGTAAAACCGGGGAAAAAATTGAGGGTTTATATATTATGAGGTAATTTTCTAAATACAAACTGGTTTCCTTGGTGGCTATCCTTACAAAGAATCTGAATGACAGAGTAGCTAGTGAGATTACGTCAAACACCGACACTTGAAGCCCAATTGGCCAAAACCCCGGATTGGCAAGCCCTACACAACCTCTGCGCACTCACTGTGTCACTCTGCGTGGGGACTGTGTGCTGGCTCTTCTGTTGGCTGGATCTAACCCTTTGGCCCCTTCTGGTCTCACACCTCACCTCTCTGACATTGGATTTGACTGATCCTCAGCTAAATCATGGACTTCCTATGGGCTATAGTGCTGCCTATACTGGCTCTGAGTAGGCTCCACATAGCTGCTACACTCCCTCTACTAGTAATACTCTCTATCTTCTCTGTTGTATATTCTCTAGCTCAGGAATAGACTTTCCAACCTACGATTATCTCTGCCCCTCTCTACAAATAATCTCTTGATTAATATTTCCTCTAAGCACTGCTCACTTCAAAAATTCGATCTCTTGATCCTCTCCGTTTGTTTTTCAAATGAACTTTCAAGTCCTTCTTATAATCTTCTTTTTGGGACTTCAACGACTGAGATTAAATTGTTAATCAACGAATAAGATTAAATTTTTACTTGATCTTCATCTTCTCTAGACTTAGGGTCCCTTTAAAAAAAATTAATTATTTTAATAAAACACACTCTGAGTGAAATTTTCAAAAACGATTTCTGGGTTATTTTAAATACATGTGTCTAAGCCTCCCTAAAACGTTTGAGATTTAGATCACATTTGATGCTACCCAAAAAAATACGAGCTTCGCAACCTTGTCATCCACTGGTTCCTTTTCTTGAACATCAATGTCTGGAACCTTGCGACATGTTGCTTCGACCGCTTCCTTTAACTTCTACTGTTGTTGTACTACTTGATCCCTCTCCTGGATCGCATGGTCGAGCTTATGCTTCCAAAAATATCGCTCCCTCTCTACATGAATGTTCAATTTTGAAGTGAGTTGTTCAAGTTTCTTCAACTCGTCTATGATATCTTGATGCATCTTGTGTAATCTCTAAAGTGGCACTGATGTGATGTTCATGTTCACATACCTCCATTATTTCCTACTGCTATACCTCGGCAGAGTCAAAATGTAGGGCTTCGACAGGTATCTGTGCTATCTGTGCTGCAAGTTTAGGCTCTACTGGTATTTGTTCTCCAAACTTCTCCTCTTCTTGCACTATCTGTGTGGTTGTCTACACCAATATCTTCAGTTCTGCAATGCACTCCTCAAAACCTATTAGAAGTGCATCATAGCAATCCTCTAACTTGTTCCATGATTCTGTCATTGCTTCCTGAATTCTATCCCCAATCTGATCCAATTCACCATCATTGAGGACCAATGGCATTATGTCCTTTGTCTTGTTTGTCTTCTGCTTCATTTTTCTTCTTTTGGCAACTTCGGTGTGTGCTTTCCTCTTCTCTACGATAGATGGTTCTATATCTGCCTTTTCAGACTCTTTTTTTTGCTCATTGCCTCCAAGAGGATCCTGATGACCCTCATCGTGTTTCTCCTCTTGTTCTACCTCTTGCTCATCCTTTTCCTTCCCACTTGCTTCCTCGTGTTGTGTCGTGTCCTTCTCTATCGAAGTATCCTACGTCTTTGTCTCCATTGCAGTGATCCACTCTGCGGGCCAATGTTGTATCAGTGCTAGGAGACCATCTTCTGTCACTAAATATGACAGGCGATGCCATGTCTTCATTATGTCCCTGTGAGCCTATATGTAAATTCTATGGAACTTAGCCTTAAACTTCACAACAAAGTTATACTGCTTATATAGGGTCGGTGAAAGGTGAGGGTGCTGGTTCATCAACATGTGTAAGTCCATATGATATATAATTAAAAACATTATGTTATCCTATGTGCGTGCCAGTTTAGTGGTATACCACAGCAAGGTATACTGCGCGACTTTGAAAATATCTAAGGCTACCAGAGGGAACTACGAATCTTCCAACTCTTTCCATGCAAGTATCACAATTATCAAAAGTAACCATGCATAGTGAAACAAAGTACCATTTTCCTGATCCTCGCAACAGTCATCGAGAAACTCTTGGCATAGATATGTGGCCTAGTTGTACTAAACCCCATTAGTGCACTGCGTAGCTAATGAAACCACTGATGCAGGGACTTCATTAGACCGAAAATTCCTCATAACTTTTGCAGCCAATTTATGTGATGTGAAGTGAACTCCCTGGTCATTGATCGTGTTGATATCATAAACTCGCTTTCATTTTGTTAGTCCAAACTTGCTCTTCATGTTTTTTGCTATGGCACTATCTTGATATTTCCCAACAAACCCCTCTATGGGGTTCAACTCTTGATAAGGAAATCTTGTGATTATCCATATCATCATTAGGTCGATAGGGATCATCTTCCCCATCCACAAGCATCCATCGGGCACCAACACGAGAAATTTTCTCACGCAAGTTGTGATTTCTGGACTTCTGCCGAAGTGTGGCACATTCAAAATTTTCAACAAACCCGACTGCACCAACCTAGCCACTCACTGTTTTGGTTCTAACGTCGCCACACCACTCTAAGGGTAGTGCACTTGTTTTAAATACGTGTCGGGTGTGAACTCTGGATATTTATTTCTGTCATTGAAATCATTTTCCATGAACTTCAGCTGCGGAATATTCCCAAGGCTTTCTCCAATAAATCACACTGAATCCATAAATAGAGGTGTGAAGGTGCCATAATTTGCTTCCTTCGACTTTGTGACTGGTTTTGCATCTGGTTTTTTTGGTGGAATATACAGTGGGAGAGGCGACAAAAACACTACACCTTCTATTTCCATTCTCACTTGCTCTGCTTCTTCCTCACTATCTCTCAGTTGTTCAGGTTCTTGTTGAGGCTCAATAGGTTTATTTTCCTGTTTCTTCTTTGTTCTCTACTCTTTGTTCATTTTATTCTGTGGGGATCTCTGTTGTGTGCGTGATGATGCTATTGCAGGTGGTGATGCTAGTGCGGGCATATCAGATGATGATGAGGGTATACCGGATGCTGCTACGACTTCTTCCATGATTTCGGCTAAGCCTTTCTCACTGAATATATTAATAAAATCCTCATGATTAATATGGAAACAAAAATTTATACAACTTCTTCGTAGTATAAATACTCAAATTATCAGGACAACCAAGTGCTAAATATAGGGGAGACGCTACTTTTTATAACAAATCTGAATTTCTAACCCCACCATTAGCTCAGATTGTGTTCATTAATTGCATATATATCACTAGATCTAATTGATATGTCCTCATAAATGCATCTTTCTGTGTATTTCAACGACAACTTTTCCTTTTTAACGATCATATTTTTCTGGTGAACTTTGACATATCCCATATTATAGTGAAGCAACCATTCTTGCGAACTTCGACATAATTCATATTGTAGCAAAGTAACCCTTCTTGAAAACTTAGACATAATTAGGACTGTAGCGAAGTAAACCTTCTTGCGAACTTTGACATAATCCAAATTGCAGTGAAGTAACTTCCTACATCGAAGCTCTCTCTGTAACATAGTTTATAGTACAGTGCCCACTTTCAACTACATGTGGCACTAAGAATTTTCTTCTTTCTTCAGAGTGAAGCTGTAGGGGAAGGATTTTCCCTGTACAACTTCAACCTGCTTCCATTTACTCTTCCTTGAACCAATTCTCCATTTAACTTTTCTAATTGAATTGTGCTTCCATCAGTAAAATTCTTGATAATGTATGGGCCCAACCAATGCTTCTTAATTTTTCCTGGAAATTTTGCAAACTTAATATTATAAATGAGAACAAGGTCTCCTACTTAGAATTTCTTCTTCTTAAGATGTCTCTCATGCCAGGCCTTTTCTCTTGCTTTTTGTACCTGCTGATGGAATCCTGCTATAAATCTATCTTCCTCCAAAGCAAGCAACTGCGACATTCTTTCCTCCATTATATCAGGGTTTGTCATATCTGTAAAAGTTGCAATCCTCAATCTAGGCAAGATGTACTCCATGGTCATCACAACTTCTTGCCCATAAACTAACCTAAAGTGTGTCTAACCTATCAAATTCTTACATGGTATTATAAGCCCATAATATTGTTGGAACTATAAGGTCTTAGTCATCTCTATTCACATTGCATACTTTAGTAAGTGAATTCTCCAAAATATTATTAGATGCTTCTACTATTCCATTGGCATGAGTGTGACAAGGGGTAATATTCTGATGTTAGACTTGGAATTCCTCAGTCAATGCTTCAATAGTCTTATTTAGGAAGTGTGAAACTTGGTCACTCATAAAAATATTTGGAAATCCAAATCTTGACAATATGTACTCAAACATAAAATTCGCAACAGTCTCTACGTTGTAGTCCCTTACTGGTTGTGCTTCAACCCATCTTGTCAAGTAATAATTCAATGTAATTATGTACCTTGCACCAGTCCTATTTCCAGGTGGGTTGATGGGTCCAAAAAAATCAATGGCACACTTTTCAAAGGCCTGCAATGTAACTTATGGTACCAACGACATCTTATATCTTCTAGAAGACTTCCCTATTCTTTGTCACACATCACATGCTTGGCAGTAATCCTTTGCATCCTTATGTAGTGTAGGCCACCACAATCCTTCTCTCAAAGACTTTTGCACAATAGCTTTTCTTGCATAGTGTCCACCAGGTGCGCCCCCATGAGCCTTTTCTACAATCATATGCCTTTCATGTTCAGGAACATATCTCAAGGCAGTCTCTCATCTAGTCCCATCTTATATCACTATCTTTATATTAATGAAAATTCAGTTTCCTTCACCACTAATTATTTCTTTGTTGCATTGTATACTCTGAAGGAGCCATTATTGTGTTAAAAAACTAAATGATATCTACAAAATGGTCATCTGAAACTCTGATTGCAAATAACTGCGCCTCAGGGAGGTTATCCTCTATGCTGGTTGGATCTCCCCTTATTTTTAGCCTTGATAGATGCTCGGGTCCTGCATCTAGTCTCCCTGGTTTAAAAATGATCTCAAAGTCATATTCCTAGAATAATAGTAACCATCTACAAATATTTCCTCCTAAGACATGCTTATTAACAAAATACTTTAGTGTAGAATGATCTGTAAACATTTTAAAGTGTGACTCCAGTAAATAGTGTCTAAACTTCTGCAAAGCATATACCATGACCATTCCTTCCCTTTCGTAGTGGTAATTATTTTCTCGCTTTAGATAACTTTATACTTGCAAAAGTACCACTTTCAAATATATACAAGAGGCATCCACATGGACATCGAATTCCTTATTCCAATCAAGGAACACTAGTATAGGTGCAACTACCATTTTTTCTTTCAATATGTCATGGCTATTCTGATATTCTTCATTCCACTGAAAAATTTTCATCCTTCTTCAACAATTTCTCCATATGCACGATGATCTGAGCATACCCCTTGATTAACTTCCTGTAACACTTAGTATGTCCCAACGTAGTGTGAAGCTATATTACTGTCTTAGGTGGAGGCAAGTTCACAATGATAGCAATCTTAGCAGGGTCCACCATTAGTCCTTGCTTATATAAAATATGTCCCAACAATATGTCTAAGGGTACACAGAATATGAACTTCTTTAGGTTCAAAGAGATCTGATATTTTCTACATGTGTCGAGCATAAGTCTTAAACTTCCAACATTTTTTCTCAAAAATCCAAATACTGTCCAATAATCAAAATATACCTCTAAAAATCCGTGGATGTACTCTTTAAAAGCTGCGACCACCACCCTAGAAAATATAGCAGCGACATTTTTTAATCCAAAATTCATTATTGTGTATTGATATGAGCCCCATTCTGTAGAAAATTTGGTCTTATGTCGATCTTTAGGTGCAATCCTAATTTGATGGTGACCTGAGAATCCATATGACCTGAGAATACTGTCACATGTGAATGAGTAAGCTTTTGGAACCCCTAAAGTTTCTATCACTTCATATGTGAAATTTGTAGGGAATGGATCATGTAAACATGCATCATTCAATTTTCTTAGATCAACACCGATCCTATTCTCCTTGAGTCTTCTTCTTTTGCACCACCATAGGATTCACCGATTTTGATTCTTCTACAGGTTCAATAATTCATGTTACTATCATCATATCAAGCTCTACTTTCACTTTCTATTTATACTCCAGGTTCAACCTATAAGGTCTTTGTTTGATTGACTTCACATCAGGCTTTAGGGGAACCTTCATGACTCCTAGATCTCCTATTATACCCTTCATCTCTGGAAACTTGGTGAGAAAGAGTTCTTGATATTTAAGAAATAACTATGTGACCTTACTGACTGTCTCCTCATCCCAATAATCTCCTATTGTTGAAAACTTAGGTTCCTTCTCTGATCCTATGTTTACCTTCTCGGTTTTCAATGGATTCGTTATGTCTGGTATCTCTAGCTCAAGTCCAATTACTTCGCGGTATCCTTCTGACTCTATTATGTCAATGTTGCAAGGATCTTCTACTTCATCTGTAGTAAGGTTATAACACTCCAGTACATTTTCTATATGCGCAGCCCAATTAGGTTGTTTCCATGTCAGTGGGGTTACATTCTCAAATATCCTCTTCTTAACTGTCTAAAGGGCCAAATCTATGTATGGGAAATAGTCCTCAAAGTTGAATGTTAATATGAAGCCATCATCCATGTCTTCCTAGTTCTCAGTGCCATGTTGAAGCTCTGTTTCTATGTACCAGTTCTTAGGGATTGTCTCTAATGTATGAATGAATCCATGTACCCATTCTTCCTGTGGAATCTCCTTCCATGTTGTAGTTCATAGTTGGATATGCTTCCTAATTTTAGTTTCACCATCATATTTTATGTCCATCTTTGTATCTATCTATCCAAACCTTATCCACATCAATATTTGACATCCCTGCCGACCTCCTATATTCTTCTTGTGTGCATTCCACCATCTAGCAAGGGTAGCTTTCAGGGCTATATCCAAGGATGAAATTTTTTGATTTTCTGGAACTTTTTCTTCATAATCATTAGGAAAATTAATTACATCACCTAAGCCATCATAAGAAGGCAGGCTACATACCTTGGATATCATGCAATGAACTTATTTGGTAATTATTAACCAATGCCTTGTGGATACTTCATGTAGCCTATTGTGTCAGTTCTCCAATTCTTCTTCTAAGTCTGAGGTACAAGAACTATCATGCTCCCAACTCAACTTGCCTTCTGTAGTAGGGTTAAACCAATCTTTTTCCTTTGTTGTAATTTGATATATATTTTCTATGTCTGTTACGCAATATTCTTCTTTGATTGATTTTGTGTATCTTACTCCTTTAGATGGATCTAAGGGAACAATTAATCTCATATTGTTTCTTTCAAATATCATTTGTTTCTTCTTCAGATTAATTAGGACATATTTTCAAATGCCTAGTTAATTCCAAGAAATGCAGGATAAGGATTACTATCATAGACAATCTCTATTACTTCAAAATCAACATTAGTGTGAACTCCTTCAATATCCACTATGACACTTGGTAGTCTTCCCATAGGGAAGCTATTTTTCTTATTTTCCATCATTAACTGAATAGGTGACCAATGTAGCTTCAACTTACCCATTAATTCCCATGTCAGCTTCATCAATATATTAGCATCAGATCCCCGATCTAGAATAATTTGACCCATCTCATACTCTCCTATATGCTCACTAAGCCTCATCTCTCTTCGAGTTCTGTTCTGTCGATGAAAATTATTGACTATGTGCATCTCACTTCGTGGTGTTTCTCTAGATGCACATGAATCTATCAACAACTGCAACCCTTTTACAACCTTTTGATATCTTGATAATTTCATACAAGTCTGTACAAAATATTTTTAAATACTTACTTGATTTGTTGAATCCTGGTCTTGTGTCAGAGCTCAATCCATTTTCAGAGCTCGGTTATGCATCAAAGCCGATGACACGTCACAATTACTTCTCTAATTGAGCTTTAGCTATGCACTAGAGGTCGAAGCTCCAAAATCCATTAAACTTTGCTTTACTTCTATAAATACTTCTTTTCTTTCTTAATATCAAAAGCAGTAGATTTCTCAACCATCTTTCTAACCCATGCACTTTCATATTCTTTATTTTCATCCGCTTTATCATTACTGGTTGTAGCTCCACTTCTGGTGACAATATTAACTCAAGGTTCATTGGTCCTCCTTTCAACAATCATCATTTGAATATTCTGTGTTGGTTAATTGTTCCTCTTTTCTTTAATTTCCGCCATAATTGCAAGAAATTCTTCAATTACATGGTCAAAAGATTTATAGTACTTACATGTCGTTGTGGGGTTCTCGCAGTCTGTCGCAAAATTACCTGGCTGGCCGCAGTTATAGCAACTGATCTATCCATGACCTCAACCAACTCCATTACCTCGACCTATACCTTAGTGACCTCCTCGACCACCATGTTTTCCATTTTCCTCATGTTTGTTCTCTTCTGCTTGCATTCTATAAGCATCAACATTGCGCTCCATTATTAGGTCATAAACCCGACAGTTATTCTCATCATGTCCTAGTGATTTAAAAAAATTGAAATATAGATTCCTCATATTTTGTACATTTTTTTGTAATAGGTAACGGTATTTTGAGCAATGTTAGCCTCTAGCCTTACATATTTCACACCACAGACTATATCCTGCATTCAAGGGATTCAATGTGCCCCAACAACCATGTAATCCCTGAAGATAGGGCACTGTTATTTAGAATTTCCCTCTGATCTACACTTCGTACACTATACCTCTTCTCTAACTTCTTTACTTTTCTTGATGTCTTGTATCTGTAGGGTTAGGTTTTCCAGCTGATTCTGACTTTGTTGCATGCTTGCATTGGCATCTCCTATAGGCGAAGCTTCCAATTTCATCACAATCTCTAGAGCTTCGGCTTGGATCTTTTGCTGCATCAATATAAATATGATATGTGGTAGCATCGCAACTATAACGAAATCTTGATGTTGCTATGGAGCTATGTCAAAGCTTACCTGATCCAATAAAACTTAAATCTCTGACCAAACTCCCAAACAGACTCAATATATTTATGTTTTATCTCTTTCATCTCGGTGATGCACTGTGACTCATACTTCAACTTATTAAAATCTCTTACCAGTTTTATTTTAACATCTGCAAACATTTTGTTTTGGTTATTTGAATACTTCATATACCATGTCAATTATCTATCTTGCAACGTCATAAAAAGTTTCACTTTCTTTATATTCTCATTGTTGATCTACTTCATCGTCCACGCAACTTCACATAAAAACCAAAATTGTTCCAAATCCTCTAATCCATTTCCTTTGAAAATGGGTAGCTTAATATCGTCAACCATACATCTTCTTGGGGTGGGAGGGGGGGGGGAAGGAGGGGGGGTGAGGGGGGAGGGGGGGTAGGAGGGGTAGGGGGAGCAAGAAAGCCACAAACACCTTGCCTATTACTGGATTGTGGCTTCTACGAAATTCAAGCTGGGAGAGATAATACAGCAAAGTTACCGAGGGGTTATTAGGGTGGCTTTATTCTCTTTCACTAGATCTTCTTAAAAGAGGAATATAATCAGTCTCTACAAAGGTCTTCGGGTATTGTCCACGAGATCTATTTCTGGTATCTACTCTATATTAATTTCCAATTCACGTTGCATCGATCTCTTGCTCAGTTTTATTCTCTCTTCTTCCAAACATAAGTAAACTAGAAATCTGATTGCATCCATAAAACTCCCTTTTCACACAGAAGCATCTTAATCCAAAGTTTCGAAGATTTTAAATACTTACCTCACGGTCCTTTGAAGAATCATCATTCCGCTTCATTGTAGGACACGTTTGAGTCTATAACGAACTCAGTAATGAATTCACCTATGATGCTATCAATTCATAAATTGACAACCCTTGAAATCCTATTGTCATATACCTTGAGTTGTTGTATCAGTTCAGGAATCCACACTGTAGGTTATCCACCCTTAAAATAGTTATTTCTTTCGGTCAACCTTGATATCCACTCATACAACTCAAAAGGAAAAGAACCGAAGATAATCTTGTATCGATCTGTAAAAATATACTATTGTAACCAAGCGCCAAATGTTAGATGAGGGTTTTTTCTTTCTTGATCCGCAAATTCTCGCAATTTCAGGTCTATCTAGTCTTGAATCTCCTTATTCAATGGGTACCATATCCACATATCCCTCAAATATATCCCGGTCCCGACAACATAACCATTTTTTGACTTGATTTGGGCTAACCCAGGTTCGATCTATACTGCGCACAAACAAAATCCTTGACCACTGGCCCTTTCGGAAATGACCTACAAGCATATCACAGTCTCACACGAAGTGATTATGGGAGGATACAAAACCAAGTTTTTGTAGCCTTGAGGGACTAAGAAATGTGGTATATTATGTTATCTTATTCTTAGCACTTATAAATCACTTCGCCGCATTAAATTAATCACTTAAACATGCCATATAAACCATAAAACATCACTATGCTGAAGTAAAATGCAACTGTAATAACTTCTACTCTACAATAGATAATAAGTAGATATACACATCAATCACATAGGAACACCAGATTACCGTGGTTCACCCTAGCGTATACGTCCACAAGAATTTTTGCTTAATATAATGAATCTTTGAACCAAAAAAAATTCTTGGCTTGTGCACTAAGCTGCAGGATGTTTACGCACTAAGTTGCAGACTCTTCTCCAGGTCTTTGCACACTCAATTGTAGAGGCTCTACTTTGCTACAAAATTACATATCACAATCATTCACCCATAACGCTGATCTGGATAAAAAATTATCATTCTGATTTTATGATTATCTTCTTATTATTTTACCCTATATATACTATTACATTGTCGGGTCACATCATTAAAACATCATGGTCCAAATACCATGGACTCATTAAAATAAGAAAGTATGGCCCCAAAGCTATTGATCCCTTACAAAACCGCACACTTTTACAAAAAGGAGGGGCTTCGACCCACCCCCAATCCCTTACGACACTGCACGGTATATTTATTTCCTCAAAATATGCTCTGCTGCGCGTTCCAATGCACACTCCGCCCCACAAATTGTGGAGTCTTTGCCAAAATCTACGCCAAGTTGGGTTGTGCCCAAAACCAACCTGGTTGAGATAGTTTTTTGCCTAGTCCTACTTGATCTGGTTGTGTTGAGATTGATCCCTTTGATCCTTGTCATGTTGATCCTGGTCCCTCCATGCCTAGTCTTGTTTGTCAAGGTAGAAGAAGGGGTCAAAAAATCCTTCTGGAAGCCATGAAGGGTGCTCCCCCTCAAAAAACACAGTCTTGGTGTAGATGTTTGCTTCCTTCCATGAGGTTTCTCTCTTGGTTTGACACTCAACATCAGTCTGGTTGGAAATATTTTGTGCTTGTTCTGCTTGCTCTAGAGAGCTATAGTTGTCAGTGAGATTTTGTTTCTTTATCTGAGACTTTGGGTCAACAGGATTGGAGGGTCTATGTCCTTGATGTTTAAAATCAACGAATTTTGTCTTGTCATGCAGATTTGAGGAAGATAGAGGAGGGGGAGAAGGGGGGAAAGGAATACCTAATTCTCTTAAAAAATTCCACAAAGTCGTGCATGTATGAACCAAATAGGAATTGATTTATGCATTTCAAAATTCCACCCTCTCCTTAGATTCTCCATGTTCCCGGAGATGTCTATCTAGCAGGTTCCAGATAGACTAGTGGCCATTGCCAATATTCCTTCACTATTTTGCCTCAATGGTCACGAATAAATGACATATGTGCATTGGAAAGTCTTCATTGAATTTCTATTCATCTTGACCATGCTAGGGAGGGAGAGGCTGACACCAACATCCTCTGCCACCTCTCCTAACTCGACCCCTTTCAAGTACCATGATGGTAAAACTTGAAAATGATATACTTCTGACCTAAAACACCTTGAATCTCTCATCCTTGCAAAAATAAACATTTTATAAGAGAAAAGAAGAAAAATAAAATTTTAATCATCCTTTCAACTTATCACCTTATATGTTTACTCAAATGTCAAGTAGGAACTCATTGAAAATACCAAACCCACACCGAAAAAATGAAAATACATGAAAAATATACTTCTTGAATAAATATAGTTTAATATGATTATCTTATGCAAGAATAAACAAATTTTAAGAGAAAAAAAATAAATCTAAATTTTAATTATTTCTGACTTGTATCTTTATATGTTTACACAAATTCCAGGTAGGCACTTGTTGAATACCAACTCCACAAGTCCGAAAAATAATGAAAATAAATGAAAAACATACTTCTCAAAAGAAACATTTTTTCTATATATTTTCAATTTTTTGGGAGTGGGTTTACTTAAAAGTATGTATATTTGGTATTCATTAAATGTAGAATTTAATTCTACAAGTAATAAACATCTATGAGAATATAAATTGAAAATACAATTAAAAAAAAAAAATTGTTGTTATAAAAATCCTTTCTAATTTTATTATTTTAATTATTATTTTATTTTTTCATGAGAAGTCTATTTTAGATTTCAAATTTCTCCTGATAACTATTATATTTGACATTTTGATCATAATTTAAGATTAAATCTCCGTGATTTTTAGTAACTTTATGTTGTATGTTTAAAAAAAAAATTCTTAATTATTATTAGAATTTTAAAAATAATTTACTTTCTATAATTTTTGGATGATTATAAAAGGGTAATGTATGTTTTGAGAGATGATATTTTACTTAACTTTCATCCATTGATATAGATTAATTTTACTTCTCCCTCTAAGCATAATATATAAATTTATAAAAGTTGAAATATTATTATACAAATGCAATAGAAATGAATCTTACTGAAATTCTAAAGATACTTCGTGAATCATCCATTTCATTACATATGTATCTATCACGCTATGTATCTTTCTAACTACAAAGTGTTATTCTCATATGAAATTATATTTATTTCACTTTGTTGATCATGAATGGAAATTTAATAAAAAAGTCAATTGTTTTGAAAAAAATAACTAGTTTAGAATACTCTATTGACCCCTAATTTTTTAGGTCCCTTAACTCTTCATTTAAGTGTTTGGATCGAGTTTAAAGAATTTTAACTTTATCTTGTGTTACTTACAAACAATTTATCATTGATTTGACAATATATTTTTTGATTGAGACTGTGTTTTCATCAACATTGCTTATTGAAGTATTCAATAACATTAGCATTTAAGGACTTAGCTCATTTGAAAAACTAAATGAATCATCAGGCTTATGAAGGTAGGTCTAGATTAAGATTAATTGGGAATTTGAAAAGGGATTCTTACAACTCCTTGCTATATACAATTTTGTCACCAACAAAACCCTTGATCACTGAGCCTTTTGGCAACGACCTACAAGCATATCACAGTCTCACTTGAAGTGATTATGGGAGGATGTAGAACCAGGTTTCTACAGCCTTGAGGGACTAGGAGATGTGGTATTATTATGTTATATTATTCTTAGCACTTATAAATCACTTTGACGCATTAGATTAATCACTTAAACATGTCATATAAACCATAAGCCATCACTGTGCTGAAGTAAAATGCAACTGTAATAACTGTTACTCTATAACAAATTTTAAGAAAATATACACATCAATCACATAAGAACATCAAATTAGTGTGGTTCACCATAGTGTAGGGCTATGTCCACAATAACGTTGCTTAATATAATGAATCTTTGAACAACAAACAATTCTTGTCCTACGCACTAAGTTGCAGGTTGTCTGCGCACTAATCTGCAGACTCTTCTCTAGGCCTCTACACACTCAGCTACAAAGCCTCTAGTTCGCTACAAAATTACATATCACAATAATTCACCCATAACGTTGATCTGTATAAAAAATTATCATTCTGATTTGATGATTCTCTTCTTATTATTTTACCATATATATACTATTACATTTTCGGTTTACATCATTAAAATACCATGTTCCAAATACCATGGACTTCATAAAACAAGCAACTATGGCCCCAAAGCCATTGATCCCTTACAAAATCACACACTTTTACAAAAAGGAGGGGCTTTGACCCACCCCAAAGCCCTTACGACATCACACGATATATTTATTTCCTCAAAATACGCTCCGATGTGCACTCCACTACACACTTTTCCCCAAAAACTATGGAATCTTTGCCAAAATCTAGGCCAAGTTGGGTTGCGCCCAACACCAACTTGATTGAGCTAGTCCGTTTCCTAGTCCTACTTGATCTGGTTGTGTTGAGCTTGATCCCTTTTATCCTTGCCATGTTGAGCCTTGTCCCTCCATGCCTAGTCTTGTTGGTCAAGGTAGAGGAAGGGGTCATCAAATCCTTCTGGAAGCCATGAAGGGCGCTCCCCCTCAACAAACACATTCTTGGTGTAAATGTTTACTTCCTTCCATGAGGTTTCTCTCTTGGTTTGGTACTCAACATTATTCTGGTTGGACACATTTTTTGCTTTCTCTACTTTTTTTGGAGAGTTATAACTCTCAACGAACTTTTATTTCTTTATCTGAGACTTTGGGTTAGCAGGATTGGAGGGTATGTGTCCTTCATGAGTAAAGTCAACAAATTCTTTCTTATCATGTAAATTTGAGGAAGTCCGAGGAGGGGGAGAAGAGGGAAAAGGAATTCCTAATGCTCTTTACAAATTCCGCAAAGTTGTGCATGTATGAACCAGATAGTAATTGATTTCTACATTTTGACATTCCACCCTCTCCCTAGATTCTTCATGTGTCTAGAGATGTCCATCTAGAAATTTCCAGATAGCCTAGTGACCATTGCCAATATTTCTTCACTCTTGTGCCTCCATGGTCATGACTAAGCGACATATGTGCATTGTTAATTCTTTGTTGAATTGCTCTTCGCCTTGAACATGCTAGGGACGGAGAGGCTAAAACCCACATCCTCTGCCACCTCTCCTAGTTCAACCCCTTTCAAGGACCATGATGATAAAACTTGAAAATTCTCTTCTTTTGAACTAAAACACATTGAATCTCTCATCCTTGTCAAACACATAGTGTCCATGCACCTACAGAGCAGGAAAACTAAGGGAATGAATATCTTGTTGAGTGTTAATGGAATAATTAATGTTCCTTGTTGAAAATAAATGTGTGTCCTTGTATGATCACCCATATCATGTCTGAAATGAATGAAACCTATAGTGTGCTCAGAGAATGGCCCCTACCAGACTCTTCTCATTAATGGGTCATGCAGCACTGGCATGAGAAGTATGTCATGCCTTGGTTTATGCGAGGACAACCAGATTCAGGGAGCTAAGGTCTTGCATTGTGTTGTCTTGAAAGTAGGAATCATGGACCAAATTTTTGGGAGTTTCTTGAGTCATGTTCTCACATTGAGCTCAGTCTTCCACCCCTTTGTTGGCTAGGAAATCTACTAAGGAGTTGGCCTCACACCAAACGTGTGAGAATATTATTGCTTCTTGCTGCTTGAGAATGTGAACCAGGTGTTGCATGCTTTGATCCAATATCCATCTTGTGGAGCATTTTGAAGGGGGTGATCCATTGTGGAGTTTTTGATCAGCCTAGATTATGAGATGAGAGTCACCCTCAACAATGATGGGGTGGTCATTCATTTTGGAAATGAGATGACCTTTAATTAAAACTTCAAGCTCAACAACATTGTTTCTTCCCTACCCTATATAAACCTTGTAGACTCTGAGGATTTCCCCCTTGTGGTTTATGATGAATCCACTTATTCCTTCTTCCCCTAAGTTTCCCTTGAATGCTCTGTCAAATTTTAGTTTATAGTGCTCGTCTTTCTGAGAATGTTGAGGCAGTGTTCAAGTGTATATTAAATTTGTTATCCAATAACTAAATTCATTTATTGTTTGATCTAGGAGGATCTTGTTCAGTACATATCGACAGAGTTCCAGTTCGTTCGACGTCCAGTTCAGTCTCCAATCCACCAATTTCTTCATTGTTTCCCGAAGAAAACATCCTTAAAATTGATCATGGTCAGGTTCATGGCTTGTAAAGGTTTAATTTGATGTATAAGGTTCATGGTGATGTAATGGTCCTAGACCTAACACCTAAGTGCTAAGACCTAATCATAAAACCTAAGGTCTAATCCTAGCACTATGCATCTAAAACCTAAGAATTAAGCCTAAAACCTAAACAAATAAACATTGAAACCTATCTCTAAACCTAAGTATATTCCTAGCGCAAAGGTTCCTTGGTACAAAACCTATGGAAAAAGATAAAACCCACTCACGGACTATGGAATAAAACAAATAAAATAAAACAGCGCTAACCACTGCATAGACCATGTTGGAGTTTAAAACATGTGATAGGTTTAAAGACCGTAGTGGGTTAAGTCAAAGCCGCCAGTTGTAAACCACGCAAATACCATCAGGATATTAACTATGTGAACGTGGTGGCCAATAAGGGTAAATTGAACCACCGAGAGGAAGACCGTAACCGTCAGACAAGACCTTAACCGCCGGAAAAAAAATAGCCTGTTCACATGCCAAAGATCCATCTCTCCGCCCAGTTAGCCTAGCCGTCGGGCTAAGGATTTTATTATATGGTTGATTTTTTGGTTTTTCAATTAAATGATGCACTTAGGTCAAAGGATTAATCCCTAGGTTTTAGTTAAATGATAGGGATTCGAGATCCTCATCACTATTTTTTCTCAACCAAAAGCTATTTTAGCTATCAATGGTTCGAAGGCAATCTTATTTAAGCCATGGAATTTCCTCATGAATTTCATCTTGGATATTGGAAGATATTGTGTATTTTGAGTTCAGTTTCAGCAAGACATAGGCAGTTTTTTTTGCAGCATTGCTTAGTCGTCGGGTGTCAGAATTGAGCGCATAGACAGGCGTCGGAAAGGTGAGAGAGAGTAATTTATGTTTATAGAGTCTAGAAGTGCCTGCGAGAACATTCATTCTGATTCATTTTTGTGTAAAGAAATTCCTCACAATCAATCCTAATTAAGCGAACGCCCACTTGAAAGCAGACCCGGAGATGTAGTCCACCAAGGACGAACTCCGTAATAAATTGTTTGCTTCTTCTTCTCTCTACTTTATGCTATGATTTAATCATTTATTTTCTGCTGTTTTATTTTGTCTTTCATTTAAAAGCTTTCTTCAGTTAACAATCAATCTAAAGGACAAACTAATCAAACTACCTAAGCACTTTATTTGATCACATTCAGACCATTTTGGTATCAGAGTAGGTTGTGATTTGTATTTTGTTTGTCAGTGGATGTTAACTAGGTTGGGAATGCAATGTGGAAAAGGTGAGCTTGAGGAATTCGATCCAGAGATCGGAAAGTGGAAATTCGTTCATCAATCAACGATGACAGGGACTAAGACCGTTGAGAATTTTGAAGCTACTGAAAAGAAACCCATGGATGAGAATCAAATCCAACAAATGTTTCTAAAAATGCAGCAGATGTTGGCAGAATTATATGAAGAAAAGAAGACGAGAGATGCAGCCTCATCGTCGAAGGCATCAAAGAAGGAAAAGGGTAAAGGCAAGGCAGATAAATCTCCTTCTCCTCCATCATCTCCATCATCTTCTTCTTCCTCTTCTACTTCTAGTTCTGAATCAGAAAAAGAAAAGAAACCTAAGAGTCCACTTTTGAAACTTGATGTTAAGTTCGAATTACCTATGTATGATGGTGAAATAAACCCTGAGAAACTAGATAATTGGGTAAAACAGTTAGAAGTCTAATGTCATATTTAAGATATTACTGATGATAAGACAAAGATCCAATTAGCTACTCTTAGAATGGGGGGTATTGCTTTGATCTGGTGGGAATGTAAGACACAGATAGATTTAAAGCGTAAAGGAAAAGTTATCACCTCATGGACTAAGTTTATTAAAGCTCTAAAGAAACAATTCTATCCGTTGGGTCACACACAACAAGCTGTAATTGATTGGCAACGCTTATGACAAGGTAAGGGACAGAATGTTCAAGAGTTCACACAGGAATTTAGAAAGAAAGCGTTAGCACTTGGTATTCTTTGGACATAAAAGAAACTTTTTTGAAGTATATTGGCAATTTGCATTCATATTTGCAGCATACATTATTAATGTTCAATCCTAATGAATTTGATGAAGTTTGTGTTCAAGCTATTCATGTCGAATCAGGTGGTAGACAATTCAAGTTTACACCAAAGACATCTAAGCAGATGGAAACCGAAGACAACAAAAATAAGGGCAAGTCAAAGGGAAAGAAGACTGCCACAGCTCAGAAGGAAGATGAAAGACCTACATGTGCACATTGCCAAAGGATCGACCATGATGAAGCTAGGTGTTGGAAACTTCATCCGGAACTAAATCCGAATAAGTTCCAAATGAAGAAGGGCGAAAAGAAGGCTGAAACAACAATCCAACAAGGCTTAGACTTGGGATCTGATTCAGGTGATGAAGGTAAA
>CM076573.1:740487163-740855056 GCA_034641835.2 Pinus albicaulis | reverse complement strand
GAAAATAATTAATGCGACCCAGTTCATCTCCATACAATTCACCCATAATTTTTCCTCATAAGCAAAACAGTACATGGGGAATAAGTGTCGATTTTAAAATTGATTCATTTAAGCAGAAAAAATTCACCGCATTGATAGATCATCAACAACCATATGAAGTTAAAACAGATGTTAACGGTTATGCAATGGAAACAGTGATTCACATAGATTATCAGCTGCTTCAATACTTTCAGTCATATACTAAGTTGCAACAATATCACTACAGTTGGATGGGATTTCTTCAACAAATTCACTTAGTAATTAAGGACGAGGAAGGTGTAACAAGTAAAGTAGTTGATATGTTGTCTTTGAATGCTTTAGTTTTACTGCATAAAAGTTAATTGGTTCATGAAAGTTATGTAGAATAGTATAGAACTGATGATGATTTCAAAGATGCTTATGAATCACTAACTCATGATGCTCAGATAGAAAAAGTGCAGGTTATTCGGGGAATTCATCTTTCTCGGATTGCAGGATATTTTGGCGTAAGCAAGACTACGGCACAAAGTCAAAAGTATTATTACTGGCCTCATATGTATGGAAAAATTGTGAAGTACATAAAGGGATGTGTAATGTGTTCGACAAGCAAGCCATGCAATCGAAATATTGGTTTGCACATGCCACTTCCATTTCCTTTGAAACCACGGGGCAGCATGGATTTGGTTCAAGGACAGACATAAATGGTGAATAGGACAGGGATACATATTCTTCGAGGTAACTGCAGTAAACATCCTAAGTTGTGGGATGAATTTTTAACTTATGTGCATCAAGCTTACAATCAAGCCTTACATTCTTCCGTGCCACGACAAGCACTGAGTCAAGTTAGGTTCAAATTGCACCATGATAAGCATCAGTTTCAGGTCGAGATCAGGTATGGAGGTATGTCATCAAAGTCAAGATGAAAGTGAGAGAGTTGTATTCTCGCTTATTGTCTGCTTAAAATCAATATTTTGTGGTTCAAAATCTTTCAAGTGGAGAGGATTGATCCAGGAGGATATTATTCAGTACAGATCGACAGAGTTCCAGTTCGTTCGTCGTCTAGTTCAGTCTCTAATCTGCCAGTTTCGTCAATGTCGCCCAAAGAAAACGTCCTTAAAATTGATCATGGTTAGGTTCATGGCTTGTAAAGGTTTAATTTGATGTATAAGGTTCATGGTGATGTAATGGTATGTAACGGTCCTAGACCTAACACCTAAGTGCTAAGACCTAATCATAAATCCTAAGGTCTAATCCTAGCACTATGCATCTAAAACCTAAGAATTAAGCCTAAAACCTAAACAAATAAACATTGAAACCTATCTCTAAACCTAAGTCTATTCCTAGCACAAAGGTTCCTTGGTACAAAACCTAAGGAAAAAGATAAAACCCACTCACGGAGTATGGAATAAAACAAATAAAATAAAACAATGCTAACCGCTGCATAAACCGTGTCGGAGTTTAAAACATGTGATAGGTTTAAAGACCGCGGCGGGTTAAGTCAAAGCCACCAGTTGTAAACCGCGCAAAGACCGTCGGGATATTAACTATGTGAACGCAGTGGCGGATAAGGGTAAGCCAAACAGCCGGGAGGAACACTGTAACCATCGGACAAGACCTTAACTGCCGAAAAACAAGTAGCCCGTTCACATGCCAAAGATCCATCTCTCCGCCCGGTTAGCCTAGCCATCGGGCTAAGGATTTTATTATATGGTTGATTTTTGGGTTTTTGAATTAAATGATGCGCTTAGGTCAAAGGATTAATCCCTAGGTTTTAGTTAAATGATAGGGATTCGAGATCCTCATCACCAATTTTGCTCAACCAAAAGCTAATTTTGGCTATCAATGGTTCAAAGGAAATCTTATTTAAGCCATGGCATTTCCTCATGAATTTCATCTTGGATATTGGAAGATATTGTGTATTTTGAGTTCAGTTTCAGCAGGACATAGGCAGTTTTGATTGCAGCATTGCTTAGTCGCCGGGTGTCGTAATTAAGCGCAGAGATAGGCATCGGAAAGGCGAGAGAGAGTAATTTCTGTTTACAGAGTCCAGAAGTGCCTGCGAGCGCAATCATTCTGATTCATTTCTGTGTAAAAAAATTCCTCACAATCAATCCTAATAAAGCAGACGCCCACTTGAAAGCGGACCCGGAGATGTAGTCCACCAGGGATGAACTTCGTAATCAACTGTTTGCTTCTTCTTCTCTCTGTTTTATGCTGTGATTTAATCATTTATTTGCTGCTGGTTTATGTCGTCTTTCATTTAAAAGCTTTCTTCAGTTAACAATCAATCTAAAGGACAAACTCATCAAACTACCTAAGCACTTTGTTCGATCACATTCAGATCATTGTTGAAATCATTGTTTTGGTGATATTATTAAATTCAATAATAATGGTTTTTATAGTGATGGTGTATCTAGAAGTTTCTCAATTTTGATCACAATTTTTTAATATTTAAATTTTAACTAGATTTCTAGGTGAATTTATAATAGCATATATTAATATTCAATTATAGAAAGATAATTTTGGCATGTTGTTAAAAATTTAAAGGTAAAATATAAACTTTATAGTGAAAAAAATGTATTGAAAAAATAAACTATAAAAGAATCAATATAGTTTAAGATTATTATCTTATGCAATAATAAGCATTTTATAAGAGAAAATAAGAAAACTAATTTTGTAATTATATTTTCAACTTATCTCGTTATATGTTTACTCAAATGTCAAGAATAAATAATGTTTAAGAGAAAACAATATAGTTTAAGATGATTGTCTTATGCAAGAATAACAAATGTTTAAGAGAAAAAAAAACAAAACTAAATTTTTAATTATTTCCATCATGTATCCTTATATGTTTACACAAATTTCAAGTAGGCCCTCATTGAATACCAACTCCACAAGTTCGGAAAAAAAATGAAAATACATGAAAAACATACTTCTCAAGAGAAACATTTTTTCCATATATTTTCAATTTTTTGGAAGTGGGTTTAACTAAAAGTATGCCTATTTGGTATTCATTGAATGTATAATTTAATTCTACATGTAATAAACATCTACAGTGTACATTTAAGTAAAATAAATTGAAAATACAATTTAAAAAAAAAAAAATTGTTGTTATAAAAATCTTTTCTAATTTTGTTATTTTAACTATTTTTTTTTCCATGAAAAGTCTATTTTAGATTTCAAAATTCTCCTAATAATTATGATATTTGACATTTTGATAATAATTTAAAATTAAAACTCTGTGATTTTTAATAATATGTTTCACGAATTTGTTTCTTAATTATTATTAGAATTTTAAAAATAATTTACTTTCTATTTAGTAATGGATAATTATAAAAAATATAATTAGAATTTTAAAGATAATTTACTTTCTATATGTTAATGGATAATTATAAAAAGTTAATAAATGTTTTGAGAGCTGATTTTTTACTTAACTGTCATTCATTAATATACCATTAATATGGCATATAGATTGGTTTTACTTTTCTCCCTCTAAGCACAATATATAAATTTATAAAAATTGAAATATTATTATATAAATACAATACAAATGAATCTTCATCCATTTCATTACATATGTATCTATCACACTATGTATCTTTCTAACTGCAAAGTGTTATTCTCATATGAAATTAAATTTATTTCACTCTGTTGATCATGAATGGAATGTTATTCTCATATGAAATTAATTTTATTTCACTGTGTTGATCATGAATGGAATGTTATTCTCATATGAAATTAAATTTATTTCGATGTGTTGATCATGAATGGAATGTTAATAAAAAAGCCAATTATTTTGAAAAAATAACTAGTTTAAAATACTTTATTGACCCCTAATTTTTGAGATCCCTTAACTCTTCAGTTAAACTAGTTTAGAATACTTTATTGATCCCTAATTTTTTTAGATCCCTTAACTCTTCAGTTAAATGTTTGGATTGAGTTTAAAGAAGTTTAACTTTATCTTGATTATTAACGTTGATTATTGAAGTATTTTATAACATTAACATTTCAAGACTTAGCTCATTTGAAAAACTAAATGACTTATTAGGCTTATGCAGGTAGGTCTAGATGATTGGATATTTGAAAAGGAATTTTTACAACTCCTCGTTATATACAATTTGGTCACTTAACAAATTATATATATTATATATAGAATAAAAATAACATTGACTTAATGAATTCTTAAGTGTTGGGTTTAATGGAAAGTGTGATGAATGAGTACAGTTCAACTTGATTTTGATTATAGAATAAAAATTACAATGATTTAATGAATTCTTAAGTGTTGGATTTAATAGAAAGTGTGAGTATAGTTTAACTTGAATTTGATTTTGAAAATACAAGTAAATTTAAAAAGAATAAATTGATTTTGAAAATACAAATAAATTTTTAAAAAAATGACTTACAATTTGATTTTAACTTGTTTTGACACTTTCAAAAAACATTTGAAGTGCCAAATAACTCACATAAAAACCTATGATGTTTATTTTTTTAATTGATATTAAAAATTTTATTTTTATTTTATTATTTTCTTTCCATGAAAAAATACTTATAAAAAATTCCCCTCTTAAGGAGATGGATGACCAATAGACTATATACTACCAGCATGATTGGTAACCCCAAAGAACCATTGGAAATAGATTTTGCAACTTCCATTGACACTGCTCCTTTGTCAAAAAGGATCAAATCAATAAAGTTATACACAAATTTAGCAACTTCTTTTATCTTGATTCCTTAGCAAGAATACAATTGCCAAGGACCCACTAGGATTTAGTGCATGCTACTTTTACTTTATTTCATTACTTAGGAGAAGTTATTTCCCTAACAAATTAGAAAATATATACATATGTAATGAAAAAAATATATTAATAAAAACTATGGTAACTGTGAAACGTTTGGTGTTTCGAGTGGATGGTCCACTTATCATTAGGGAAACATGAAACTTTTCACTGAGTGTAAAGATAACTAGACCGAGTTAAATAGAAATGGGAAAGAAACGACTGGTTTCGGAAAACCTCAAAAGAAGGGGAGCGAGTTTATTGGAGAGAAGAAATTTGGCCGAAAAGCTAAGAGAATAGGGTTGAAAGGATGCAATTATTAATGGGTAAATTAAATAATAATTTTTTTAAGGAAAGATCTTATGAAATGACTAGAATTTATTTTGAACTAATAAATGGGAGTTAAAGTATTATAATTATGGTTTTATTTTTTATAATATTGTTAAAAATTGTATTAGTATTAATATAATATTAATATTAGTTTATGGGGTTTTGGATAGATGGTAATTTGATGTCTTGTTAAGGCATTTCTAAGTGTTAAAGTCACTAGTTCAATTCCTCGTCTTATTCAAGTGCTATTCTTGGATATGACCATAATGTAACCTTACCAATGACAAACTTAAAAAAAAAATATAATATCAATATTATAATAATTATAATGTTATTGTAATATAATATTATAATATATACCAAACCAATAGGAACTTATTTTTGTTATGATTATAAAGGATTATAATGTTATAACTATCACTATTGAAAATAGTTATCATGTATTAATAATTAGTTTCGTTATAATTTAAAAGTTATTTTTATATAAAAGTTTTTATAAAATAAAAATCATATAACATATATCCAACACAACGGATATATCCAACACAACAAAATCTCTAAATTAATCATTATTCAACACTCTCACAGAACAAAATATTTTATTGATTTTGATTGTTTCAAAATTATGTCTTCCTCCCCCTTCTACCCTCAATGCGCTATCAAGGAAGTCCTCAAAATAAAAAAAACATTCCAATAATTTCAATCAAGAAAACGACTTCAAATTGAGTAAATGCTTAAAAACTTGTTATCCATTATTTCTCCTTTATTTACAAAAATTCAAGCTCTTCAAGTTGAATCCCTCCCCATTTGGATCGTCACCCTCCTTATGTCGTTCCTCTTTTCTATTGAATCTAATGATATTAAAACTTTTTAAATGCTTAAATTTTTTCAATATTATTCTTATTTCATTTTTCTTCTTCATTCTCATTGATCTCATAACAATAATATCGATCATTCAAAATTAATATAACAATTATTTTAATTTTATTAGGTATATAACTATATCATTTTCCTTGGATGCGGGTGACTAAGGCCCACAAGCGGCAGGTGGGGTGTCACGTGCCCACCATGGGGACGAACAGGCAGAGGATGCATGCAAGTGACAACGTGGATGCAGGCATGACTGGGGGTGACAATTTAAGTGGGGGAAGGATGGTGAGAGTGATTAGCAATAGGCAGGATGGAAAAATGGAGGCAGAGGTGATGGGGATGCAGAATCCCGAGGTGGGGAGGCAACACTATCCGAGTTCGCGCACATGCATCGGAGGGAGGAGGGAAGGAGGCACGAGAGATGGTTGAGGCCGGGATGGGTTTATATCAATGCGAAGGGGTAGGGGCGACATTTTTTTAGCCTAGTGCAGCGAGGTGGTCAAGCAGAAAGGTGGAAGAGTGTTTGGAGTTGAGCAGGTGGCTGCGACTGAGGACCGTCGACACTCACATCTGGAAGAAAGAATGGCGGGCTGCCCATTTCAGGGTTGTTGTTGCATGGGTTGGGGAACATGTAGAGGTAGAGGAGAGGCGTCCAGAGGCGGAAGAACTATGCATTCCTCTCAGCCGGAGAATCGAGGCGACAGACTTGATTTGGAGGCCATGTTCTTCGCCGAGAATGATGATGAGGATGCCAACACCATTTCAAAAATGGAGGTAGACCTAGTTAAGTCTCTGCATCATGAGTATGGGGGGGGGAGTCGAGGTGCACCTGGTCTGGGTGACAAGGATCCTCTTGGGCCGTATGATTCGCAAGAGGAGGAGAATTGGGCAAGCAGTTGGGGAAAATCTCATAAGCATTAGGGAAGCGTTGGACAAAATCCTTGGCAAACTACAAGACACCCTGGTCATAGCTGGTTATTTCAACATTCTACGGCCTAACATTGCGCTCCCACTAGAAGCTACCGGGATGGAGAAGAAGAAGACAAAGAGACCAAGCAAGAGTCGGAAAGCCCGAGAGGGGAGGACCAGGACCGGGACTGATCAGGTGCCTTGGCCCTTTTTTGTTATGTTAAGTTATCGGCGTGATTTCAGCCTTGTAATGCCTATAGTTCATAGCCTTAGCAGGTTTAACTAGTTACAAGTGGGAGTTATGACTCTTCTACCTTTGTTAGGGGCCATCGGACTAGATCTTCCTCCAGTTTCCCGATATGGGTGGAGATGTTTTTGTAATTTTGGACACATGGTTTGGTTTCCAGAGTGTCGATAGATCACTATATGTACACTTTTAAATAGTTAATAAAAGGAGGCCTATATATAACTATTATAACTATTATGATTTTCCTTTAACCCTAATGACACAATAATACTATACCATTATATTAATATTATTAGTCTCTCTTTGTCTTGTCAAGGACAATAGAATTTGCCTTGCGAACAAAGTGCGTAGGCTTTGCATTGTTTCTTGTATTTTTGCAATTTTAACCAAAGTTTCATGATAATTTTCTAATTTGTTGGCAATCTTATTTCTAATTTTAAATTTACTGAATGAATTTTTATGAGACATAACTCCCATAATGGAAAACATGTTATTTTTGATATTTGTATACTAATAATTCATTTAAAAATAAAATAACTATTTTTTTAATGACTATTTTATAGGTGAGTGTTTGACATTGATACTGTAAATTGTGTGAAATATCATGGAAATGTGAAATATTAAAAGAGTCAACAGTCGAAATAAAAATGCCTACAAAGTGGGTTTGGATACTTCAAACATTCACGTAGCAGAACCAACACAATCCCGATCCAACATGAAATCTGCAGTAATAATTCCATAAAGTCTTTTCTGGTCTCATATTCTCCTCTAACTATGACGGCGGGGTTTGGGTGGTACATCGGAGAGAAGTGGTACCTTGACTTCCGTTAATATTAATTTCCTTTATGGCTTTTTTTTTTTTATAGCATCTTGATATTGATACCGTTGTCTGAAGGGGTGGGTGGTTAGGGGCAGTTATTGCGTCTTTATGATTGGGACCTGTCAGATTGAGGCCTAGTGGTAGCTGGTACCGTGTGGATGGTGTGGTGGGGTGGTGTAGCCCTTGGGATAGCTGGTGGGTCAGTGTCATGCCCATGATTTTGGCGAGGGTGGAGACTTATCATGCCACGATAGGTTAGACTGCCTCGATGGTTTATCCTTTGATGTGGTGTGGGCGGCGTAGCTGGAAATGGGGTACTTCGGGCTGCTGTACAATATGGTGATTTATCCTACCTCGACAGGTTAGAATGCCATGGTGGTTTATTCTTTGCTGATGTGTGGGCGGATTTGCTGATCTGAAGTGGTGTATTTCGGTATGCCATGCAATAGTTTAAGTCTAAATTACTGCCCAGGCACGAGGGGTCAAGGGTCTTGGTGGTTACATGGAGTGTGATATCAATTTACAATGGGTGACATTAATTGTTACATAAATGAAATTGACGTGGATCTCAAGGATCTTGATTTCGTGCATGCGCTAAAGGTGGCAGAGGAGGACATTATCGCAAAAGCTACAACTCCTCCTGCTGGTGCAACGTCTTCTGGTCTGCGTGCTTTCCATGTCCATGCGGAGGGAAATTTTAATGATTGCCGAGAACAATCACAGGTAAATTTTCCCTTGACACCATCGCGCAAGTTAGGGGGAGGAGGGAAGGCCATTAGGGCTTCGGAGGAATGCCAGCTGTTGAGTTTCGACTCTGACCTTTTATGGGACAGGGTGGTGGGTCTGTCAAACCGCGTAGTGGTAGGCTGGTGGAAATTTGAGAAGTACTGTAAAACGAATATGACGGATTGGCTCTTGAAGAAATGGGTTAATCTGCTTGGATACTCTCCGATGATAAGCAGGTTGGATGAAGGTTGGTTTTGCTTTCATCTTCAGAAATATGAAGACGTGGGGATTGTTTTGAGTAGGACATGGGTATTGGGACGATGTTTTCTTGTGCTCCATCGCTGGGATGCGAGCTTCCATCCCAAAAACAATGCCCCTGTCAATCACATGGTATGGGCGCAGCTATTTGGTCTCCCACTACACTTCTGGAAATATCGGGTTCTGAAAGCGATTGGAGACTGTGTGGGAAGCTGTCGATACGCTGATCCAAAATGCCATGACATTTTCGATAAAAGGGTTGCGTGGGTGCTCATTGAACTACCTTTTGCTGGTGGTTTTCCGGCTGTGATTGATTTACAGTGGGAGGGCATGGTTTATAGACAGAAGTTAGACTACTTGCAAGTCCCATTTCATTGTCACCTGTGTCAGGAAATGGGACATATGATAAGGAAGTGTCTGTTATGGCGTGAAGATTTTAAGAAAACCCGGGCGCAGTGTTACATTACGAAGGCTGCTGCTGATATTGGTCTATCGAAGCTGACAGTGGCGTTGGAGGACGATGACGTGACCTTGTCAGGTAAGTTGATGCATACTGACACTTCTATCTATGATTTTAATGGGAATGTTCTTCCTGTTCATAATCCGGTGTCTAAGACTGGGGTCTCTGCAATGGGTGGTAAACCAATTGTTAACCCTGCAGCCGAGATTCCTAGTCCTCTGGTTCCGGATTGTTTTAATGGGTCTGGCCATATCCATGGGTTTTCCACTCTTGATTTTCCATATGCTCCTTCTATAAATCCAGGGTAGATGCATCTATCTCATCCCTCCATATCCAAGCCGTCTTCTCTTCATTGGTATTTTCCTGTGAGATACCGAAGGTAGTTGATTCTTCCTAGTGTTGGGTCGTTATGTGGTAATCTCTCACCTTCTCTATCTTCGGGTCCACCTGTAAATGAGCTGAGCCCTCTTTTGTCTACTCATTTTCCAACGCTAATTAAGGAGGTCTATTCACCCAGAAATTCCATTGGAAGTGAGATTGAGTTCTTACTTTCCAATCCAGAAGTGGGTTTGGTCCCTTTACCTGTGTGTTCTGGTCCTTCATCCCCTACTCTCGTTATTAGTCCCTCTTCGCGATCGAACGTCACGATTCGCAAAGGCAAAGGAATTTCGAAGAGGAAAAGGAAATTAGTATCTGTGAATGATGTAAGTGATAATTTATTGGACGGTAATTTTAGAGATGTTCCTATGTCGATGGCCATTAGAAGGGTACTTAGAGCGTTGACCCCTACATTGGAGTCTCCTATATGAATATTGTGTCTCTGAATATCTGTGGGTGGGGAGGTAAGGATAAGATGTTGTCGTTTAAAAATTTCTTTGTTACTGTTAAGCCTACTATTTTTCTATTACAATAAACCATGGTCGGTGCTGATATATCCATTGATGTTCTTCATTCCATGTCTCCAAAGTGGAACATGGCAGCGACTGATGCTTCAGGGCTGTCGGGTGGGTGTGTTGCTTTATGTTAAGTCCCTATATTACTAGTATAGTCCCTTATTGTTGTTAGTGTAACCCCCTTATTGTTATTATTGTACCCTTGTAACCTCCATATTTTTGTTATTGTGCCCTTAAATTATTATTGTTAGGTCGGCTAGGATTACATTGTGGCCCCATGGACTCCTATATATAGAAAGGAGGTTTTGTAATTTGAATCATCCAAGAATTGTTCATTCATGTAATGTATTGGAGGTTTCCCCCTCGAAGTGGCTTATTTATAAGGTGTTGATATCTCTTTTTTTCTCTTTTTGGAGTTGGTTTCACAACATTTGGTATCAGAGCTTTGAGATACTAGGGTTTCGCTGCTCCAAACAGGTCATCGTGGAATTTTCACTATAACTTTTTTTCTAAGAAGGTTCAGAATCTGAAATTTGTAGAGTTCGAATCCAAAATCATAAGGAACATCGTCGCAAATTTTCAGAGCTTGGTTCACAATATTTTCGGAGATATGATCTGTGCAAGTTAGGTCATTTTGCAGGCTCCTGAATTTAACCTAAACAGTTCATTGTGGTATTTTCGTAATAACGTTTTTTATACAAAGTTTCAGAAGATGAAATGCTTAGAGTGTGAAGCAGAAATCCTAAGAAACATCGTCGAAAAATTTTAGATATTGGTTGGCAATATTTTCAGAGATATGATCTGTGGAAGTTAGGGCTTTTTTAGGCTTCTAAATTTCATCTCAAAAATGTGATCGTGAGAAAATATTCATAACTCTGTCTCTGAGCATCGGTTAATTTCTTTAAAAATTAGCCGCAAGTAAGCGGGTTTGTATTTTGATCCACATCAATTTCAGAACCAAAGGAGGAAACAATGACACGTGGCAAGTCGTACAAGTTCGCTCTACTGAACCATTCCAAAATTGGGTCATTGTGGGAGATTGGACATAACTTTCCCTTGAAGAATCCAATTCAGATCAGACCTGTGGCATTTGAAAGAAGTTTAAGAGGGCTACTATAGGGAAGAATTTCAGATATTGAGGATCTGCAATTATAGAGATAATTCAATTTCAATATCGAGCTCCTCAAAAGCAAGTAAAAGGTGTGTATTTTTTTTTTCCCGAATTGTATAAGTCTTGTTTGAAGAATCAAGTTTAATTGATTCCAAGGGCATATTGTAGAATAGATATCAGTATTGGATTCTAAAATGGCCCCTAAAAAGAACTCAACACCCATTAAGCCTTTAGAAAGCTCTACTATGACTCATGAAGACGAAGAATGGCAACATGACATATCAAAATTACAAGAGCAAGTGCAACAAATTTTGCTCTCACAAAGAGCAACAAAAAATGACATGGAAGTTTTGAAGAAAGGCGTGGAAACTAAGATGGATGGTTTGAAGAAAGGCGTGGAATCTAAGATGGATGGTTTGAAGAATGGTATGGAATCTAATATAGATGGCATGGAATCTAAGATAGATGGCATGGAAGCTGGCATGGAATCTAAGATGGATGACATGGAAGCTAAGATCGATGAGAAAATGGAAAACATGAAGAATGATATAAACGAAGACATGGAAGGTTTGACAAAGTTGATACAAGAAAAGTTTCCTAATGGTGAAAATATAGTAGAGGAAACTCATGATGAGAACAAAATAAATGTTAATCATGATTTCATAAAATCTAATGTTGGTGGGAAGAACCACCATATTCCAAAAATGGATATGAGGAAGTTTGATGGAAAGGATCCTGTAACATGGATACTACAGATGGAGCAATATTTTGATCTCCATAATGTGCAAAACGCACAAAAGGTACGCATTGCAACTTTACATTTAGAACAAAATACATTTGTATGGTATCGATGGCTTTGCTCCCGTAAAAAAATTGTCACTTGGTCAATTTTACGGAGGAAATGATAGCACATTATGAGGATACAAAGAGCAACACCTTCTTTAGCCAATTGATAAATCTCAAACAAAAGGGTTTAGTGGGGGAGCACATTGAGGACTTCAAAAATTGAATATAAGGGTAACTGATATTCCAGAGGAACACAGGATTGATCTCTTCATAGGTACTTTAAAGGATAACATCCAACATGAAGTTCGCGTTTTGGAACCTGATTCATTGGAGAAGGCATTCAGGTTGGCAAGAAAAATTGAATGTAAAAATATGGCGACAAGGAAGCCTACCACTCACTTCTATAAAGAAGGAAGTGTTGCTACGCCTAGATTTCCACAACCTACAAGGTTGACACCACAACAATTGGAAGAAAAAAAAGAAAAAGGGATTTGCTACAGTTGTGATAGCAAATACACTAAAGGTCATAAGTGTGCTGAGAAGAAATTATTTTACATAGATTGTGAAGAGGAAGAAGAAAATGAACAAGAAGAGGATATACACCAGGAACCAACCCAAGAAGAAGAAGAAATGAGTCTGACCATATCGTGTAATGCATTGGCAGGAATTACCACTCCTCGAACTCTCAAGATAGAAGGACATATCAAGAAGAAAAAGGTAATAGTGTTGATTGATTCAGGTAGTACCCATAATTTTATTCATTGTAAGGTAGCCAAGGAATTGAATTGTTTCCTATACCCGGCACCAGAATGTCAAGTGATGGTTGCAAATGGAGGAACTATAAATTGCTCTAGAAAATGCCATAATATCAAGCTAACCATGGGGGAATATGTATTGAATAGTCCAATTCTTTCCATTCCTATGGGAGGTGTTGATGTTGTACTAGGAGTACAATGGTTACAATCTTTGGGGAAAGTAGCTTTTAATTTTCAAGAACTTTTCTTGAAATTTTTTTCAGAAGGAAAGGAAGTCGAATTACGGGGTATTGCAGGGAAGCCGGGAAATATAATAAGCTCTAATGTCATGACAAATCTTCTAAATAAAGAACAACAAGGCATAATTGCACAATTATGCTCACTAGAAGTTCCAACATCAAAATCATCTATTTCTGTAGATCTCCAAAAAGTCTTGGACAATCATTCCAAGGTTTTTGATACTCCCAAAGGACTCCCACCTATTCGTGATCTTGATCATGCTATTCATTTGATTTGAGGAAGTGTTCCTCCAAACATCAGGCCTTATAGATATCCTTATGGCCAAAAGAGCGAAATTGAACGTATGATTGCATAAATGTTAGAGGCGGGTATAATTCAAACTAGTCAAAGTTCTTTCTCTACTCCTGTAGTATTGGTACACAAGAAGGATGTATCATGGCACATGTGTCCGGATTATAGGGAGCTCAATAAGCTCACCATTAAAGATAAATTTCCCATTCCTGTGATTGATGAATTCTTGGATGAATCACATGGAGCAATTTATTTTACCAAGTTGGATCTTCGTTCAGGGTATCATCAAATTAGAATGAAGACTAAAGATATTCTGAAAACAACATTTCGAACTTATGAGGGTCATTATGAATTTTTGGTCATGCCCTTTATCCTTACCAATGCACCTTCTACATTTCAAGGGTTGATGAATTCCATTTTCAAACCCTTCCTTAGAAAATTTCTGCTAGTATTTTTTGATGATAAACTAATCTACAGCAGGTCTTGGAAGGATCATGTTCAACATGTTGACAGGGTGCTCAAACTATTGTAGGAGAAACAATTATATGCAAAAACATCCAAATGTTTCTTTGGAGTACAAGAGGTGGAATATCTGGGTCATATTGTATCTCACGAGGGTATTAAGGTAGACCCTAACAAAATTAAAGCCATTAAGGAATGGAAAGTCCCCACAACCATAAAGCAGTTGCGAGGATTTCTCGGGTTAACAGGGTATTATCGCAAGTTTGTTAAGAATTATGGGAGAATAGCAGAACCTCTAACAACATTATTGAAGAAAGATGCATTTTCATGGACTCCTGAAGCAACTAAGGCCTTTGAACGTCTTAAAGAGGCAATGTGCCTAGCACCGATCTTAGCTACGCCAGACTTCACAAAAACCTTTATTGTGGAATGTGATGCCTCAGGAAATGGAATTGGTGCAGTTTTAATGCAGGAAGGAAGACCCATTGCTTTTGAAAGTCGTCCAATCAAAGGAAAGTATTTACAGAAACCTATTTATGTGAAGGAAATGTTAGCAATACTGCATGCACTAAAGAAATGGCGAACTTACCTAATGGGAAGACACTTCAAGGTAAAAACTGATCATGATAGTCGTAAACACTTTTTGGAACAAAGACTATCTTCAGAAGAGCAGCAAAAATGGGTCACAAAGATGTTGGGTTATGACTTTGAAATAATATACAAAAAGGGAAGCTAAATGTTGTTGCAGATGCACTCTCAAGAAAGAATGAAGAGGTGGAAGCATTGCTTTGTGCCATTTCTATTATCCAACCAGATTGGATAACCGAAGCAAGAGATGAATGGAAGAAGGACAAAGATGTATGGACACTCATTCAAAAGTTGCAGCAAGATCCTAGTACATCCGATACATTTAGTTGGAAAAATGATTCCTTATGGTACAAAGATCGCTTATATCTTTGTAAGAATTCCCAACTAAAACAAAAGATTCTTCTGGAATTGCACACTTCTCCTTTAGGAGGACACTCAGGATTTTTAAAAAACTTACCACAGGGTGAAGAAAGAATTTTTTTGGGATGGCCTTAAATCTGATATTCGAAAGTTTGTGGCGGAATGTTTGGTTTGCCAGCAGAATAAAGTGGAAACAATTAAGACCCCAGGACTTCTACAACCTTTATCCATTTCAAGTCAACGTTGGGAGGAGATTTCAATGGATTTTATCACAGGTTTACCTAAGTCCGAAGGAAAGAGTGTCATCATGGTGGTAGTTGATAGACTTACCCAGTATGCACACTTTTGTGCATTATCTCATCCATTTAAAGCAAGTACAGTTGCTACTACATTTATGGACAGAATTCAAAAGCTACATGGAAGCCCAAGGGTTATTGTGAACGACAGAGATCCCATTTTTACTGGAAATTTTTGGACGGAGTTATTTTCTTGTTTGGGTACTCAATTAGCTCATAGCTCATCTTATCATCCTCAATCTGATGGTCAAACTGAGATAGTAAATAAATGTTTGGAAGGATAGCTTCGTTGTTTTGTATCTGATAAACAAACACAATGGGTCAAGTGGTTACCTCTTGCTGAATGGTGGTATAACACTTCCTTCCATACTGCAGCAAAAATGACCCCATTTATGGCACTTTATGGATATCATCCACCATCCATCACATCATCTTTAAGAAAAAATTCGAAGGTTCAAGCAGTGGAAGATCACATCGAGCATCAGCAAGAAGTTCTCCAACTCTTAAAGGATAACCTGAATTTGGCACAAAATCGAATGAAACAACAGGCAGATCAACATCGCAGCGAGAGAAGTTTTGATGTAGGAGATTGGGTATTTTTACGGCTACAACCATACAAACAAATGTCCCTCAAGAAATCAAAGAAGGATAATAAATTATCGCCAAAGTACTATGGTCCTTACAAGGTGTTGCAAAAGATTGGTACTATGGCATACAAATTGGAGCTTCCTTCTTCTTCATGAGTGCATCCAATTTTCCATGTTTCATGCTTAAAGAAGGTTATAGGTGAAAATATTCCAGTTCAAACAATATTGCCAGAACTTGATGAGGAAGGAAAAATCATATTGGAACCTAAAGCGGTCACGGAAACAAGAACTCGACAACTACGGAATCGATCAATTTCAGAGTATCTCATCATGTGGAAGAACTTACCCACTGAAGATTCTACATGGGAGGATGAGAATTTTATACAGAAGCACCCAGAGCTACTCAAGCATTGAGGACAACACTTTTTTGAAGGAGGGGCATGTTAGGTCCCTATATTACTAGTATAGTCCCTTATTGTTGTTAGTGTAACCCCCTTATTGTTATTATTGTACCCTTGTAACCCCCATTTTGTTATTATTGTGCCCTTAAATTATTATTGTTAGGTCGGCTAGGATTACATTGTGGCCCCATGGACTCTTATATATAGAAAGGAGGTTTTGTAATTTGAATCATCCAAGAATTTTTCATTCATGTAATGTATTGGAGGTTTCCCCCTCGAAGTGGCTTATTTCTAAGGCATTTATATCTCTTTTCTTCTCTTTTTGGAGTTGGTTTCACAACACTTTATGGGATCCAAAGCTGGTCACCATTAAACCTTATGGTTTTTTTGGTGGTATGATACTCTCAGGTTATTGCAGGGGTTTCTATAGGCATATAAATGTCATTAATATATATGCGCCTTATGCTGATAAACTTTCTTTCTGGTTTCAAATGGATGATTGTGGATTCCTAAGTTTAAATAATTGCATTATAGCGGGAGACTTAAATTGTACTTTACACCCTAATGATATGTGGGGAGAGACAGGCAGGAATGACCCATTTGCTGAGATTATTATGGGTATTATGAAGGACGTCGATCTGATAGATGTGCCACTGTCTGAAAACTACCCAACATGGATGAACGGTAGGTAAGGGAAGCATTTTATTGGGAAGAGAATTGATCGTTTCGTAATCTGCTCTGGTCTTAGATTATGCATGAGGGACACAAAGGCTTTTGCAGAGGATATTACATTATATGATCACAGGCCGATCTCCCTGATATGGGACTTTGAGATTGTTAAACACCATGTTAAACACACGCATGGTGTATGAGAAAGATAAACACACACACAAGAGACTCAACACACAATGAAGGATAAGCGTGAGGCTTTCTTATTTTTCCATTATACATGATGTACATTTATAGTACAATGGTGTGACTCTTGGTTTCACATTCCAAGGTCACTTGGACTCCATTGTGACTTTTTTCATTCCACACCTACCCATGTAGGATTAGGTGTTCCAACATCCCCCCTTAATCCGAAGGGGTATGTGTGAGTCCAAGAAAAGAGTTGTAATACAAATCTGCAAAGTATACATGGCAACACTTGGGCTGAATCAACTCTCTGAAATGTTGGAAAAAAGAGGTGGTTTAAGGATGACCACCAACACTGGAACACAATAATTGTTGCAGTTCCCAGAACTCTTCCAAAACTGGCAAGAAGCTGAAAGCTTCTGCTAGAAGAATTGTCCCTCATAAAAAAGGGAGACCTTCAACCTAAAAGAAGGGAGGTCTACTACCTGTGATGGTTTTAGGATTACCAACAACTCTGGAATGCTTGAAGCATTTCCTGGAACTCAACGAAAGCTGGCAAGAAGCTGAAGGCTTCTGCTAGAGGGAGTGTTCCTCATATATGAAAGGGAGACCTTCGACCTAAAAGAAGGGAGATCTACTACCTATGATGGTTTTAGGTTTTACACCAACCAAAGATGATGGTTTAAGGTTGTCCACCAACCGAAGGCATGCTCATTGGCATCCGTGTCTCTGGCTACATCTCTGAATCTAGAATGACGAATTGTGGCTCAGGCTCGCTTGAACTGTTGTGTCTCTGGCTACAACTTTGAACATGGAATGAGAGATTGTGGCTCATGCTCGCTTGATCTGTCGTCGAAGCTTGTACATGACCACCATTTTCCCCCCTGTTAGGAACAAGGTGAGATGATGGAGAAAACTCAACTGCAAGTTTTCTCAATATCCATGAACAAATTCTGACATGTGTCTTAAACATATTCTTGGCTGCTGATGCCCATTTCCAAGAAGCGATCCATCCGAGATGAATCTTGGTTCTTGCAGGAGGCTTGTTTCTGAAGCATCTATGTGAAGAATGGGTGTGCCGACCACAGTGCTTGCATGGATGAAGATCAAAATAGTGATATTTCAAATGGCCAACTCGATCACAGTGTTGGCATTTTACAATCTGATGTTGTTGTTGTGGAGCAGGATCTGGAACAGCTGCAAGTGAACTGTCATATAGGAATCCGACACTCTGAAATATGATGGGCTTGGTGTCGTCTGGAATATGAAAGGACACATCCTTGTCATATCCAAGACCAATTTTGTGCTTGTTGTGGACAAGCTCTTCCCAAGGTCTGATGATGGGCTTGAGAAGTGCAGGTTGAACTGTTGCATCTGCATGTACATTTTGTCTAGTACAAGGAACTGAATGGGAATCAACTGCAACTTTATCTTCTTTCTTCTGATGAGAGTCCTTCTCAATCTTCTAAATAGAAACAGGTTCAGAATGGTGACTCTTTTGCTAAAGTTCATCTTGTTGGAGCTGAGATTCCAACTGCAAAAACTCAATCTTTTCTTGTGCATCTAGCAAAAAACTTTGAATGTTACAAAGAGCATGCTTGCTCATTTTTACCATATCATGAACATTGGAATGAATGAGTTTATTCAAAAACTCTAATGCCTCATTGATTTTAGCCATTTTCAACAACTTAGGCTAAAAAATGAAAGGGTGTCGGCTTCAATCGAAAATGCACCCGTTTACAATGTGATTCAATCTTCCTTCAAACAAATACAAATGACTCAAGAGAACTCTCAAAGTACAAAATATGTTGATTGTGGCTTTGAAGAAGCAATACAATGTCAGTTCAATACAATATGCAGCAAAAATGTGTAGCAAAACACTTGTGCAAGAAGCTTTTAAGGCAGCTGATTTTTCTTCTTCAAGAGAGTTTTTTTGCACCAAAAACAACTCAACTCAACTCAACAAAAGGAGGAGGTTCAAAAGCTTGGATGCTTAACCTTGTTGTACTGCAAAATGTAATATAGATTGAGAGAAACTCCACAAATCAGAAATTTTGTGTCCAAGTAATGAATGCCACTGCTGTTCAAAATGAGGACCAAATTGTCTTCACATGTCAATCTCTTTAGAAAATCACCCTTTGATATATGCCATAAATCATTCAATATAAACTTCACTTTTCTTCTCTATGTGTACAGTCCATTTTCTTCATATGCCATTCCCTCATTTTCTTCAATGCTGCTGTTTACTTCCTCTTTTCCTCTCTCTCTGCTCTTTTCTTTTTTTCTTTTTTTCTTTTTTTTTTAATTTTAATTTAATTAAATTAAAAAAAAAACTAAACTTTAAAAATTTAAATAAAAAAGGGAAGGAATTTCACTGCGGGGAGGTATTAAATGGGGGGGCGAATATTAAAAATAGAGGAAGTATTATATGAGGGGGTGGATATCACTGTAGAAATGAAAATCGAAAATTTTAAAAAATTGAAATGGTTGAATGGCAAGGGGGAGGCAGATGTGGAGTGGAGAGAGGACTGTGAGGAGGGTGGGGAGGCGTGGTGTGTGAGAGATGAAGAGGGGAGGGCCGTAGGCTACGGTGAGGGGGAGTAGGGCCGAGAGGTGAGGGTGTATGCAAGTATGGAGTGATAAGGTGTGGGGGCGGCGTTGAGACTTGGTGAGAGTGGGTGAGTTGTGAGGGCGAGGAAGGGAAAGGGTTAGTGGGTAGGGAGATGCTGTTGTATGTGAGAGGGGGCGTAGGGTGGTAGCAGGGTTGAGTGGTGAGGGCGCAATGCAACGAGAGGGTGGGACGGCAGGTGAGGAGCAGGGTTTGGAGCTGCGTAGGGAGAATGTAAGAGGGGGGGGGCGGTCGAGTAGATAGGGTCTGTTGCGTGCAGCGTAAGGTGAGGGATGTAAGAGGGGCGAAAGTAATGGTGAGCGGTGGGTAGCAGAGCGCAGGGTTTGGGTCTGTGGTGTAGGTTTGATGGGTGTGCGGGTTGTATTGTGTGGAGCGTCGATTGGAGTGGGGATGGGAATGGCGAGGGCCATGGTGAGGGGGCTGCGTAGAGTAGGGGAGGGATGAGGGTAGGTGTGAGGCGGTGGGTTGTAGAGTGTATACCACGGGGTAGAAGATAAGTGGAGAAGGGCAGAGGTAGGAGTAGAGCGGGCCGAAGGGCCGTGAGCACTGCTCAAATTTATTTTTTTATTTTTTATTTTTTTAATAAAAACAACAGAGAGGAGTTTTAGACTTTAAAACAGCAGCAGATTTTTTTCTGAATACACAGCAAAATTGGAAAAACATAGACTGTTCCAGAAAATTGCATAGGGCGATATAGCAGCAAAAAATTGCAGAATTAATTGCAGAAAACTCAGAAATATCAGAAATTTTTTTCCAGTAAAAAACCAGAAACTTCTTCTTCAGAAACCCACTTTAAACACTATTTCAGCAGCTCCTCAAAATGCAAAATTTAAAAGGCAGAAATTGCAGGAAGAATGAGCAGTGAGAAAACCTTCAGATGCACAATGCTGCTTTTCTTCAAAACCAATGCTGCTCTTCTTTAAAAAAAATTTCTGAATGCTGCCAATTTCTGAATGCAGCAAAATGTCTGCTGCAACAACTCTTTAAATGCTACAAAAATGCCAAGAATTTTTGCAGATATGCACAGGCCATAAACACAAATGGCTCACTCAGTGTTGAGCTGGTTATGGACGTATCAGCTCCAATACCATGTTAAACACCATTTTAAACACACACATGGTGTATGAGAAAGATAAACACACACACAAGAGACTCAACACACAATGAAGGATAAGCGTGAGGCTTTCTTATTTTTCCATTATACATGATGTACATTTATAGTAAAATGGTGTGACTCTTGGTTTCACATTCCAAGGTCACTTGGACTCCATTGTGACTTTTCGCATTCCACACCTACCCATAGAGGATTAGGTGTTCCAACAGAGATAAATCCTTCGGGTTTTCCCTTTAAGTTCAATAAAAGGTGGTTGGCCGACGCTGAGTTCAATGTTATGATTAAGGAATACTTACATAACCACAAGAGGGTGGTGGGCTCTTCGGAGATGTCTCATTTGGCCATTATTCTGAGGGAGATGAATATTGTGGTCAGAAGATGGGAAAGGGATAAAATAAAAAAGGAAAAGGATCGGATCTGGTCCATACTATTAGAAAGAAGTAGGATTCACAAGGAGGTGGCCAATGGCAATTAGAGTGATGATTTTTGGGACAAGTTAAAACATATAGAAGGGGAGCTCCGATCATTTCTGAAGAATGAGGAAGCATAGTGGAGGTTAAAGAGTAGAGCTACCTAGTTGGCTAAGGGGGACAGGAACACAAAATATTTTCATAAGATTTCATCAGGCAGAAGAAAGGAAAATCTAATCTGGGACATCAAATATGGTGGCAGGAATTTATGTTCCACTGAGGAAATCAAGATGGTTGTGGTTTATTACTTCGGGTCTCTATATCAGCAAAGAAGGGTTCATGTTTCGGAGGAACACATGGATTTTATCCGTGGTTTCCCTGTGATGTTTAAGGATGAAGATAACCAAAGGTTATTTGGGTAGATGTCTGTAGAGGAGGTTAAGAGAGTTCTGAAATCCTTTGCTGCTGATAAAAGTCTGTGGCCGGATGGTTGGTCCCCGAACTTTTTCCTTCATTTTATTGAGGAATTTATAGTGGATTTGAAGGATATGGTAGAGGAAGTAAGAGTTACTAGGAAGATAAATGGAGCTATAAATTCAACACTCTTAGTTCTCATCCCTAAAAAGAAATGAGAGCTTACCTTTGATGACTATAGACCCATTTCGTTATGTAACACCATTTACAAAATTGTTTCCAAAGTAATTGCGGAACGTATGAAAGGTTTTCTATCAAATTTCATCACCCCGGAACAATATGGCTTTCTAAAAAATCGTAATATTCATGACGCTATTGCAGCGCCTCAAGAAACAATTCATACTATCCACTCAAAGAAGCTGGAAGCAGTTGTGATGAAGATTGATCTTAAGAAATCTTATGATCAAGTAGACTGGGTTTTTTTGCGTCTCGTTCTGTTTAAAATAGGTCTCTCCAGGGAGGCGGTCGTATGGATTATGGCTTGCATGACCAATACTTATTTAGCTGTGATTATTAATGGTTCGGTGTTAAAGTTTTTTAATCCCAGCAGAGGGTTGAGGCAGGGATGTGCCCTGTCGCCACTCCTTTTTGTTCTTGTTATGGATGCACTAAGTATTAAAATTAATCGGGTAGCGGTGAGTGGTCTGTTTTATGGCATTGAAATTAGCCCTCAATTTAAATCTACTCATAGTTCATTCGTTGATGAAATCCTCATCTTCAGGATGATGATTAGAAATTTTTGGGTGGTAATGTATAACATATTAAAACGTTTTAGCGACGCTACTGGGATGTTGGCTAGTACTGAGAAGTCATGCATCTACTATGCTGAGGGGGAGGAGGTGAAGTATCAGGACTTAGTTGTTCTTTTCAATTTTTTAAAGGCTCTGTTGGCTAATAGGATGACATACCTTGTGATGCAGGGGCATTAGGCACAATAAAATACCTTGTACATAAGTAGACATAGGAGGTCTCATGCTTTTACTTCTTCATGTAATTTTTGAGTATTTTGAATAAACTTTGTAATAAATTGTAATTATTCTCGAGTCATTGAGAACATGAGAGAATTGATTATGTTAGGAATAGGAAGAGTCAGCCTGGAGTTATGAGAAAATTTAGGATCAGCTTCAGTTATTTAGTCTAAAATTAGGAATTTGGGGGTGTCAAGAGTTTGATAAGCTGGTTGAAGACCTGAATCGATTCAGGTCATCCTTGAGCATAAAATGTAAAGCATCTGTAGTGTTGAGGAGAGTTCTGTTGAGGGATAGCATAGAGTAGGAAAAGGGGAAGGCCACTATAATCGAAGATCTGGCCTGAAGCAAGAAGGCTTTGTATTTGACCTCATAATTATACATGAAGGATCGATGTTGAGTCTCATATGTTTCAAATTTTTGAATGATGTATGTGTAACCTCTGTGTTGATGGGTAGAATTGAGAGGAGACGAGAACTAACCTCTGTTTAAGAGAATTATATGGTTGTTTTGTTTATATGCATGTTAGTGATCCCCGAGAGACTTTGTCCTTCGATTCATGATTTCTGTGTATGGATTTGAGGAAGTTATTGATTTATGAATGCGTTTAACTGGTGTGGAGAATTCGATGGAGAATTTGATGAGGTCTGTTCTTTAAATGAAGAACACAAGTAACACACCAGCATCTGGTCTCTGTGCATGTTAATTCTGCAATTAAAACCTGTTTGGTCAAAATTGAGATCTCTGAATATATGTTGAGCCTCTGTTCGATGGAATCGAACGCTATTGGATTTATCCATAGCGTGGGTTGAATCGATTCCTGGTAATCAAGTCAGAGGAAGATGGATTTGAAAGGACCTGATTCTGTGGTAACGCCACCATACAATAATGTCGTGGGAGTTGAATTTGTTCGATCCTAGATCGAGTTCAGCGAACTGTGAGCCAGCGGAATGGGAAATGAAGGGGTTGATTCGATCCCCAGTACACAATGTGGAACCAGGCAATAGTTTGAGTGGAGGAACTGCCTTAAGAACAGTCTAATCGCTGAGTTGTAGTCGAATGGAACAACGTTGAAGTCGAAAGGTGAAACCACGACCAGGACGAAACCCTGCGTGGAAGAGCGGAACCTCGATGAACAGTCACAGTAGTTTGAAGGCCGAAACTTGTAGTGTCGCACAAAGGCAAGAGTGGCAAGTTGTTTTCGTAAAAATAACGCGATATCCCTTGACATAAGACATGTGTCCTTGAGCGGTATCGGAATATCGCGAGTTTCGCGTAATCTCTGAGCACTAAAGCTCGGAACACAAAAAAATTGCGATATCGGTTGTTATTCATCGAATCATCTGAAACGGAGCGATGTCGTCACAGTCGTCGGATGGGCGTGGTAGTTTAACGTAGGTGAGAACTGCTGTTAAACTATCAGATCCATCAGGCATTTAACCAAGGTGCGTATCCTAGTGCTGAGTGGGCCAGAGTATTATTGGCGCTGGCATTGATTTAATATTTGTCGGGGTTTAATAGGAGCCATGACTGTTAATAGTTGTAACATTGGAACTGGGAATACATATATGGTAGCATATATATATTGTTTGATGTGATTCAAAGGAAACATTATAAAGGTGAAAACATACAGTAACTTATACAATGTTGACATATGTTATGAGAGGTTGGGGCTTATAGAAGCAAGACCCGAATAGGAATTGGAGCGGTAATATATATTATAATAAGCCTTGGTGTTATTGTAATGATTCTATGAATCGAGAAGAGGTCTTATATGTTGTTTTAAACCTTGGTTGAAGAACAATATATATGTTAACACAATTGTTTATAGAAAGGCCATAAACAAAGCTGAAGTATGAGATTGGAGGCTAGGCCTTTGGTTGTTGAGGTCGAAATATTAAAATACATATAGAAATGTGGCTTGGTTAGAAAAGGTGAGTGTTGACTCGCGCTCTCATAAGGGGTGAAGCCTAAGTCAAACTTTGGGGTTAAACTGGAATTTGAGTATTTATTTATTCGGTCATAGAGCGGGGTATTCCACTGGTTTTATAACCATGGTTGAAGGAGCAAATCTTCCATAGGAGAGATGGGGAGTTTGAAGATCATTATAATTTTGCTCTAATATCTCAAATCTCTGATTTGAGATATAGAGAACCCAACAAGGAATTGAGGAATTAGCCAGATTTAAAGTTATTTGGCTAAAAGAATAAATGAGTCACTGTTATAGATACAGAGAATGAAATTGTACCCCGCCATCAAGTGGTATCAGAGCTGGAATAGCTCTTTTTGAAAAATTTCAATTTTGGTGAATGCATGTATGAAAAGAAACCAGACTCTTGAAAACTGATTTCAGCCTACAGGGATACAGTGAAGGTGATTGCAGAATCACAGAGTCCAATTGGAGGATGAGTGTTTTGAAGACTGCAGATTTGAAGAAGGAAGATCAAATTCTAAGATCAGCAAAGATACACAGTGTTACAGTAAACAGGATTTGCAGAGTGAATGGAAGACAAGATCATGCAGAGATCTTGCAGGTAAATAATTTTAAATCTGATTTGAGTTTGTAATTGCAGAATTGTGGTTGTAGGAAGATAAAGATAGAATTTGATAGTGATGGAAGTGAGCTTGATATTCAGCTAGAGGCTAGATAAAGAGGACAATTGCAGTGTTCTCAAGAGGAGGTGAGTAGTGTTTAATTTTGGTTGAAGGATTGTTTGCAGAAGTCAGAGTGCAAGACATCTCATCAGAAGCAGATCACAACTTTGAGAGCAGTGATAGAAGAGTCAAGCAAGGGACTCTGAGTGAAGAGGAGTGTGGCATAAACTGGAAGAATTCCCAATAGAGGTTGGATGAGAAGAGAGCAGAGGTGTTCTTGAGGAAATTTGTAGAGTGAAGCCTAGGAAGAGCAGAAGAGAGTGCTCAGAAGGTTCCAGCAGACAGGGGACCAGTACTTTCCAAAAGCCAGATCCGGAGGAAAGGATTGGTGAGGTGAGTTGCAGCAAGAGAGCTTGCTGGTGCAGAGGCTTAGTGCAGCTTGTGAGTGAAGAACTCCTGGAGGAGAGGATGGCTACTGACATCCATAACAGAGATTGCAGAGGTTCTGAGAGAGGCCACAACATAAGAAAGAAATAAGATGCCAAAGAAAATGGCATGAAGAATAAATCCACTGATGAAGAATGGTGGGAAGAGATAGCTGAGATTACAGAGCATTTTTATAAACTGGAGAGGATGGTAGAAGAAACCCAGAGAGTTGGTTGGCTCATGAGGAAGAATGTGAAATGGCAACCAGTATAGTTGAGGTTGAGGCAAAGGAAGATTGCCTTATTGAGAGAAGAACTCAGAGCAGTTGAGTTAAAAGAAGAAATTTCTGCTTGTGAAGCAGAACAGGGCACAGATGAAGAGTGGAGATCTGAAAGAGATCTTGTGAGACATGATGAAGACTAGGGGCAGCAAGAAGCTTGTCTTATTGGAGAGGAAGTCACTGAGGATTTCCCGAGTTGTTGGACAAGTCCAGATGATGTAAGGGCTTGTGTTTTTGAGTCTGACAAATGTGAAGTGATGAAAAACTCCACAAAGGAAGAAGAACCCATAGTTCTTGAGGCAAGGATGGAAATTGAAGATTCCATGTGCAGATCTGTTCCAGAAGTGCTTGAGGAGGCAGCCAGGACTGAAAAGTCTTGTGATTTGAAAACTAAAAAGTTTTGTATGTTTGCAGGTACACCCCAGGAAGATTAGCAAGCTTTAAGGTTTGTTGAGGAAGAGACATTTAATCTGAAATTTGTTCAGATCAATGCTAAGATAGTGAGATATCAGGGAGAGATGAAGATAGAAGAGTCAAATGAAGATATTTAGCAGAATGTTGAGGCTGAGAGAGAGGGACCAGCAGATGATTGGTCAAGAAAAATCATAGGTATAAGAGGTTGTGTAAGGTTCCCGAAATCTACTCCTATTGAAGCTGTTGAATTGTATAGGAGGTTGGATTTTCAAAGAAGTGAATGGGAGAAACATAGGACCTATACACAAGATAAGTTGCTGGAGAAGCAAGGCAGAAAAAATGTCATGAATGACAAGCAGCAAACAGAATATAAGAAGAAAATGATTCAGCAAAATGAAGGAGTTCATTTTGATGAATCACAGCAGAAGAACATTCATGAAGCAGATGAGAAGAAGAGGCTAGTTGACAGTCTCATGAGTAAAGCCAATCAGCATGTTGATGTGTTGACAAAGAGGTTGGAGATAGGTTCTGAACAACATACTGATGTGTTGTCAGAGGAGAAGAAGGTTTTGGAGCCTTGTAGTTTTAAAGCTGCTGATTCATGTGCCGATCATACAAGAAAGAAGGGACTGCAGATGAAATCTGCCAGAGGATGGAATGAAGGAGAAATTATGTTGGCTGAAAACATAGGGAAAGTCATCATTCTAATATGGTGATTGGAGCAGTGGAGATGACTCTGGCAGCTGGGGAGAAAGATGATGAAGAGTTTTTGAGTCTTGAAAGAGGCTTAGGACTACTGAAGGAAGGTATGGTGACTGGGTCATCAAGTGAGACCAGTGGGTCTTATAGTTTTGAAGCTGACAATTTGTTTATGTGTACAGGCGAGGCAAAAGACAATTCATCCTTTGGAATTGTCTTGGGAAAAGAAAAATTGTTGCCGAAGGAAGATGAGACAAGAATGTCTCATATGCAGGAATTTGTCACTGCCATTGACAGAGAAGAATTGGCTAGTCTAATGGGCCAAATCCAGCCTGAAGAGAAAATTTTAGAAGCTGCTAAAGTGAGGAAGAATCAGCATTCCATGCTAACAGAAGATGAAGATGCTGAAGCCAGATTTCAGCATATGGATGGTATGAGTGTACAAGAAAGAATTGGTGGACATATTTTTAAAACTGCTACAGTAAAGAAGAATCAGCATTTTATGCTGACAGAAGATGAGAAAGAAAAGCTTAAAGAACTTGGTTGGATTGCCAGAATCCATCAAGAAGGTGAAAGGAAATTACTGAAGATTGCCCATAAAGAAGGAGAAAATGTTGAGTTTAAATTATAGCATACTGAAGATGTAAGACAAGCATAGAAAAGATGGCTGAATTGTTTGCTGGGAAAAATTACGCAAGAGGGAGAAATCGCAGACACTAGAATGAGATTGCCTGAAGCAGTGAAAATAAGAGGAGCAGATACTAGTTGGCAGAAGTTAAGTGTGCTGATTAGTATGCAGAGGAAAATAAATGAGCATGCTATTGCATCTGGAAAATTAATTGGTGATTTGTTTTCTGTGAATGAATTTGCAGATGGTGAACAAAAGAAGAGTGTTGCAAAGGGACAGGAAGGGAAGGCAGCAGCACCCATAGTGACAGCTGAAGCAGCATGGGGAATTACATCTGCAGGAGTAGTAAACATTTTAGAAACATGTGAGACAGCAAGAGCAACAGTATTGACATTAGCATAAATTGATAGCAGCAACAGTAGGCAGAGGAATTTCCAGCTAGAAGATAGGCTGGACAAAGAAATTGAAGACATCAGCAGAATGATGCAGCAGACAGCAGCGAGGAAGCCGAAGGATTTTTTGTAAAGGAAAGGAAAAAAAATATTTTGAAAGTATAACTGGAAGTGAATTACAGAACAAGACATGGAGACCTGGAAAATTGCAGGAGAAGAGTGCTGCAGCTGTTGGACAGCTATGAAACAGAGTATGGGATCCAGGAGGCAGAAATTAAGGACACATGATCAGGAGATCATGAACAATTTGAACCTTGGGAGTCTGATGCAGGGGCATTAGGCATAATAAAATAACTTGTACATAAGTAGACATAGGAGGTCTCATGCTTTTACTTCCTCATGTAATTATTGAGTATTTTGAATAAACTTTGTAAGAAATTGTAATTGTTCTCGAGTCATTGAGAACATGAGAGAATTGATTATGTTAGGAATAGGAAGAGTCAGCCTGGAGTTATGAGAAAATTTAGGATTATCTTCAGTTATTGAGTCTAAAATTAGGAATTTGGGGATGTCAAGAGTTTGATGAGCTTGTTGAAGACCTGAATCGATTCAGGTCATCCTTGAGCATAAAATGTAAAGCATCTGTAGTGTTGAGGAGAGTTCTGTTGAGGAATAGCACAGAGTAGGAAAAGGGGAAGGCCATTGTAATCGAAGATCTGGCCTAAAGCGAGAAGGCTTTGTATTTGATCTCATAATTATACGTGAAGGATCGATGTTGAGTCTCATATGTTTCAAATTGTTGAATGATGTATGTGTAACCTTTGTGTTGATGGGTAGAATCGAGAGGGGATGAGAACTAACCTCTGTTTAAGAGAATTATATGGTTTTTTTGTTTATATGCATGTTAGTGATCCCCGAGGGACTTGGTCCTTCAATTCATGATTTCTGTGTATGGGTTTGAGGAAGTTATTGATTTCTGAATGCGTTTAACTGGTGTGGATAATTCGATGAGGTCTCTTATTTAAATGAAGAACACAAGTAACACACCAGCATCTGGTCTCTGTGCATGTTAATTCTACAATTAAAACCTGTTTGGTCGAAATTTAGATCTCTGAATATATGTTGAGCCTCTGTTCGATGGAATCGAATGCTATTGGCTTTATCCATAGCGTGGGTTGAATCGATTCCTGGAATCAAGTTAGAGGAAGCTGGATTTGAAAGGACCTGATTCTATGGTAACGCCACCATACAGTAATGCCGTGGGAGTTGAATTTGTTCAATCCTAGATCGAGTTCAGCGAACTGTGAGCTAGCGTAATGATAAAATGAAGGGGTTGAATCAATCCCTAGTACACAATGTGGAACCAGGCAATAGTTTGAGTGGAGGAACTGCCTTAAGAACAGTGTAACCGCTGAGTTTTAGTCGAATGGAACAGCGTTGAAGTCGGAAGGTGAAACCACGACCAGGATGGAACCCTCCGTGGAAGAGCGGAACCTCGATGAACAGTGACAATAGTTTGAAGGCCAAAACCGGCAGTGTCGTGCAAAGGCAAGAGTGGTAAGTTGTTTTCGTAAAAATAAGGTGATATCCCTTGATGTAAGACACGTGTCCTTGAGCGGTATTGGAATACCGTGAGTTTCGTGTAATCTCTGAGCACTAAAGCTCAGAATGCAAAAAAATTGCGATATCGGTTGTTATTCGTCGGATCATCCGAAACGGAGCGACGTCGTCACAGTCGTCGGATGGGTGTGGTAGTTTAACGTAGGTGAGAACTGCTGTGAGACTATCCGATCCATCAGGCATTTAACCAAGGTGCGTATCCTAGTGTTAAGTGGGCCAGAGTATTATTGGCGCTGGCATTGATTTAATATTTGTCAGGGTTTAATAGGAGCCACGACTGTTAATGGTTTTAAAATTGGAACGAGGAATACATATATGGTAGCATATATATACTGTTTGATATGATTCGAAGGAAACGTTACAAAGGTGCAAACATACAGTAACTTATACAACGTTGACATATGTTATGATAGGTCGAGGCTTATAGAAGCAAGACCCGAATAGGAATTAGAGCGGTAATATATATTATAATAAGCCTTGGTGTTATTGTAATGATTCTAAGAATCGATTGGAGGTATTATATGTTGTTTTAAACCTAGATTAAAGAACAATATATATGTTAATGCAATTGTTTATAGAAAGGCCATAAATAAAGCTTAAGTATGAGATTGGAGGCTAGGCCTTTGGTTGTTGAGGTCGAAATATTAAAAGACATATAGAAATGTGGCTTGGTTAGAAAAGGCGAGTGTTGACTCGCGCTCTCATAAGGGGTGAAGCCTAAGTCAAACTTTGGGGTTAAACTAGAATTTGAGTATTTATTTATTCGGTCATAGAGCGGGGTATTCCACTGGTTTTATAACCATGGTTGAAGGATCAAAGCTTCCGCAGGAGAGATGGGGAGTTTGAAGATCATTATAATTTTGCTCTAATATCTCAAATCTCCGATTTGAGATATAGAGAACCCAACAAGGAATTGAGGAATTAGCCAGATTTAAAATTATTTGGCTAAAAGAAGAAGTGAGTCACTGTTATAGACACAGAGAATGAAATTTGTGAGTTTAACAAGGGTACCCCGCCATCACCTTGGCTTCAGAATGAAACCTGCTACCTATTCTGTGGAAGATTGGAGTTGGCTGATTACTAAATTTCGGAAGAAGCTTAACAATTGGACAGCTAGATGGTTGTCAAGAGGTGGTAGGCTGATTTTTTCGAAGGCCGTCCTTCAACAAATAACTATATAATGGGCTCATATCTATGTTCTCCCAAAGAAAATTATGAAGGAAATAAGGCAAATTATGGCAAAGTTTATATGGGGAGGGGGGAGAGATAAAAAGGCCATACATCTCACTAAATGGGATGTCTTAACTCTTCCTAAAGATAGAGGGGGTTGGGGCATTTTAGATATGGAGCTATTTGGGCACTCACTCATCATCAAGTCTCTATGGTGATTTCTACATGGAAAAGGAAAATGGAAGGATATAATCAAACATAAATACCTGGGTGATGCTACAGTGGAGGAGCTGGCCATTTCGGGTTGGACAGTATGTAAGTGTAAATCAAACATCTGGAAGGGCTTTGGTTATATGTGGCCTATCATTATGGATCATTTGAAATGGGTTTTTGGGAATGGGTCTAAAATTCTTATTGGAAGTAGGATGATGATGGGGATGGGTGATTTTCAGCCACAAATAGAGGACCCAGTACTTTTGTTAAATCGAAAGGGGTGTTTTTTCATTCACTAGATTATCAAGGAATGGGTTGGGGAGATCCCGAGATGGAAGGATAGTGCTGAGCTGGGGTTGGATTTGAATTGGGAATGGAAATGGGTAATGTATACGAACAGGCTTAAGTATTTGGGTTTGTGCAGGTTGGCTGAGGGGGACCGATTGTTATGGGATGGTAAGAACACAAATGAAGGTTTGAAATCAAATGAAATTTACTTAGCGCTGATAAAAAAAAGGTTGCTTTGGATATCGAATGTTGGTTTAAAGCGAGCTCAGATAAAAATTATAATATTCTTATGACTTGTATGGAAGGATAGAAATTTAACCTGGAGAAATTTACAAAAACGAGGGTGGCAGGGTCCTGGTATCTGTTTTCTTTGTGGGCTTGCAGAGGAGGATAACATCCATTTGTTTTATTCCTGTCCCTATGCACTTAATACTCTGAAATTTTTTTGTGAAAATATTAAGGTCAACACACCAGATTATCAATCGACGGAGGCTTGTTTGAGGTGGTGGCTAGGAAGAGGGGAACAAGTCAGGTCTATTCCTATTCTTTTCCACTAGAATATCTGGTGTACACAAAGCAAAATTATTTTTGAAGGCACACTTTGTAATCCAAAAACTACTTCTTTTCAAATTATATGCTCATGGGAACACTTAAAGATCAATCAAAAGCCTCCTTCTGATCTGTCGAAGCGTTTCTTCCCCCATGAGGTCTGTTACCTTGTTGGTTTTTTTGATGGGGCCCTACAACAATCTATCTGTGGTTGTGGGGTATGGTTACTGATGTCTCCTGAGTGCCACTATAAAATTTACTGGAACGGTGGAGTTGGAACGAATATGAAGGCCGAAGTCCTGGCTCTCTCGGGGCTATTATAGTTTTCCAGCCAGTTGTACATGGATAAGATTTGGATTATCGGGGATTCAAAAGTCTTAATTGACCATATGAACCAAAAATTTTCTATAAATTTGGGTTCGATTGCTCATTGGTTGGAGAGAATACATATTCTAAAAGGTTCCTTTTCAGTTATTTCTTTCCACCATGTATACAAAGAGAAGAACGTTGTAGCTGATCGACTTTCAAAGAAAGTGCTGGAGGGAAAATTCAGGGAAATTCATTATCAGCTACATATGTCGGAGGATCATGGAGCAACTGGAACTGTGAACTTCTTGTGAGATGGCTGGTTATATCTCTGTTTTCTAGAAGTTATCTATAATACAATGTTCATGATAAAAAATTTGTTTCCAGTTTTGTTTTGCTGTAAGTTGTAATTTTTGATGGGACTGTTGATGCAGTCGAACATATATTTCAGATGGATAGGTTTATGAGCATGTCCAAGATCTCAGGACAGTGTTTGTGTGGATCGCTTTGCGAGAAACTAAGAAATTTTTTGTAAAATGTTGAATTTTTTTTTGGTCAAATAACGTTTGTTTCTGGTACACTATATAAAACCAGAGTATTTTTCGTGTTGAAAAAAATATTCAAAGAAGGAGAATCAATGATTTATTAAACTTATTGAATGACTCTACGATTATAACATCACTAGATATAATAGAATGAATAGATTAGGATATGGAATCTTTCTATCTACGCAGAAGAACACTATTGATGTATATGGTAGGCATTGCATAATAATATTGATGTACAAGAAGAACACTCACATTGGTTTATATTTTCCATAATTCCTGCTCTTCGTTCATGTTCAATGCAATATGAATTTGAATTGAACAGATTTCAATTTTCAACTCATTTTCATCTTACAAACCTTATATTATAGGGGCCACTAAATTTTGCGGCATGGAGATTACAAGCAGTTAAAAAACTGTGAGCAGCTTGCCCACCTCGACTTGCTTAGAACACAATTATATCAACATTGTCTAAATGTTGACCCTATGATTAGGAGCGCTTGGAGATCCACACAAATGACGATATCCTATTTTTAAGCATAAATTTAAGCATTTTAGCATTTACTAAATAGAAAATGGTTGAATTCCCGAACCAGAGTGATTGGCAGTTCAAAAGGAAAATTTTCATGTATAATGACTCCTAAGCACTAATTTCCGACCCCAGCAATTCTCAGAGAACTAACCATATGTGTCCCTGTCTCTAAAAATGTTCACACTTCCTCCTATCTAAAACACAAATATTATTGTCAAACAAAAATGTTCAAACTTTCTCACAACCAAAATATAAATATTATTATTAAACAAAAACGTTTACACTTCTTCACAATGAAAACAAAAATATTCTTATGTTCGCACATCCACACAACAAAATTGTTCGCACATCCAAACAACAAAACACAAATATTATTGTCAAACAAAAATGTTCAAACTTTACCACAACCAAAACACAAATATTATTATTAAACAAAAATGTTCACACTTCCGCACAATGAAAACAATAATATTCTTACTAAACAAAATTGTTAACAATTCCACACTTCCACACAAAGAAAACACAAATATTATTGTCAAACAAAAATACCAAAACACGTTATTGTCAAACAAAAATGTTTAAACTTTCCCACAACCAAAACACAAATATTATTATTAAACAAAAATGTTCACACTTCAGCACAATGAAAACATAAATATTCTTCCTAAACAAAAATGTTCAAACTTCAGCACAATGGAAACACAAATATTGTTATTAAACAACAATTTTCACATTTTTGCACAAGGAAACACAAATATTATTACTAAACAAAAATGTTCACACTTCTGCACAAGGAAAACAACAAACATAACAAAGTGAGTTTAGGTGAAATGTGAGTTGTGAAGCAAGGTGCAAAGGAAGCTTAGTGGAGGTGGATGTGTGGAAGAAGCAGTGCAAAGATGGTTGTGGGAGGAAGCGTGTGCAGAGACAGAAATGCAAGTGCTTAATCAATTTGCAAGCGCTTAATCAATTAATTAAGGATATCTGTAGAGACGGGGATTATGTTGCATTGAAACTATTAATCTAATTGTTAGATTAATAGTGATACCTTTCAATAACATTTAATTATAAAAATAGTATTGATTTACCAAAATTATTTGTTAACTCTATTAATTATTCTACAGTGATTATGTTGCATTGAAACTATTAATCTAATTGTTAGATTAATAGTGATACCTTTCAATAACATTTAATTATAAAAATAGTATTGATTTACCAACATTATTTGTTAACTCTATTAATTATTTTTCCTAATCTCTTTTTTTTTTCCAAGGAAAATCTTGGGCATTGGGAACTGCCCACGGAAGAAAATCAGCCTCCCTCTCATCCTGAAGGAAAGCAAAAGGTTGTTGGTAAGTCTAGGCCAACTCTCAATATAGACTCACTTAAGAGTGCAACAAATTTACTTTGTTCCATATGGTCAACATGTCAACTTACAAAACTTAAACATGGGTAAGGAGGATAACAACTATTTAGTCCAACCACCCAAGCTAAACTTAATTGAAAATTATTCTTCCCATTCATATAATTATATATAACACAACATTAACAATAATGATTTTCTTATAATAATAATGATAATATCTTTATTCTTTAATAATAAAATGACTTAATAATAGTATTACAATAATTAGTGACCCTTAAACTTCTACTTTATATCTATACTACTATATAAAATCATTATTAATAATATTAATAATAACAACACCACAAGAATAATAAAACAAGGGAACTTTGTATAATCGTTAGTTTGTCCAATGTTTCGAGTGGAACTCCACCCATCATCAGGGACTAGTAAGCTATGTGATAGATGCGTGAGTGCCAAGGTGTCCTTTAAATAGATGATTTTGTTAAGTGAAAATTAGGGAATTATTATAAATTAATTAAATGTTTGTTAGATGATCGTTAGAGAAGAGAAATTAAATAAATAAATAGTTATACAATGACAATAATAAAGGGTCAAAATATCAAATAAGTTGGAATGAAAGAGTCAAAATATTAAATGAATTGGAATTAAATATTCTAAAATATGAAGTTAAGTAATTATTAGAATACAAGATTAAAGGTCTAAAAGAGAGGAAAAATTTATGCATTAATTATTAATTATTATTATAAGGACATGAGGTAGAGAATTATGAATTAATCACTATAATAAGGATGGAATATTAAAGGGTTGCAAATAATATGTTATATATTATTATAAGGAGGTAGAGAGGAGATAGATTGAGATAAAGAACTGGAAAATCACGGGAAGGGTGGGGAAAAAAGAAATTATCGAGAGAGTTGATGGATTATAGGCTTCCAAGATTGGCTTAGTCTATGGCCATCTTCTCTATTAAATTTATCTGGGTGCTTCTTCTCTATTAAATTTATCTAGGTGCTTTTCAATCTCAAGAGTTTCTCTAATGATCAAGAATTGTGGTAAGGAACAAAGGCGATTATTTTTTATTGGTCAAGGAAAATAAGATGCTTGGAATTGAAGAGTATTTGACAATAAATTTTTTTACTATTTAGTGATAGTTGGTGCTTGCAATGTGCTATTTAACACAGACTTTAAAGGGTTGGCCAGTTTGGCCAATGTAACACTTGCCACAGGAATATGGATTTTGATACACTCCAGATCTAAGTAAGGGATCATATTTGTCTTTGGTTGAATAAAAAACTTGTTTAAGAGTTTTATGGGGTTTTAATATGGTTTTAATATTCTTTTTTTCTAAAATATTAGCGATGAGATCTATGGTTCCTTATATGTAGGGAAGAGAGAATTGGCTTGAGGGGGCAGAGGAATCAGAGTGTTTATATTTGGGATTAGAAGCGGCTTGGAAGGATTTATTAATCCTTGATGCGGTAGAGCCATTGGCTTTGAATAATTTAATCAGGTAGGATTTTTCAGATGAAAGGAACCGGGGAGCAGAAATTTTGAGGGCCTGAGAGATAAGAGTTTTAAGAACAACAGATTTTTGGGAAGGGTCGTGGTGAGACTACGTGTGAAAGTAACAATTGGTGTGGGTCTTTTTTCTGCAGACTTTATGGGAAAGAAATTCATTAGGTAAGTGGGTGACAAGAACATCTAAAAAATAACAAAATTATTAGATTCAATTTCCATAGTGAATTGAATATGGAGGGATTTGCTATTAAGATGGGAAAGGAAGGAATTGAGTGCATGGAAGTCATTTTTCCAAATGGCGAAGGCATCATCCATAAATTGAAACTAGCGATTCGGTTTGTGATGCCAAGAGTTCAAGGCTTTAGTTTCAAAATATTCCATGAAGATGTTGGGCACCGCCAAGGAAAGGGAGGAACCCATAGCGGTACCTTCATATTTTTCATAGATGGTGCATTTGAAAGAAAGGAAAGTGGATGAGAGGAAAATTTGAATAAGGTTAACCATTTAAGCATCCACCAATTTAGAACTAAGATCAATGGCTTTAGTGACAAGGATTTTGGTAAAGAGAGAGACCACGTCAAAATTGACCAAAATGTCATGTTCATCAACTTTGATGTCCTTAGTTTTAGGGATGAAATCAGTGGATTCCTTGATAAATGATGGGGTGGATCCTAAAAATGGTTGCAACTTATTGGCTAAAAATCATCCAATGGGCATGTGTAAGGGATCCAATATCATTAATGATAGGTCTAAGGGGGACACCCATCCTGTGTAGAAATTTGAATACAAAATATGTATTTCCTGGATTCTCCTGATCTAACACTAATATGCTACTGTTAAATACAGATCGCTTCTACAAAATCTTTGCAGAATTTGAACAAAAATCGCCAAACACAATATCATGAATAAAGATCAATCACACATAACACAAATAATTTTACTGGGAAATCATAAAGCTAAAAACCCCACTATCTTCTATTATGTATATATCATGGATCATGAAAAAATTACATACAAATCTCCAATCCAAGAGCTCTCAGTACAATACCTAATTGTCTCACATTGTCATACAAAAATTGGCAAGTTCCTTAGCCAATTTATTGCCTCCAGACAGCCTGCCTCCACTACACAATCCTTGATGGTCAAGAAGCTCTGAATGATTGATTCTAGCCTGCCTTGATTGCACAATCATCATAGGCACATCCAATGTGTGTGTGGTCGCATGTGTGCAACCACTAATGTCACAATTGATACTCATCTGTCCCTTTCACCTACATCTCAATTGGGTCTGCCCTTGATCTGACATGCATGTAGTTAATAGTAGTAAATATTCAGTTGCATGTGAGGCCACCGATTGTGAATTAATTAATAATTAATTCACTTGATCTCTCACTAGTGTATCCTCAGTTACAACTAGCACAACTGAGTTTAACTCACTTAACTGAGTTAAACTACTTTACAACTTTCATAACTACACTTCCAACTATGTTACAACTTCGAATCACGCAGTTACAACTAAGTCCACTTGCATGTCCCACCAACCAACCTCTTAACTCGAAATTCCTATAGCTAACTGATTTTCCAATTCAGTTAACTATTTCCAAGTGCTCATTGAGAATAGATTATTGTTATTGTCCAACTATTATTAAGGGATAATAATAGTCGACATGCATCTATAAATAGACATGCGATCTATAAATAGAACTTGCACATACATCTAAATAGACCTCATCTATAAATATAATTTTCTCATGCATCTATAAATAGACATCCACCTAAAAATAGCATGTGTGGGCCCCACCTAGTGTAGGTGCTTAATTTTCACTAGGATCAAGGATGTTGTTTCAGGATGCCAATTTCATTGTTTATTGTTGCAAACTTCAACACTCCCTATCAACAAGAAAGGAATGGCTTTGCATGCGACATGCAACTCCATGCATGCACCCTGCAACCTTTTGCATGCAACACTTCTGAAACTGAATAGCCTCCAAACAACTGAATCAGTATAATGCATATGTCATCAAAGTTTTCTGACTTCTGCTAGCTACTGCACATGTCTCCTGGATCCACTGCGCTGCTAAAATCTGCATCCATGCACTCTGCACTTGCTGCCAGCTCTAATCTGTGCTCCAGTATTCGACACTATTACTTTGATTTCATGTCCTCCTAACATATGACTGCATCATTCTAACTGATCCTGCTACTGCTGCTATGTGGGCTCATCGTAGCCAGGTTCGATTCATGAGATCCACCCATCTCGATGAATCCTACCCAAAATTTCTTCTTGGGATTATTCATGCATGTCACCCCACCTCTCACTTGGTGGTATAGATGCATGCACTCCCTCTGCCCATCCGGCTCAAAATTTCTCTGCATGAGTGGTTGCTCCCACTCCATGATCCTTCACATATGGTTGCTCCACATCTTGAGGTTCACTATTACCTGCATGCAAATCCAACTCCCTCTAAAGGGTCAATTTCATAGCTTTCTCACACTTCCCCATGGTTGGAAGCTCCGTATAAATCACATCTACATCAAATCTATAGAGATTCTTCTGCATCTCCAATTGTGCCTGCTCCACAACCTTATGAGACTGCTTCTTAGGATGCATGTTGAGAGGCTCCCTCTCAACCACCAAGTCACTAACCTCTGCTTTTCTCCTCAAAGCTTTGCATGCATCTTGTACCTCACTTCATGTAGGTTCTTGGCTCGTGCACATTGCATGTCCCACTGTCGCAAAATTTTCTAACAAAAAGAGCTGATTTTAAATCGATGATATCTCCCTCATCTGAGCTCCAATACCATGTAGAAATTTGAATACAAAATATGTATTGCCTGGATTCTCGTAATCTAACAATAATATGCTACTGTTAAATACATAATCACTTCTACAAAATCTTTGCAGAATTTGAACAACAATCACCAATCACAATATCGTGAAGAAAGATAAATCACACATAACAGAGATAATTTTACCGGGAAAGCATAAAGCTAAAACCCCACTATCTTCTATTATGTATATATCATGGATCATGAAAAAATTACATACAAAGCTCCAATATTCCAAGAGCTCTCAGTACAATAGCTAACTCTCTCACACTGTCATACAACAATTGGCAAGTTCCTTAGCCAATTTACTGCCTCCAGAGAGCCTGCCTCCACTGCGCAAACCCTAATGGTCAAGAAGCTTTGAATGATTGATTCTAGCCTGCCTTGACTACGCAATCCCCATAGGCACATCCAATGTGTCTGTGGTCGCATGTGTGCAACCACTAATGTCACAACTGATAGTCAATCTGTCTGTTTCACCTACATCTCAACTGGGTCTCCACTTAATCTGACATGCATGTAGTTAATAGTAGTAAATCTTCAGTTGCATGTGAGGCCATTGATTGTGAACTAATTAATAATTAATTCGCTTGATCTCTCACTAGTGTATCTTTAGTTACAACTAGCACAACTGAGTTTAACTCACTTAACTGAGTTAAACTACTTTACAACTTTCATAACTACACTTCCAACTATGTTACAACTTCGAATCACTCAGTTACAACTAAGTCCACTTGCATGTCCCACCAACCAACCTCTTAACTCGAAATTCCTATATCTAACTGATTTTCCACTTCAGTTAACTATTTCCAAGTGTTCATTGAGAATAGATTATTGTTTATTGTCCAACTATTATTAAGGGATAATAATAGTTGACATGCATCTATAATTAGACATGCGATCTATAAATGGAACTTGCACATACATCTATAAATAGACCTCATCTATAAATATAATTTTCTCATGCATCTATAAATAGACATCCACCTAAAATAGCCTGTGTGTGCCCCACCTAGTGTAGGTGCTTAATTTTCACTATGATCAAGGATGTTGTTTCCGGATGCCAATTTCATTGTTTCTTGTTGAAAACTTCAACATCCTGTGGTTTTTTGGCTGACCATAGATATTGGGGGTTTGTGGTTTATGAGGGATAAGATGTTGTTGAATAAAGGGGTCAATTTAGGAGCTTTTTATAGCTTTAGTGAATTAATGAGGTTCTTGGGTAATTAACACATGTTTTTTTCCTCTCTTTTGGGCCTTTAATCTTGTATTCTAATAATTACTGCATTTCATATTTTAGAATATTTAATTCCAATTAATTGAAAATTTTGACCCTTTCTGTCCAATTCATTTAATATTTTGACCATTTATCATTGTCATCCTCTAATTATTTATTTAATTAATTTTTCCTCTCTAACATTCATCTAACGCTCATTTAATTATTTTATAGTATTTTCTAATTATGGTTACTTAGCAAAATCATCTATTTAAAGGACTCTTTGGCACTTGTTAATCTATCACATAGCTTATTAGTCCTTGATGATGAGTGGAGTTCCACCCAAAATGTTGGACGAACTAACTATTATACATAATTCTCTTTCGGAAAAGATAAACATTGTCAAATTTTATATTAATATCATTTTTTTAAATGATTTTTCAATGTCAAATAGTTTTTTGAGTTGCGGGTTGCATGGTTGACCTCTGGTATACACTTGGGCCCATGGCTTGAGGCTCTGGTATGACACGAATTGGAGGTCACTAGTCACACCTTTGCCTTCACAATTTTGGAGGAACAAAATACCTCTCTCTATTTTTTATTAAGGGCCTTTTTTTTCGTGGCGAAAAGGGATTTGTGGGCTCGATTCTTCCACGAGGCATGTCCACCTCTGATGCTTCATTACACAAAAGAGAAATAGAAATTATTCTGGAATGTATAGATGAGTCATTTGCATTCGAGGAGGCCATGACAGTTTGGGTTAAATGCACAAGGGTTGACACATTGTATAACCCTTATTTTATTTAGATAGAGGTCTTTCGGATTAATCACATCATAATGATTTGGTTGACGTTTTGAACCAAATAATGTGGTTCATCCTCAGGACAGGGTGAAGAAAATAATTGATCTCAATGAATAAATAGTATGGATGCATCATTGCCCTGTGATAGCCGTTAAAAATTAGCCGTTATTAGTTAGTTGGTTAGTTAAAAAATATAATTTTTTTTATTTATTTAATAAGAATATTTAGAAGGGGGTTAATGAGATTTTTTTTTTTATATAAGGGTAATAATGAGCAGGGAATAAAGGTAAGATTAAAAATAAAATAATAAAAAAAAATATTTTATTTTTATTATTTTAAATATCAAGATAATATAAAATCCAATATAATTAAATAAAATAAAGATCAAGCATAAATAAAGATATATATAAAAGGAAGAAAAGGGAGCCAAAGGGGTTAGAGAATATCTAATAATAAATAAATTAATAAAGTAGAAGATTTTTAATAATAATACAAAAGGGAAAAAGAAATTTAATCAAAAATAATTTTATAAGTTTAAATGATATAAAAATATGAAGAACGACCAAGAAACAAGCAAAATTATATTAAAGAAAAAGAAAAAGAGAAAAAAAACCAAAAATAAAACAAGGAAAAGGGAAACATAAAGGAAAACAACCAAGACCACAGGTGACCAGGGATCAAAACAAGGGGGATAAATCATCTCGAAAGAGCCGAAGTCCAGCTCTTACTCAATTCCACCCATCATCCATATTAATATTCTTAGCATGCCTCTCAATCTCGATAGCCTCCCTAAGCTTCCTATGGTGGAAGTGATAAACCCTAGCAATGACTTTGGAGTCCTCTATGCAAACATGGTGACATCACGTGATTATTCCGAAAGTCATCTATTTCAACTATGGATCACAAAAGTCTTAGATCTAACCTTATTTTATTGTTAAAAGACATGGATCATTGTTTTTAGTTGCCCCTGACGGTTTTTTTTTATCTGGAAAACAAGTGTTGGTCACTTTCTATGCTTTGGTACATGGGTTAGCCAGTTTTTTGTGTGACCCATCTTAGTATTCAACTAGAATATTTTCTCAATATGTGTTTCGATCCAGTATTTGGGGTTTGTCTAGAAAGTACCTAGGTCGGTTTGATGCCGGGAAATTTCCAGATTTTTGTGAGGAGTATAAGAGGGAAGAATCCCATTATTTGGGTCAGTAACACCACACCCATTTTCCTTTTAAAACAATCTATTGAGAAAATTTTGGGGATTCCTGCAAACTAATTTAGTTTACAATTTGAAGGGAAGGCACTTTATGATACTTTCAAACTTCAAAACTATAACGTTATAAGGAAATCAACTCTTGTTATGAACACAATATTGAGAGGAGGAAAATCAGTTGTTGGAGCTTTAGGGCATGGGAACAAAAAAGAAAAATCTACATCTTTCAAAGATGCAGTGAAGGGGATGTCCTCCTCTCCAAGCGAGCAACCTCAAAGTGTACCCAACCCCTATATTGTTGAATTTACGGAGCAACCCATGGATTTTGAAGTTAACCTTCTTGGGTTAAATTATCCTTTTAGTGCTCTTCTTTCCAAAGCAATTATAAGTAAATTTTATGGATTTTGGCCCAAATCATAAGCCTTACATCAATGTTTCTTTTCGACATGGCCAACCAATTATGACATTTATTTATGCTCTAAAGGGTTTTTTATTGTAAAATTTGATACGCATAAGGATTTATATATTTCTTTAAATGAAGGGACATGGTTTTGGGAAAGAGAGGGGCTCTTTACTACTCCATGGTTCCATGAATTTTATGCAACAATCATGGTAGTCACAACACTACTAGTTTGGGTGTGACTCCCAAATATTCCTCTTCATTTTTAGCACCCTCACGCCCTTGAAGGTATTGGAAATACTTTGGGCAAGTTCAAAAAGAGGGATATGGAAATAAAAAATAAAGACATGTTTACCTTTGCTAGAATATATGTGGAGATAGACCTTAGCAAAGGTTTATCATATCACATCATACTGAAACATAACAGCCTTCAATGGTAACAATTTATTGACTATGAGAATAAGGCATTTAGATGTCATTCTTTCTCCCAAATAGGCCACCTTCAGAATAAATGTCCACAGGTTAAGAAGAACCAGAAGAAAAAGAAGAAAAAAAGTTCAAATAAACCAAAGAGGTGGTAGTTTGCAGAACCAAATCTTTCCAAAAATGAAGAAAAAGACACAATAAAGAATACAATAAAAGAAAATGGGGGAACACGAGTTAAATATGAAACGACCACAATCAAGATGCATGCTCATGTATTTGGAAACTCTGATTCGAAAAAATAGAATCCATTAGTGGATTCGGATTACGTGATGACCCTTATGCTAGTGGACCCCAAAGGTAGGGATTAGTAACAAGCACAAAAAAGAAAGGCAATAAGAGGAAGACATGTGTATGCATTCCTTATATCCTCCTTTGTTTTGTATCTCTTTTTAATTTTTTTGTTACACTCCATTGGGCATTTAGGTTGCACCTTCTAAATTCTTTTCTTAAAAAAGTATATGTTATATAAATGACGTGCCCATGATTTTGGGAAAATTCTGGTGAATGCACACTTTATGTGTGTATATGTTAAATATGTTTTCTTTCAAACATGAATAGAAGTACGAGTTTAAATAAATTTTAAATTATAATGAAATTAATTATTAATACATAATAACTATTTTATATAACACTATAATTCTATATAATTAAAATAAAAATAAGTTCCTATCGATTTGATATATTATTATAATACTAAATTACGATAATATTATAATTATTATAACAACATTGCTATATAATACTAACATTAATACAAAATTAATATCAAAATTTTATAATATTATAAAAGAATTAAACAATTCTTTTAATACTTTAACCCTCATTTATTAAGTCAAGATAAATTTTATTACAATAATTTAACATTCTCTTCTTGTTAAATCATAAGATCTTTTCTCAAAAAATATTGTTATTTAATTATCCTATTAATAATTTGATCCTTTCAAGCCTAATTTCTCGGTATTTCCAATTTATTTTTTTTCTTAGAATAAACCCCCCTCCCCTCTCTCTTTTTTGAGGTTTTCCTAAATTAGCCATTTCTTTCCCCTTTTCCTATTTAACCTTGTCTAACTATCTTTACACTCATTCAAAATCTTCATTCATTTGTCCCTATTATGAGTGAAACGTCCACTTGAAACGTTGAACATTTCACACACTTAACATAAATTTTCGATAAACAACAACATAAAATATGAATTATAAAAATGAAATCCTACACTCTCAAATTAACAAGAAAATGACTTGCATTAAGATTAACAAGAAAACCATGATTGGATAATGGGTGAAGGGACAAAAAGGAAAAATTCAACCTTCGTACATGTGTCATCTTAATCAATTTTCCTCCATGCATAGCTTGTATTATCCTCTTATCTACTCCATCTAGTCCATCCGAGTGTAAAGTGGCACCCTATCTCCGCTGTCATAACCATATTTCAACCACCCATATATACATGTTTTAGATATTACAGAGGGTTCATGTCACTTACCTTTTCTTGCATCTTCATGTTATTGGATGTTCATTTAAAGGGCATACTTATCAAAATACAATGTTCAAGTTTCATATTAAACTAAATGCAACACACAAAAATGCATATTAAATCACAAAGCTTAACTTTAATAGTGTGTAGAAAACTTGATGTTTGAAGTTACAAGTATAGATACAGTAGATAGAGTATATTTGAGGGAGAGGAAAGAATTTTTTTTAATGAACAGTACTAAGTCAAAAATTAATATAAAAGTTTTATGTTTATTTAATTTTATTATTAATGGTATTTCTTAGCTTAGATTCATCTTAACTCTAGATTTATTAAGTATTGAGAGGGATTAAATATTTTGTGGTGTAAACTTATTTTTTGAGTACAAAATTTGAAGAAATGTTTGCATTTCGAGCGATTTGATCCCTCTTACCACTTAACAGATCCAGAGTTAAATTGAATCTAGGCTAGTTTGATATATATATAAGCTCGGTAGTTAAGATAATCCACTTGAAGCTCTTTTGTTAGACTGTAAAACCTAATAAGCCCCTTTGCTATACCGTTAAACGCAATAAGATTTATTTAATTTAATTTTTAATGTTATCATTTGATCTCCTAAATAAAACATAATAACAATTGTATCCAAACTAAGTTGTTATGAATATATAAGAGACATATTCCAGTGAATTTTCATGCGGAGGTTAAAATAATGGTTGAAACAGTCTAAACTAAGCAACTCCATATGCAGACAAAAAAATATAAACAAAATGTAGGACTGCATGTACCATATTTTTTTTTTGTTCGCGTTTTTCTTCACACTCAAAGGTAAAATCTCAAACATATAAAATAAAATGAATAACATGTAGAACAACTTAGAAAAATGTAATCTTTGAAGGTTATGTAACAATGAGAAAGGTTATTTTTCCCAAATTTTACCTAGAAGACATGCATCCACAGAGTTATAAAGTCTTCATGTATTGTTCCTTTATTGAGTGGTTTCCTTTGCCAAATTAGATATGAAAATTTCTCAGGGTTATGATATTTGTTGTGAAAATTAAGATTTATTTTGATTTAGCTAAAAGCTTTTATTGCAATGAATGTCTCACATTAGCGAAGACTACCTTTAAATAGGCTACATTAGAGAAGAACACCAAGGGAAAATCAACGGGTTGATAAAACCTAGAGCCTAAAAACCTCCATACATAAATTTACTACTTTATCTCGGTTTTATTTTAATTATTAACAATTATTTTTTTATTTTATTTTATTTTATTTTAATTTTAAGTTTTTTAATGTAATTTGACTATTAGATAAGAATACCATGGGTTTTGAAAACTTAGATCCATAAATATACTATTTTATCTCAATTTTATTAAAATTACTAATTATTAATTATTATTATTATTATTATTATTATTATTATTATTATTTTAATGTATTTTTATGTAATTTGACCATTAGATAAGAATATCATGGGAAAATCCATGGGTTGCAAAAACCATGCAAAAACCTCCAGTAAATTTACTATTTTATCTCAATTTTATTTTAATTATTAATTATTAATTAATTAATTAATTATTTCTATTTATTTTTTAATATATATAAGTTGATGAAGTAAAAATATCACATAACATAATATAATATAACATATTTATACTTATGAACCCGACATTTAAAAACTATTCATATATCTAACTCCTACACATCTCACATCTAACGCCTACACATCTACCCCATACTAGGTTATAGAGCGACTCTCGACACAACAACATATAAAAAAAAAAAAAGTAAACTTAATGTGAAAGTTTACAACATTTGCTATTTTTTTCCAAAAAATAAATTTAACAATCATCAAAATTATCTAATATATCAACCACATCACTTCACATTTAATGTCAATAATTTCAATATTTTTTTTTTTTTTGTTATTTTTATCCTAATAAGCAAGGCTACATAGTTTTGTATATGTTACTACATCCACTAACATGGGTAGGTAATTGTTTTTCACTAACTTCTAGGAAGCTATATAGTCTTATTTCCAACATCCATATTAACTTAGAATTCAATGCTTTCACAACTAATAACAATAAGCGCATAATCATTTGCAACCAAGATTTACATTTTTATAGCTTTACTCAAAGAATAAAAGAGAGAAGAATTCTTATCCATATGATGTGTATAACTCAAGTTGAATATCCTTTCACTTTTGGAAGAGTGGATATCTAAGTCTCAACAAGCACTAATAGAGAAAGTATAATTATCTCCCAAGTTCTTTTCTAATAGTTTGTGTTGCACGTTGATTCTTTGACTAGTTGACACCTTGTCAAGTCAATATTATTAACCTTATACTCAAGATCTTTGGTGTTATTCCAACAAACCTTCTCAACATGTCCCCATGGTATTTATAGAAATTATTCTTCTTACCTTTCTTACTTGATGATTTATCATCATGCTTATTTTAGCAGGTATGATTGACATAATTCTTAACATTGTATACTCCATGTTCTTTCTCCCATTAGTATCCTCAATATATTTCTCTATAGTTATGTTGATATTTTCCCTTGAAAATATGGGTATGTTTCTTATTCTCAAGTTTAAACTCAGTAATCAACTTTTCTTGTCACTATCCTAATTAGAAAACCACATTAAGTATCAAAGGTATAGTCCTTACCATCTTCTTTTCTATAGAAAAAATAAAAATAATAATAACTAACACAAAATGTTAAACATAAAATATCTGAGGGTGTCTTTGGATTCATCAATATAAATTCTATAATTTGACCATATTTTTTTGGATAATCCTTTACATATTCACCTACTTTCAGTTGTAACTCTACTTGAGAAAAATAGTCTTAAATCTTGTTAAAGGAGGGATGACCAAGAGATAAAAAGTCTTTCTCAACCCACATAACCTGACTTCATCAATCTTGTTGAATATAACCTTCAACTTCTTCTAGATTTGGTTTGAAAATTAATCACACTTGTATGAAATCAATTCTCCTTGGAAATATAGCTTGTTATGACTCCTAAAAGCATATCCTTCATTTGATTAATAACGAAATTTGCATGTTTATCTTTAGGTTTTGGAACAATATTTTTTATGAAATGCCAAAATAATTTATTATTCACTAAGAATTTCCATATCTATTATGGGAAAAGATTCCCTAAGGCCAAGGTTGAAGACCTTAATATATTAGAAAACATAAATTCAACATAACAACCCAAATATACAAGTAATAGATATAATATATGGTTTATAAGATAGGAGACCTACTTGAGTATTTGATAGTTGATGTATATCCCTAAGTCTTGTCTCTTTCTCTCACTCTTTGTCTTCCGACTTGCAACCGACGCAACAAGAAGAATGAAAAAAACAAAGAGACCAAAATATATGTGCATATAAAAAGTTAGTCAATTCTAATTTCAAATGCATGAATTCAAATTACATCATATAAAATACCGAAATTAGGAGAGGAAAGATGATTTTATTTATTAATATAAGAGTAGTAATACAATATACACCAATTACTTGATCCTTGGTACATGAACTACATGAAACCATCCTTTTGGTTCCTCCTTCCCAGGGCGTTGAAGGTTTCATCCTCTAGTTTTATGCTCTAAAACTGACGTGTGAGGTAGAAGGTCCCAAAATAGGATCAAGGAGATAAGAAGAAAACAAGGAAACAAGGGTTTCTTTTTTAGGGCCGTGAGATTCAAAACTCAAGTGGATAGACTTATATCTAGGGGAATTTCACCAATATTTCATTGAAATAGTATACATGTCCTTTTACTACACCCAAAACATCACTATATATCACCAATAATTGGTTAGGGTGGTTATGACACAAGCTATAGCAATTGGATTTTCTTCCAACCAGTAAACCCTACCCGAAAACATACTAAAATGTGCACATTTAATTATTTTTGGTGTATTTTGAATGCATAGATGGGTTGCTTTAAGAGGACCCACATATATATTTGTTTTGTCTTTGGGAAGCTTATATATGTATGTTTTATGTTAGAATATAAATAATCTATGAATTCTCAAAAAGTTTTTTTTGATAATTTTTTAGAGAAACAATTTTTTCCATAGGGAGAGGGTTATGATGACATGGCCAAGAACTGCATTTTAGGGAAAGCGTGGAAAAATTGTAGTATAAAAAATTCCCCTAATGTGTAAGGTTGAAACAATATCTGATGGCCAAAATATATTATATATAATCAAGAAGTTGTGGCTAGGAGGACCTAGGATGAATTCACCAAATGATAGATTTAACAATACCCATGAAAGAAAATAGGAAAGGAAACTCATCTCCTAAGGTGGGCATACCCATGCTCGGAGAAAGGAAAGCATGGATGCCAAATCAAGTAACTTTCATATCCATGAATATGTATATAAAACATGATAGTCATGGCCATGCAAATGCATATTGGATCCACGTCAAATAGATCATATTCATGAACATTACATAGTGGAGCTATGTCTTAGTATATAATTTTGGAGGATATATGGAGTAAATGAAGTGAACAAATAATCACTCTATGAAGTACTCAAGTCATGTAGGAAGGAGTGGTATTGTTCAAAACTCAAGTGTCAACATAAAATATGTTATTGAATTGAGAAGAAACATACCAAGATGGAGGTCATCGATAGAAGTTGAAGAGGTTGGTCAGTGAACAACAATGTTGACACAATCTGAAGTCTTCAAAACCAACTGATGATTATACAAATCTACATCATGTGAATCAATGAGATGAAGTTGAACATGGTATAAAACCTTTGATTACTGGTAATTTATGTATATCATTAAAAAACATGCTACAACCCATCGATCAAGATAATGGGTGTCAAGGTACCCAATACATTATAACAAGTGTAGATAAATGTAATGAAGTTGAACAACTGAAAGAATCTATTGATAAAGGGACATTGATGTATTATCTCTTTTAATAGCAAGGGAATTTACTATTGATGATTGTAAACCACAAGGTACTAAAAAAATTTCTAGACCTTGTTCCTAAAGAAAATTATTTGTATTTGATAGGAAAATATCTAATGGAAGGAGAGCATTGAGGAAACCCCCATCAAATAAAGTGGCTATAACCAGAAGGACAATGATATGGAAGGACTTATATGAAAATATTGAAAAAATACCAACAATTACATCCCTTTCATGCACTAGATGGAAGAGAACACATAGGAGAACCTTTGAATAACAAACAATAATGAGAGATACTGACATAGGTGAGGAATTCTACCAATGATGAAAATGGAACCCTAGGTACTATATGAATCCCAATGCATGATAATATAAATCAACATTGATCATAAGGGAAACCACTTAGTCAAAAACCAATAATGAGAATAAATTTTCGGTAGAAGGTAACCTATAAATAATCTAAATAGTGCCATGGTACTACACTAGTTTTACTCTCAAATAAATTTGTCAAAGTCAACAAGAGTTGGACGATAAATAAGAAGTCAATGGGGACCTTCTATATTGACACAAGTAAATGACTTAGATAGTACTTCTTTATATTGAAAATGACTTGAAAATTAGGAATGGTAGACATAATGAGGCAAGAGACACTATAGACTTGACCGACACAAAGCCAACTTCACTTGAACATAAGAATGATACATTTTATGGCTTGGGAAGTAGTGACCCAAGAATGAATTATGATATAAGTTTGTGACACATGAGGTATCAATATAATTTTCATATGATATGAAGAATAACTAATAGAAGGAGTAAACACTCTAAAACAAGGTTTGACTTCTTAAGGCCATACTAAAAAACAACCTGATGAGGATAAGACTCATAACTTAGTGCTTTGTTTAAGGGAAATACAATTGAAATTACTACTAATATTTTTTTAATAATCTATTTCCTCATCCCATATTTTTCTAATATTTGACTTTTTTGTGTTTTTGTATTGTAAGAAGCTTGAAAAATAATAAAAAATGCTTTGATACAATGGAGGGAACGAGTGTCACGAACATGGAAACTAGTTCTAGCACTAGGAACGTTCCTTTGTTCAATGCAGGGGAAGCATGAAGGTTATCTACACTCGAGGAATTTTCCTTCCATGAATAAATGTGTCAAGTCACAAAGGAAGTAGTTACAAGGTTTATACTTAAGAGAATGCATAGGAAAAATCATGGTTTTGTTCTCCAGTGCATTTATATTGCCTTAATGGATTACGATCGAGTTGTGCAATTGCCTCCTTGTTTCTCAAGCTAGGGTATTATGGATCATACTCCTGCAACCTTAATGATATTCTTATGTTGGATATGAATTCAAGTCAATCTATACTATAATTTATTGCTAACAAAGTATTTACTTACTTTTTGAATTGTTGGGAGAAATTAATGCAACTTGAATGGATATCAATTGTCCTTTCTCTTAGATATATCTAGAACAATTCTTAATTTCATATATGAAATGCACACAAAATAATATTTCCAAAACTAAAAATGTTTAGGATACGAAAAAAAAACGCATCAACGATCATATCACAAACTCACTCATCAATAAATAAGCATATTGAAGCATTTTAGCATGTCAAACTAATAGAATGTAACCAAAGTAAAACAAAGTTAAATTATTAATCACTACAAGGTAATGGGCTATAGAATTTTCTAGTTTAACAAGTACTAGGCCAAATAATGGACAAAGCATCAATATTATGGGGGAAATTAGTTATAAAAATGGATAAATACGGGGTGATTTAGGAGCCATCAACTACATTATACTAAAAGTAAAAAAAATAACATACCAATGAATGTCACAAGCATCCTCTACATGGTTACTAACTAAGGAAATGATTCTTTTACAATATTCATGTGCATGGTGATATACCCTTGCCACAGTGGAAAGGCACAGAATTCCACATCAATGACATCATTTTTTCTTTTTTATTCATTCTCTAAGGAAACCACTCTCATTTGGAATGCTTTATAGGATCCACTTTGCATTGTACTTCTCTAAGTGTAATTTAGAACTCATATAATTGTTTCCTTAAAGTTGCATTATTTTCTTCTAATTATGTGTAAATATATATAGTATTTGTTATCTTCAAAAATATAAAATATATCATATCAAATTCATCCATTTTTCCCAAAGCTTCTAAAGAATCATCTAAACCAACACCTTTAAATGCTTTTGAGTCCATGACAACTCTTACAATCTAGAAAATTTGTTTGTCACCCTATATTGTTTTATTTTTGTAGTGCATGTTGATGAAAAAACCCTCTTGCAAAAAAGAGATTTCTCCCTAGATCCAGTACCCAGATCTAGACTCAAAATATAAAGTAACAAGAAACTTTCCCTAGGTTCAACTATTATCAAATCAACAATGAAAACAAAAGTGGGATGGACCCATACATTTTTTATCACAATTTTCCTCACTAGTTGTTTGTAGCTTCCAGTATCATCCTCTATGCTCTGAAGCAAAGACCTACAAATTACAGAAACAAACAAACCATCAAAGCACCAGCAATTCAAAGATAATTTAATAAAACCTATATAAGTGATCAAGGAAGCATATACCAAATATTGCTAACAATTAAACAATTATTTGTGGGAAAGAAAAATGTAATTGTATTATAATGAATAAAATGTTATGATCCAAATTTTCCTTGATGTTGTAGGTCCCTTTCTAGTTGTCCTTCGCTCCATTCCTTGCCTTCAAAAATATTGTGATAAAAAGGTTGGTATTTCAGCAGAGTTTCACCAATCCAAGAGCCTTCTTGAGATTTGATAACTATCCATCTCAGTGGGAGATGGTTCTATTTGTAGGCTCGAGAAGGGATAGGAGGGATAAGGGATGGAGGTTGAGATCCAACAAGGTAGGGATGTGAGTCATATCCACACCACTAGGAGGAGATGCCATCCACAAGGCTTCTAGAATAGAAGCTTCTTATATTCTTTTTATTTTTACCTTTGCTAAAATATTGTCGCACCCTTTGAACTAGAAAAGTATGACAATTTTAGAGTACAATAGATATACATCGTACGAAAACCTAGTAGTGTCACAAATAATCACGGTCCAGCATGTGATTTCCTTTAAAATTAGGGCTTTTTAAGGTATTTTCACAATATTCTTATCTTCCCGATTAAGGTTTTTATTCCATATTCTTCAAGGATTTATGGAAATTATGCTTAAGTTGGTGAAGGATAGGGGTACACCATCAATTTCCATGAAAAAAATAATGTGTAACATAATTCCACCTAAATTCTAAAGTCAAAAAAGGGGTGATGATTGAAGTAATTTATCATGCAAAGGTATCAAAACAAGGGATCAATTGGTCAAAAACCCACCAACAACAATTAAGGAATTACAATACAATAATATCATATGTCTAACACCCTCTTCCCACATCTACCCAAGTAATTGGCCAACCGAGGTAAACATGTGACGAGAGGCTACTAATATGAGGTTCAACCTCCTAGATGACCTTAAGGAAGTGGAACCAACAGAAACACGACAAACACACCTTACACATCATCAACAACACCTCCAGGAGGTAAACCACCCTCCTAGACCCCTGAAACTTGAAGGGGAACTGAATTTTGACCCTCTTGAGCCTTAGCCATGAGCATATAAGGGAAAGGGAGTGGATATAGACCCTTAGGCATGGGCTAGCCTGTAGCTTTGGAATTAGTGCCACATTTTCAGCCCCTAAGCCCAAGTCACTACCGAGAATTTCCTGTAACTTTAGGAGAGGATAAATAACATTTCAAAAAATACATGGAAGCAATCACATCATCAGGAACACATCTGATTCCACCCATCCATGACAAGCATTTTTTCAAACATGTTACAAACATTGCATCTATAGGTGTAAAAAACAAAATTAAACATAGGGGTGTCATACTTATTTGAGAATTGCCAAGAAGCATTGCTCCCTTACATCATTAGCTGCAAAACAATCTATTTGACCATAGATACACTGTACATTAATTTACACGTAAAAACATATATTGAGACATACATCATGACTAATAAAATACATGCTTATAACTAGAATAATAACAACAAAAATACCATGGATATAACATCAATGAAATACACATAATAACTAGTACATTTGCAGACCAAATACCAAAGGAATAAGCTTCTCATTAATGAGTGTAAAAACAAACCGAAGATGGGACTTCCACATTCCACTCAAAAATATATTGGATGAGCCAAATATCTCTTCAGCCAATCACCCCTGTGCCATATTACAATCATGGATGTGGGATCTCATCAAACACATCAATCACAGTCAATCTAGGGCTTCCAAAGGCCAAACCGCCTCAACCCTCAACTACTGATTCCACCTCACGCTTGGACATCACAACCATAATGGATTGGTCTCTATCCAAGTTGTTCTAGGGCTCCAAAGTGTTTGTTCCAACCAGGGATTCCAGGACTAGTAACACAACCCCAACTGTTACAGGGCTTCCAGAGCGTTTTTCCAACCATGGTTTCTAGGACTAGTAACTCAACCTCAGTTTTTTCAGGTCTCCAAATAGTTTGTAGGACTAATAAATCAACCCACCTAGGGCTCCAGATCGTTTTTCCAACCAAGGCTCCAAGACTAGTAACTCAACCCAAGAACCGTCCGTCAGGCTTTAGAGCATTCGTACAACCAAGGCTCTAGGACTAATAACTCAACCCATAGTTGTTTGCCAGGCTCTAGAGCATTTTGCCAACCAGGGCTCCAGGAAAGAATAACTCAACCCAACAACTAAAGGAATCATGAGAACCAACCAGAAAACAATCAATGGAAATAAAACCACAATACCATGGTTGTCTAGGAAATGGAAAGGCTAGGAAAATCCACATGCATACACCATGCATGCCAAAACTAGTGAGGAAAACATACATGCAAATTGGTACCTTCACTCGTAACCTGCTGTAGAAGTTGATCGCGATATCCTCTTGTGCTTCCCTGTGCTTTCTTTTCCTTCTTGCTCCAAATCACCAAATATGCCACACTCTCCAAAAGTGCTCCAAGAAAACTCTAACTATCGAAGAGTATGAGAGAGAGAGAATAATGAGAGAGCTCCAAAAATGTACTAACAAAAGTTTAAGTCAAAATCCCACCAACTGATCCTCAGAAGCCTTTTTATTAATGAGGCCTCTATTTTCTTCATTTTCCATTATTTTCCTTCAATTTCCTCCTCACATGCAACCCGTGACCTTTCACCTTCCTTTTCTCCTATTTTCCATTATTTTCATAAATAAAATTCCAATTAAATGTCTCATGCCTTTCCAATGCCTTTTCCATTTCCTTTAGCCATAATCAATCGAATGAACACCCGCTAGGATGTTTTTCCCACCATTCAACTTGGAATGTGTGTCCCATAAACCATGGTTATTATTTGTACATGGATTTTTATCCAGGGTTGTTAAAATATGATCATATATGAGGTAGGAATTCCCATACTCAAAGTACAAGTGACTCATAATATAAGTATGGATATGCAAAGATCCAGGTCAACTGAGGAAGGTCATGACCACCAATTTACATCATGGATCCATGCCTAAATGACTCAATATGAACATAACCACCAATATAAATCATGGATCTATGTCATTGGGAATCACGATTGTCGTTAGATTGAAAGCCGTAGGTGTTAGTCAACGATTAGATCACCAGAGATAAGGATCCACGAGAGGTGGTTAGTCAATGTCGTGAAACACACAGGGATCGTTGGTGCATCCAATGTCCAACAATCTCCCCCATAACGCGAGTCAGGTGTGTATCAAACTCGTGACCCTTGTTCTGATACCATTTTTTGGGAATCATGATTTTCATTAGACCGAAACCCATGTGTTATTAAACGATCATATCGCTAGAGATAAGGATCCATGAGAGGCGGTTAGTCCATGTCGCAAAACACACAAGGATCATCTGTTTATCTAATGTCCAACATATGCAACAATAATAAATAATAAAATAACTCCATTGAAACCTAGACATAACACATAAGGTTTAGGGTCTTCATTTCTATCATGTCAGAGTACGAATCTAACCGTGTGAATAAATGTGTTGAGGTCGAACATGGTAGAAATTTCCTATTTATTGGTCAATAATGAAAATTGTTAACAGACGTGAAAGGAATCACCAATAATGAAAATGGCCCTTAAGGTACTCAAGTACATTCTACGGAGTGTGAATAAATTATCATAAGTCAAACACTCATTGAATCAATCGATCAAAGTTCAATGATGTAAACTTGTCATTGAAGGCGAGGAAACCTACTATTAGAGCATGAAAAATCCAAGGTACTAAATGGTTTCTAAATCAACTTCCAAAATAATGTGTTAAAGTCAATATGAAGTGGTTCATCGCAGCAGGTCCTTGATGCATCCCTTATCAACAACACAAAACAAGTACAAAAAAATTAAAGTGGATTAGAGCACAAAGTGATTTAGGACTGACTCAGGGATGGCCAATGTGATAGAAGGCTTTAAGGACTATAAAAAATGGCTAAAACAAAACTGGCTAACTTGATAAAAGCCTTAGGAACTGTAATCAAGTTGAAATTCTCTTAAACATATTGACAACACAACAATTATCTTAATGAGACTGACTCAAAAAGAAGATCACAGACCAAAGTGTAATACTTTTCAAATGGACATGATCAATAAGAGACAAGTGGATTTTCCCAACCTTGACACTAGGAGTGAAAGGGTGTCATGTTAAAGAGCGACTTGCTGCCATATAAAGTATATACATGTTGCCTTACCAAATTTCCCCCAACATTTATTGTGAGTACCTTTTTATTTTTATGTGAGCTTGAGGAGGATAACATATGCTTGAAATATAAGATCATCCTTTGGACGAGTCCTTTGAAATTTTTTTAATGAACCCTAGGAAGGAGTGGTTTGGTCCCCATTTACAAGTGTGTCCTTCATTGTTTAAGTTTTACGATTCCAACAAAGGCATAAATTGATGTCTTTTCATGTTTAGAGAGTATGAAAAAAGAATAAGGAAACTCCAAGACGACCTTTTCATTTAGGTTTAACGAGTCTGAAAAGAGGATAAAAGATAACTTGTTTAGATATTTCAAAGTAAAATTTTAACAAGCCCTAAGAAATTAATGTTCGGTTATTTTTCATATTTAGGGAGTCTAGAAAACACGTAAAGAAGACTCCACGGGTGTTATTTTTCATAAATTTAGACTCCTAGGGCCAAAAAAGGATAAAAAAATATAAATAAGAACTCTTCAAACCATGATTGACTAAAGTATACCTTTTCGTAATTAGTCTTATCCAATCTGAAAAAGGGGTGAACTCACACTAAACATGCACCCTTTTAAATCCTTTTAACGGGCTTGAAATAAAAGAATTTCAATTGTAAAAAATTTCATATTTAGGGAGTCTAAAAAGAGCTTAAAAGAAACTCCACTCAGTTCCTTGTATATTTTTATGAGCCAAAAAAAGTGATAAAGGTATACTCGGTAACTTATCCTCATGTGTTTACGAGCATGAAAAGGAACAAAGAATAAGCTTGAGATAGGTTTCATTTTTACACAAGTTTGAAATAGAGAAAAAACTATGATTGAGGGTGGTTTCATTTTTACAAAAGCTTGAGATAAGTTACCTTTCCCCCAACATTACATGCAGAGGCTAGTGGCTTAATTCCAACATGATGAATAGAGGAAAATCCCCCCCAGACTTTATGGGAGGTATGTTTCATTTTTTAATGAGCTTAACATAGGAGAGGAACTATGCTCATGTGGCCTATTTCATTTTTTTAATGATATTGACACAAAAAAGGAACTATGCTCATGGTGACGTGCTTCATTTTTTAATGACCTTGACATAGGAAAAAAACTATGCTCATACGACCTGTTTCAATTTTTAACGAGCTTGAAACAGGAAAGGAATTATGCTCTTATGACCTATTTCATTTTTTTAATGAGCTTGAAACAAGAAAGGAACTATGATCATGGGATAGGTTTCATTTTTACACAAGCTTGAAATATAGAAAAAACTATGCTTTAGATAGGTTTCCACATAATTAGCCTATGGCTAGGGTAGGAGGGGAGGATACCACTTCGATATAGGGAACATTCAAGGAGGTTGGATGCTTAGTAGTAAAATTAGGACCAATGAACAAAAGATGGTCAATAATCATAATGTTTCCATTATGATGGAAAAACATCACTTGAAAGAGTGTGGACACGACAACTTTCATGGCATAGACATAATCTCTCCCAAGGAGAAATTTAAATCCAAGGGGACTTGAACTACCATAAAATCAATATAGACAAATTTTCCTTCCAAGGTAATGGGAAGAAAAGGAAGGATCCTTAAAGGTTCACTGGATCCTCTGTTAAAAGGAAATATATTTTAAGTAACAGATAGAAGTTGATCAAAACATATAACTTTCCAAGAAATCGAGAATATAATGATAACAAAAGCACCTACATCTATAATAGTGTAATATATGCTCTTATCAAAAGCCTGTACAATTATCTGGAAAGGCATAAAATAAGAGATATGAGGCTCTGTTAGTATATTCCAATAGAAGGAAATGAACTCAGTGTTTGGAGGGGATTCCGTGGGAATGGGAGAAGTACCCCCTAATACGGTGGAATATGAAGTAATAAGAAAAGTGTGATTGGTATCAAATTCACTCTCTATGGGGAGAGTGGGATCGACCAAAGATGGAATCAAGTCGAACACTTCATCAACTAATGGTTCATCAACCTCAGTGGTATAGGTTTCACTCTACAAGGGAAATTGGGATTGATTGATGGTGGAATCAGATCACTCACTTCATCAACTGATTGTGGGTTGGGAGAAAGCTTACGGTAACCTGTTGGAATTTGTCATTGAGAAATAGTAAATTTTTCCAAAAAATTCGAGGCTTCATTCATATGAGGGAAAATGTGATTTCAACGACTCCCTTCGCATAACCTACAAGTAAACCCAACTTTAACCTTTTTCTTTGGAACCTTAAAATAACTGTGTAATGGACCAACAATTATATGATGAGAATATTTAGACCCCACTTCTAAGATTGTGGGAATACCAGGACAATCATTAAGAAGGTGGTCACCCTTACAAATATTGCAAGGGAATTTGGGCTTGCGGTGTATGTTGGAAGGATTTTCAACATTATCAACACTCACAATAATGGTTGGTTGGTTGCCCCTTTGCTTATTTTGCTTCCTCTTATTATTCCTTTTCCTCTTCTTCTTAGCTTCAAAGTTACTAGCATCAAGACTTTCACCAGGCGAGGAAGAATAAAGGGGAGAAGACATAATGTGAAAAGAAGGAAAAGGATCAACATGAGGTTGGTTTTGTTGAGGCAAAGAACTTGGTTTAGGTGGAGAAACTTTGGGTTTTGGGACCAATGAAGTTGAAAACAACCATACTGGTAAACTATCGTGAATTTGGGAAGGACAATGTAGCCATATAAGGAGGACCAATATTTCCAATACAAGGAAAAAGGTTAGGATCCACGTTAAAAGGAGTTCCTTGATTGAAATACTATGGAACCGTTGCCATTAGAATCAACCTAAGGTATACTAAATGGGAAAATAAATAGCACACGCTATAAAATCTAAAGAAGAAAACATAAAAACCTTCCCACAATGACCACACTAGTTGGTGATTAAATACAACATCATGAGATCAATGTGAAAAGTGGATAAAGAGATATTGGGGGGAATAGTCACATTGGTGACATGCTTAATGTTCCAACCCCAATGAAATTACCCTCACATACAGTGGAGCACCCTCCAAGAAGGCTCGAGTGAGTTTGACCAATTTTTATCCCAGTTACATCGAGAACATCTCCTTCATCATCACCTTGTGTATGAGCACTAAGATAAAAGACACTAAGGTCACCACCTAAAACAACATATCTTGGGGGGACACTATTCTATAGTCAAATGTACACACAAGGGTAGGGAAATAGACCCGAAATCACCCTGAGAGGTTCCTAAAAGAGAGTGTTTTCCTCCCAAGTCATCCCAAATTGTTTTACAACACCATTTGTAATACATGCAAATCAATTCCATCAATACCAATGAATCATGTTAGATTAATTCGTTGGGCCCAATGTGACCATGTGCTTAACTCCTATGTGAGAGGAGCTTACCAAACAATGTTATGCAGTAAATGGATTTTCACTCCCTAACTCAAGTTTATATTGTTTGTTTTGTAGCCTTGGAGATTTTAAACTCACCATCTATTCCAAGGTTCTATACCTAATCTGATGTAGGTTTGCTACCAAAGAAATGTAAACATATCAAATAAATTTTGCTAAGCGTTAATTTTATGGTTTTTTTTTACACAATAAGAATGGATTTGAAACTAATGATATTTTGACACGACTCAAAATCTCAAGTGCAACGAAATGAAATGCAAGATTTTATTTCGATGAATTCTAGCTATAATAAGGAGTAAGATGTTTTAAGAAAATAAAAAAGTGACATTCAATGCAAGAAACATGAACTAATCTTTGAATGAAAATAAAATAAAATGCAAGCTAAAAAATACTCCACCTATGTACTATAATGAAAAAAATTTCTTTTTTTGTTTGCTTTCCAAATGCACTGAAAAGCTTCAAATGTAATTTTTTCTTCCAACACACACTCAAACAAAATCCAAAAAGGCACACAAAAGAAACCTATTATGTACAGTTTAAGCTGTAAATAAATAATAAACCAACTCAAAAACCAAATAAAAAACAAATCTATGATCAATTCAGGTGAAGCCCTAGGAAATTTGATTTCCAAACAGTGTCATGGGATGTAAGTACAATAGAGTGCAAGAGACAGGTCGTGTCACAACTTGTAATCTAGAATAGTGCAACAATGTTCCAGGTGGATATCGGTGGCCACCCACATGTTCCATTTGGGCCCACACCATCAATTCTTGCATCTTTTCACTTTCAACACAACTTACTATTTTTAGCAGTTTTTCGGGTCCTGAACTTCTGAAGCAGTTTTGAGACCCTAAATGAAAATTTTTGGGAAAACTGGGAGAAAAATGGGTCCATGGATCGATGTTTCTCACACAAAAAATTGTAATCCTCAGATAGATCTTTCTAATGAGGTACGGTGTTCATCAAACAAAGATCATATGCCAAAGTTACATCCCCGAGAAGTTGAAACACCAATTTACCCAAACGGGGCCCATAGTTTTGGCGCTTCATCTCCTAGGGTTATTTTTTTGGATGTTTAGAGTTTTCCATTGTTTCTAAATAATAAATAGCCCCTCAAGCCTCATTATAACACAGTTCAGAGGCATGTAGCCGCCACATCTCTTCTCATAGGTAAGCTACCAGCACCCTAGCTATTTTATTTCCATTATGTCTGTAAGCATATTTATGTTATTTGATATTAATGAAATGAAGCATTATTTCCGTTGCATCTCTATGTTTATGTATATTTGTGCATTTTATTGTGTTCCTACATAAATCTGAATTAGTGGTATCAAAGCGGTCTAATCTTTCTCTTTTTTTATTTGCATGTCCCCAATGCGGTCAAGGTATAAGGAGTTAGGACTCGATCTGGTTGAACCCTTGCAAGATCAACCTCGCAAACCCCGATGACCTCCCATGGAAAAAGAAAATAAAGACGAGGGAGTAGGAGATCCTATCAAAATATTGCTCGAGAGGCCCTCGAGAAACAAAGGAACGCGATGATGGATAACTTAGCTAAGATCCTTCAACAACTGCCCACTTACGGATCATTTGCATCCAACAACCACTCTGGAGGCACGACTCCCTTCAAGGTATAGGTAAAATTTGACATTCCTATATTTTAAGGCCAGATAGATGCAGACGTTGTAGATAGATGGTTGAATTTTCTCGAAGGGTATTTCTCGGTCCATGATTTCTCCAACCGAGAAAATATTATTTTTTCACTCCTCAAAGTCGCCCCCCATGTCAAAGACTGGTTGGAAACCTATTGTTAACAAAAAGGACAGGATGAAACCCTCTCTGTTCTCGGTCGCACCCACTTGGAATTCATTTTGAGATGGCATCAAAGAACAATATTACCTCGTGGGGAGCTATGAGGACAAGTATATCCAATGGACCACGTTGCGGCAACAAAGGGATCAAGATCTGCACGAACTAACGGATTTGTTCCATACCCTGCGCACAAAGTTGGGTATTAAAGATTCAGAGAGACATTTGGTGCTAAAGTACCATAGTTGTCTGCATAGAAACATTCAAGAGGAAATAGAGTTCCTTGTCATTACATCACTTGGAACAACATATCGCTATGCCACCAAGATCGAGCAAAAATTTAAGCAAAAGAAGCGAGACTTTGGATCCGCGAATTTGAAGCCAGGGAAAGGCACCCCCGAACCATAGAAAAAGGGGCAAGGCCAAAGTGGGGTGACTCAAAGAACACCACAAATCTAAGTAAGGACACGGGGAAGTGGTTTGGATTTCATAATAGCCCCACTCACAACACAAACGAGTGTTGGGCCAAACAGTCATTGGTGGCTGAACTAAAGGCACCTGAATCAGATGCATGTTCTGATCCTGAGTCAGAACCAGAAAGAGGAAATGACAAAGGGAAGAAGATGGTTGATGAGGATCTTAGTGCCATTGTTTCAACCACCAAGATCCAGAGGGAGGATCCCGAGGATCTAGAGGAGGGGGAGCACCTCTTCCATTCGCGGATGTGGGTGAAGGGTTCTCCACTGCAATTCCTTGTCAATAGTGGAAGCAAAAATAACCTCATTTCAACAGAGGTCGTGAAGCAGCTCAACCTACCGACCATAACACACCCGCAGCCATATACCATCAGGTGGCTTCACCCAAGGAGATATCTCCGCGTCCGCCAGCAGTGCCTCCTTCCATACAGTATCAAGTCATTCACAGATGAGGTATTGTGTGATGTTGCTCCTCTTGATGTAGCTGATGTATTATTATTCCAACCATACTTGTGGAGGCAACATGTTGTGTATGAGTCTAGGCCTCGTTCTCTTATTATTACCTTGGGAAATAACTTTTATAGAATACCAGACGTAATACCACCTCTTGTCATCTCTTTAACTACTGTAAAACAACGCAGTAAGATTGTTTCCCAAACCAGGAAATTTATTTTCCTTACAACTCGCTGATAGGGAATAGAATAATATTGTGGCCACAACCTCAAAACAGGGCTTCCCTGCACGGCTGTAGTAGATGGAAAAAGTCATGGAGGAATACAAAGGCATTTTCTCCTCACTCACAGAGGTTCCTCTACACTATCAGGACAAGTACTCTATTGATCTGACCCCCGACGCACCGCCCCCTGATGTTGCCATATGTCATGCAACTACACAGACAAAATCCACAAATGTACTATCTGAGGCTGATAAAGAAACCAAATTAACTAAATTCATCTAGCATGTCTGCCCGCAGGTCCATGAGATCTTCGACAAATCTAATATCCAGTTTAACAGAATTTGCCTTATCTCATGGAGGACCTCAACGCAATGGGAGCCACTGCTTCCTAAGGATGGAGGAATGATCCAGGTGGATATCGGTGGCCACCCACCTATTCCATTTAGACCCACACCATCAATTCTTGCAGCTTTTCACTTTCAGCACAACTTACTACTTTTAGCATTTTTTTTGGTCCTGAACTTCTGGAGCGATTTTCAGGATCTAAACGAAAATTTTTGGGAAAATTGGGAGCAACCTGGTTCCATGGACCGATGTTGCTCACAAATTTTTTTTTACTCGGATAGATCTTTCTAACGAGGTATGATGCGCATCAAACGAAGATTGTATGCCAAAGTTACGTCCCCGGGAAGTTGAAACAACAATTTACACAAACTGGGCCCATATTTTTGGTGCTTCATCTCCTAGGGTTTGGTTTTTGGACGTTTAGAGTTTTCCATTGTTTCTCAATAATAAATAGGCCCTTGAGCCTCATTGTAACAAAATTCAGAGGCCTGTAGCTGCCACATCTCTTCTCAGAGATAAGCTACCAATGCCATAGCTATTTTATTTCCATTATGTCTGTAAGCATATTTCTGTTATTTGATATTAATGAAATGAAGCATTATTTTCACTGCATCTATGTGTTTATGTCTATTTTTGTATTTTATTGCATTCCTGCATAAATCTGAATCAGTGGTATCAGAGCGGTTTTCTCTTTCTCTATTTTTATTTTCATGTCACCAACGCGGTCAGGGTATAAGGAGTTAGGGCTCGATCTAGTTGAACCCTTCCAAGATCAGCCTCGCAAACCCCGATGACCTCCCATGGTGGAAGAGAAGAAAGAAGAGGGAGTAGGATATCCTATCAAAATAATGCTCGAGGAGGCCCTCAAGAAATAAAGGAATGCGATAATGGATAAATTTGCTCAGATCCTTCAACGACTTCCCACCTATGGTGCATCTACATCTAACATCCACTCAAGAGGCGCCACTCCCTTCAAGGTACAGGTAAACTTTGAAATTATTGTATTTGTAGGGCAGATAGATGCAGATGTTGTGGATAGATGGTTGAATTTACTAGAATGGTATTTCTTGGTCCATTATTTCTCCGACCGAGAAAATATTATTTTTTCACTCCTCAAAGTCGGCCCCCATGTCAAAGACTAGTGGGTAACCTACTGTGAGCAAAAGGATGGGAGAAAACCCTTTCTATTTTTGGATGCACCCATTTGGAATTCATTCCGAGATGGCATCAAGAAACAATATTACCCTGTGGGGAGCTATGAGGACAAGTACATCCAATGGACCACACTGTGGAAGCAAAGGGATCAAGATGTGCACGAACTTACGAATTTGTTCCATACCCTGCGCACAAAGTTGGGTATTGAAGATTCAGAGAGACATTTGGTGCTCAAGTACCGCATTTGTCTACATAAACACATTCAAGAGGAAATGGATTTCCTCGACGTTACATCGCTTGGCACGACATATCGCTATGCTGCCAAGATCGAGCAGAAATTTAAGCAGAACTTTGGATCTGCGAATCCGAAGCTAGGGAAAGGCACCCCCGAATCACAGAACAAGGGGAAAGGTCAAAGCGGGGCGACTCAGAAAAATATCAAAAATACAAAGAAGGACATGGGGAAGTGGTTTGAATTTCATAACAGCCCCACTCATAGCAAAAACGAGTGTCGGGCCAAACATTCATTGGTGGCCAAACTAAAGGCAGCCGAATAAGATGCATGTTCTGATCCTGAGTCAGAACCGAACAAAGGAAATGAAAAATGGAAGCAGATCATTGATGCAGATCCCAGTGCCATTGTTGCCACCACCAAGATCTAGAGGGAGGATCCCAAGGATCCAGAGGAGGGCGAGCACCTCTTCTATTCGCAGATGTGGGTGAAGGGTTCTCCACTGCAATTCCTTATCGATAGCAGAAGCCAAAAGAACCTCACTTCAACATAGGTCGTGAAGCGGCTCAACCTACCGAAAATAACACACTCGTATCCATATACCATCGAGTGGATTCACCTAGGGAGATATCTCCACGTCCGCTAGTAGTTCCACCTTCCGTACAGTATCAAGCCATTCATGGATGAGGTATTGTGGGATGTTGCTCCTCTTGATGTAGCTGATGTATTATTGGGCCAACCATACATGTGGAGGCGACATGATGTGTATGAGTCTAGGCCTTGTGTTGTTATTATTACTTTGGGAAATAACTTGTATAGGATGCCAGAGGTAGTACTGCCTCCTGTCATCTCTTTGACTACTGCAAAACAATGCGGTAAGATTGTTTCCCAAACCAGGAAATTTATTTTCCTTAGAAATTGCTCACATGGAAAGAAGAATATTGTGGTCACAACCTTGAAATAGGGCTCCCCTACACGGCTGCAACAAATGGACAAAGTCATGGAGGAATACAAAGACATTTTCTCCTCACTCATAGATGTTCCTCTAAACTGTCAAGACAAGCACTCCATTGACCTGACTCCCGACGCACCACCGCCTGATGTTGCCATACCTCATGAAACTACACAGACAAAATCGACACATGTACTGTCTGAGGCCAATAAAGAAACCAAATTTACTAAACGCATCCAAAATGTCCGCCCACGGGTCCATGACATCTTCGACAAATCTAATATCTAGTTCAACATAATTTGCCTTATCTCATGGAGGACCTCAACGCAATGGGGACCATTGCTTCCTAAGGATGGAGGAATGATCTAGGTGGATATCGGTGGCCACCCACCTATTCCATTTGGACCCATACCATCAATTCTTGCAGCTTTTCACTTTCAGCACAACTTACTATTTTTAGCAGTTTTTCAGGTCCTGAACATCCAGAGCCGTTTTGAGGCCCTAAACAATTTTTTTTGGGAAAACTGGGAGAAACATGGGTCCTTGGACCGATGTTTCTCACACAAAAATTTTTACTCCTCGAATAGATCTTTCTAATGAGGTATGGTGCACATCAAACAAAGATCATATGCCAAAGTTACGTCCCTGGGAAGTTGAAACACCAATTTACCCAAACGGGGCCCATATTTTTGGCGCTTCATCTCCTAGGGTTACGTTTTTGGACGTTTATAGTTTTCCATTGTTTCTCAATAATAAATAGGTCCTATAGCGTCATTATAACACAGTTCAGAGGCATGTATCCGCCACATCTCTTCTCAGAGATAAGCTACCAATGCCCTAGAAATTTTATTTACATTATGTCTGTAAGCATATTTCTGCTATTTGATATTAATGAAATGAAGCATTATTTCCAATGCATCTCTGTGTTTATGTCTATTTCTATACTTTATTGCATTAATACAGATCAGTGGTATTAGGGCTGTCTAATCTTTCTCTGTTTTTCTTTGCATGTCCCCAATGTAGTCTGGGTATAAGGAGTTAGGGCTCATTTTGGTTGAACCCTTGCAAGATCAGCCTCGCAAACCCTGACGACCTCCCATGGCGGAAGAAATTAAAGATGAGGGAGCAGGATATCCTATTAAAATATTTCTCAAGGAGGCCCTCGAGAAAAAAAGGAGCACAATGATGGATAACTTTTCTCAGATCCTTCAATGACTGCCCACCTGTTGGGTGCCAGTTTTGCACACTTTTCCTAAATTTGTTTCCCCTATTTTTCCTCATGACTATAACCAATGGGACTATCTTTGCCTCTTTTTCCTACCTTTATATCTTAAATTGTGTTGTTTCACCTTGTTTTCATTACTCCGCCATTTCATCAATTATTATGATATATCGTGCATTTTTTTATGACTAATTGAGGATGAATGTTTAGAGAAGATCTATGGTCTTTGTGTTGTCTTTCCATATGTCATTTGTAGCACAAAATATCCCGAGCACAAGGCATATAGAAGCAGTTAAGGGTGTGTTGTTACAGTGAGCTTTTCACACCATGATGTTGTTGCACTTTGTTGTTACAGACCCGCTGGCGAACTGTTGTTATAGCTATACCGCTGACTGGATATCATCGACTCCTATTGCTAACCTGTCTTCTAGCTGTTATGCTACAGTTGTGGTTTATCATGATAGTTGTAGAAGTTATTAAGTGTTGTATTTTTTAATAACAATCTCTAGGCAGTTTTGATTGTAATCTATAATTTTCTAGTCAGACTTTTATTAAGAAGTGGTTATAACCATATGTATTCTATTTCGATCAACATGAGAATCATAAGATTCACATGACTGATCTATCCGTTGTTTTTTTGAGATGTAACCACTATATAGTTCTCAGCCCTTGAGGTCAAAAGGTTAGCGGAGAACAACATTACTTTGGCTCTATAATTTTTCTCATATTAATGCAAATTATCATGTTATTGTTGTTACATGTGTTATTCGATTTAGTTTTCGTTAAGTTCTTTCTCTACCTGCGCCCTACCAGGGAGGAAGGGCCCTCCTCTTTAGCATGGATTGCAGTGATTAATGTAGTTGTGTATATGTGTTTGTATTTTGTTTATGTATCATTAGATGTGTTGTTGTTGTTTCAACTGTGAATATATCCGCTTCAGTTTCAATATTTTGTATGTTGTTACACATATGAGATTAGAGATACAAGCTAGATAATTGTTGTGTGGCGCGCTATAACATATTAATTGAAGTGTGGTTACAGTCTTTTAGACCATTTTATTTCTGCATGAGTGATTTACTTCCAACATTTACTTCAGCAACAATTTCCTTTATTGGGTTTGCTTCTGATTGGGTGTATCGACACAGAAAGTGCGGTTGTCATTGAAAAAAAATATGTCCCTCGATTGATAATTTATGTGTACTATTTTAGTAATTTAATAGTGATTAATACAATGCAAAATTTTGGCATCGCTGCTGGGGATGGCAGTGATGATCCAATCAATCAGTGTTGTTTCTTAGAAGATAGAGTGTACCCAGTCTGCAATTGTTGGGCATTAAGACAATAAGTAAGAACCTACGCAGCGCTCTAATGAACTTGATCAGGCTCACCAATGTTGCACTTGGGCACTTAGAGGTGCAATTTCCGTGTTTTTTTTTAGAGTGTCTCCAATGACACAATTTCCAAGCAGTAAGGCGAGAGCTAATAACCTGTGCAGTGCTCTAACGAACTTGAGTGGGCTCACTAATGTCTTGCTAGGACACTTAGGAGTGTGAATTTTTGGGCATTATTTTCTTTAGTGTGTCTCCAGCGACACAATTTCTAGGCAGTAAGACGAGAGGTAAGAACCTGGACATCACTCTAACGAACTTGATTGGGCTCACCAATGTCTTGCTGGGACACATAGAAGTTTGAATTTTGGGTATTCCTTAAGGGTGTCTTCAGCTATACAGTCATTGGGTAGTAAGACAAGAGGTAAGAATCTGCGCATCGATCTAATGAACTTGAGTGAGCTCAATGCTATAGAAACTGAAGCACTTATAGGATGAATTGATACACATAGGGCCCATGTGTGCCAGTAGGATGATATCAACATCTACAAACACCCCCCCACTCTACTGACGACAGGAAAGAGGGATCGTAAGAAGGAAAAGAAGAGTGCATATTTGGGAAGAAATAAATTCTTTGGAGATCTGATCTCAAGGGCAGAAAAGGAACAGTCCACATCATACAGAGATAATAGGAAGAAAAGACCACAGAAAGCAGCTACCATATCAAAGCTTGGGCCATTGGTGTCTTCTAGGTCTGGACCTCACCACCCTTCAAACAACATATCCAATCTTGATATCAAGACTCTAGATTCAAAACGACAGTGGAAAATCATTGATCAAGATTTGAGAATTGAAGGACATGGAGAGACTAGTGGGGAGCATCAGGGACCTGAGGAACAACATTTAATTGATCATCATTTGGACGATGGTAGTGATGTTAAATAGCTACTCCTGGAACAACCTGATCCTTTTATTTATCAATCTCCAGCACACTCCAAGGTCAGTTCATCCCATCAGGAAGAATCAACCATGGGGGACGATAATGTCAAGACAGATAGCTCTGTTAATTTTGAATTCCCAATAGTAGTAACACGGGATGAGGCTCCTATGAAGAATATTCCTTTATCATCCCTAGCATCCTTTCAAGGGATGGTTGTTGAAGACCCTGATACCTTTCTATTCAAATTCGATGTGCTGTTTAGAGGTTATGACTACACTTCAGACGCCTAGAAGCTGAAATTATTCCCTGCTACTATGAAAGGAGCAGCATTAATATGGATCATGAGACTAGGTGAGACACGATTCGAACCTGGAATGACATGAGGGAGGCCTTCCTCTTTAAGTATCAGGATTACAGTCGAGCCATGGATTTGAAGGACACGATCTTCAGAATTACACATAAGGAGGAGATAAGCCTGGAAGACTATATGGAGAAATTTCACTACAATTTACAAAGGTCTAAGTTCAGTAACTTAGACCCAAAAATTCTAAAGCCAATATTATTAAGAGGTATAAGAGATGATTGTCTGGAGCATCTGAATCTACTGGGAAAAAGGGACATATCGCAAGAACCACTTGACGAAATAATGAAGCTCTGCCTGCGTAGCTCAAGAGGATCGATCAAAGGGAAAAGTTCAGTTCGAGACCCTTCAGTCTGGATACAAAAGTCCACGAGTAGAGGAATAACGAGAGCAGAGATCAGAAATATATTTGAGGATTTTAAAACCAACCTCCTTAGCACTCTCTCTGCCTAGATCACTACAATACAAGTTAAGAAAGCACAAGAATAAGCTGAAGCAGCCTTATCAATATTCTGTCCCCGATGCAAAAAGAAACATTTGGAAAGAGAATATGGATTGAATAGCATCAGTCTGTGCAATATCTGTGATTTGGCACATTCTATGAATCAGTGTCCTGAATTACCCATACTGAAGACGATACTTCAAGAATCAAGCGAGGATGTCCAATATTCTTATTTCATCAGATCAAAGAGACCATGGCAGCAACGACCTACAAGTATGCCTTCAGATTTTTCCTCTGTTTATCCTTAGAATAATGTTTATAATAGTCGGCAATATCCATGGTAGTACCCTACTCCCTCAACACAATTTCCTTCACCATGGAACCAGTGTCTATATCCTCCACCAATGCAATATCCTCCATCACTGCCCAATCCTTGGGGTCAAAACTGGAGAATTAATGGCCAATGTCTAGTACCCCCTGCACTACCAATATAGTAGCAGCAATTACAACTACCTTCTATTGAAAATCCTACACCTTCTGTTGGGCCCCAATTACCTGTGCAACCTAACCCCAATCCAAATAATAAGGCATCACAAACCATGGATGCTCCGGTTACCCTCCAGACTTATCCTATTACTCCTATTGGACTTAACGAGGTTCATCTTCAATCAAGGAAAGTAATCATACCTGAGCATAGTCCCATTATTACCAAATAATTTGAGTCACATAGAAAGGATATGGGTGATTCTGAGGAAGTTGTTACACATGTAATAGCTGATACAACACGCATTGTTACATCTATAGCAGCCAACTCGGGAGGATCTATTGTTTCTAAAACATGCAATCCGAGCAAGGCTGGTGCATCTATGATAGTTGACTCAGTTATTAGCATTTAGAATCCTCCATACCCTCAACGATTAACTGAAATTGGGCTGGCCTCACAACCTGAATTCAAATTCCTCAAGGAACTTCAAATTTTGTATGTGTGAATTCCGCAGTTACAAGCTCTTAAGGAAGTACCTATCTATGCTAAAACAATGAGGGATCTAAGCGTCAAAAATCCTAGAATAAAACCTAAATACCCTGCTACTATCCATGTTATGGGTAAATTGTCCGATCTCATGATTGATCAGCCTTTGTTGACTAAATATAATGACCCAGGGAACCCTACAGTGACTGTCCATATTGACAATCAACCTATAACCAATACTTTGATTGATCTAGGGGCAGCCATTAATTTCATGACTAAATACCTCTTCATCTCCCTAGGACTTCATGGACTTAGACCTACACCCACAGTGCTTGAATTAGCAGATAGGTCCTGTGTCAAGCCCGAGGGAATGATAGAAGATGTGGTTATTACTATGGATTCTTGGAATTATCCGGCTGATTTTCTCATTTACAGACCAAATCCAACATGGGGGGTCATCCTTTAATCTTGGGAAGACCGTGGCTGGCCACTGAAAATGCATATATCAGATGTAGGTCCAGATCTATGGTGATCTCAGATGGGCAGGCCACTCAGAACCTGAATCTTTATCCCCCAGCAAAACCTCATATGAAATTTGAGTAGTCCCTGGTGGGACAAATTTGAACTTGAATCTTATCTTTCCCTACTTCTTCTCATGCTTGGAAAAGCACAATACTTTAAGGATGAAATAGAGGACAATATCATTAATGGTTTTATTAGTAATTCACTCTTTGTTTCCTCCATTATAGATCTGAAGGAAGAAGATGAGTGACGCAACAAAACCGAAAGGCACCCCACGTGGCTCTTTATTTTCTTAACAATTATATTTATCAATTTATGCCCCCGACTTGTATACATACACATATAGATATATATATCCGAACTCTTGTATTAATACTCCATCATTTTAAACAAAGGACTTATAATAAGCCATTGGCTCTGGCCCCGCCTCTACGATCGAACGCCCCTGACGTCACTGCGGGGGTTCCCAGGGTACGGCGACAAATCTCGGTTCGTCCCTCCTGCAGTGAATCTACACCGTCAGATCGTTGTCGATATGGTTCGGGCTCTTTCATTAAACTTCAGGCAAATCCCGCCTGCGACCACCGTCCGATTGCCCTTCCCCAGATCAACGGCCCGTGTGCATTTCGCTCGGCATCCCGCGTCGTGTTTTAACGCGCAATGGCGTACTTCAAGCGATGGTATTGGAATAGTGGCCCAGCCACGTGTCGACCAATCTATGGAATCGCCCGCGTTCAGGGAAATACCGCTTAACCGCAAAAGCGATGCGATGAAGTCTGGAAACCGCTCGTGGTTTTGCTATAGTTGCTAACCAAGGTTCTGCGTCGGGGTTTCGTTCTTCCTCGTTTATCCTCCGTTTGTTAACTAAAGTTCTAAACACGGTTAAGAATCCCCATTGGCTACGAACAAACATAAGCTTCCTTGTCACGCGGGGTTCTATTACTATAACAGAGTTCATGACCAGGGTTCTCTACACAGGCCTCGCCTGCGGCTATGGTGAATCCAACAGTCTATCCAACAATTACGGAATTCAAGGGCAGAGAACGGAGTTACCATTACACAATCACCTCTCAGTTAAACAATTGTTCACAATTATAAATACAAGCAGTTTGGAAATCAACAGGACTTGAAATTTTATTCAACCGGAAGCAATTGCTCAATACACTCACAGAAACTCCTCCCTTCTCTCCTCTTGCTCTCCCTTTACACATCTGAGGGATTACATCTATATACATCAATATGTGTCCTTTTGGTTCCCCTGTGAGGACCGTTATGGAAAATCAACAGCCTAATTACAATTATTCGAAAACTAAAAATATGACAGATGGACTAACCATTCGACTTCTACGATTCTAACTACTCTAAATGAAACAGTCAGCTGAGGTATTGACACCTAGCTGTTACAAGTTAACTGTTCTCAGATCCTCCTAGCCACAACATGTGGACAAACCCTCCTACATTGTTGGCTAGTGTCTAATGCCCTTGCATCAGACTCCCAAGGGAAATCTTCTTCATGGGCTCCTGTCCATGAGTTCTTCTATTGATCTGCCTATATTCAGTAACATTTCTTCAGTCATCCAAGTGGCATCTTCTTCTGGCTTATTCTTCCATTTGATTAAATACTGAAAGTACTCTCGTCCTCTTCTGAACGGTCTTTTATCCAGTATCCTCTCTGGTTGCAATTGTTGTGCTGGAGGTAACTTCTCCTTCCACTCAATCTATTCCCTGTCTGTTGTTCGTTCTTCTGCACCATCATCTTCATACTTGTACAAATCTGCAACATTAAAAATGGGATATATTCCAACATCAGGTGGTAATTCGATCTCATAAGCATTTGCAGAAAACTTCCTAAGTATCTTGCATGGTCCAATCTTCTTGAATTTTAGTTTATTATACTGCTTCTTCGCGAATCTCTCCTTTCTCAAGTGTGCCAAAACCAGATCTCCTACTTCAAAATGAACTTCTCTTCTTCTCAAGTCTGCTCTTCTCTTGTATCTGATGCTACTGCCTTGTAGTTGTTGTTTCACTCGTTCATGTATGGCCTGGATCTCTGAAGCAAATTCTTCACCATCTGCACTCCTTATCTCTGCTCTTCCCAGATTTCTTAACTCTAATATTCCTCTGGGGTGCATTCCATAAACTATATGAAATGGACTCTGCCCTGTGCTCCTGTTTGGTGAATCATTATATGCATATTCTGCTTGGGACAAAATATGATCCCACTGCTTGGGATGCTCTCCTGCAAGACTTCTCAACAAATTTCCCAGACTCCTATTTACTACCTCAGTTTTTCCATCAGTCTGGGGATGATAAGCTGAGATGAAACTTAGTTTGGTACCAAGTTTCTTCCACAGTGTCCTCCAAAAGTGACCCACAAATCTGGTGTCTCTATCTGAAACAATACTCTTGGGAAACCCATGCAATCTAACAACTTCTTTGAAAAACAAGTTAGCAACATGGGTGGCATCACTAATTTTATAACATGGAATAAAATGTGCCATTTTGGAGAATCTGTCCACCACAACAAAGACTGCATCATTCCCTCTCTGAGTCTTGGGCAGCCCTAGAACAAAATCCATACTCACCATGTCCCAAGGCCTGTCTGGAATGGGTAAGGGAGTGTACAATCCTACGTTTTGGCTCCTTCCTTTGGCATATTAACAAATCTTGCAATTCTTCACAAACTTGTCTACTTCTGCTCTCATCTTGGGCAAGAAATAAAAGTGACTCAGCTGCTCATAAGTCTTATCAGTACCAAAGTGTCTAGCAAGTCCACCACTATGCTTTTCTTTGATCAAATTTTCCCTCATGGAGCTTCTTGGTACACACAGTTGGCTCCCTCTGAATAACAAGTCCTCCTGCAGGAAATAATCCAGCCACTGGCTTCTATCTGTTAAGACAGGGTTATTACATGCCCCAAATGCATCTTTAAAATCTGGATCTGTTTTATACAACTCTTTGAGAAAATCAAATCCTATAACTTCAAATTTATTTTCTTGAACAAGCAAGTGTCTCCTACTCAAAGCATCAGCTACTTTATTGGCTTGGCCACTTATATGTTTCAAAACAAAATTAAAACTTTGGAGATACTCAACCCATTTAGCATGCTTATGTTTCAACTTGGGCTGCTGTACGATATACTGCAAAGCATGATTGTCGGAATATAATACAAACTCCCTAGACATCAAGTAATGTCTCCACTTCTTTAGTGCCTGAACAATTGCGTAGAATTCCTTCTCATAAGAGGAATACTTTTTTTCTGGTGTCATTCAGTTTTTCACTTAAATATGCCACAGGCCTATCATCCTGACTCAACACAGCTCCAATGGCCTCTCCACTGGCATCACATTTTACTTGAAATGGTTTAGTAAAATCAAGCAGAATCAAAACAGGCTTCTCTCTTATCTTTTTCTTCAAAACTTTAAAGTTCCTTTCTGCCTCAGTAGTCCACTTAAATGGTTGTTTTCTCTTCTTTATTATCTCAATTATGGGTGCATTGATCTTACTGAAGTTTCTTATAAACTTTCTATAAAAGCTAGCAAGTCCATGGAAACTTCTTACCTCAAAAACATTCCTGGGTGAAGGCCACTCTATAATTGCCTTGACTTTCTCCGGGTCCATCTTCAATCCTTCTGCAGAAACAACAAACCCCAAATACACCAACTCTTCCTTCATGAATGAGAATTTCTTCAGATTTATCAGCAGTTTCTCTTGGTGCAGCTTCTTCAAGACATGATTAAGATGCCTTAAATGTTCTTCTTTAGTTCTGTTGAAAACTAATATATCATCCAAATACACTATCAAAAATTTACCAATGAATTCTTTCAGTACTTCATTCATAAGTCTCATAAAAGTATTAGGTGCATTTGACAACCCAAAAGGCATTACCATCCATTCATACAATCCTTCATTTGTCTTAAAGGCAGTATTCCATTCATCACCCTCTCTTATCCTAATCTGATGGTATCCACTCTTCAAATCTATCTTTGAGAAATATTTAGCACCACTCAAACAGTCCATTAAATCCTCAATTCTGGGCAAGGGAAATCTATACCTGATTGTGATCTTATTAATTTCTCTGGAATCAGTACACATCCTCCAGCCTCCATCCTTCTTTGGACTCAATATTGTCGGTACTGCACATGGACTCAAGCTTTCCCTTATCATTCCTTTGTCCACTAATTCCTGTACTTCTCTCCTGATTTCTTCATTTTCCTTGGGAGTCATTCTGTAGGCTGCCTTATTTGGCATATTTGAACCAGGGATAAAATCTATCTGATGGCTAATATTTCTCACAGGTGGCAGCTCATCAGGTAAATCATCCATAACAATGTCACAGTAATCATCTAACATCTCTTGGATTTCTATAGGCAAATCAGAAATATTTGTAGAAGTAAGAACTACTTTAGGCTTGCAAACTAAAGCAAATCTTACCTCTTCTTCCTCTATTTGCTGCAGATATTCCTTCCTGCTCAGCAACAAGGTCTTTGGATCAATCACTCTGTTGGATGGCTCTCCTTCTTCCATGGGAATCAATGTATGGCGTACCCCATCTTTGAAGAACTTGTAAGTGTTCTTCTTGCCATCATGCACTGCTACTCTATCAAACTGCCAAGGTCTACCCAGCAGTATATGACACACATCCATGGGCATTACATCACACAGGACCTTATCTTTGTATTTTCCCATTTGCAGCTCTATCTCACATTGTTCTTTTACAACCAGCTGGTGCCCCTTATGCAGCCAGGACACCCTGTAGGGAGTTGGATGCTCCCTTGTCTTCAACTTCAAATTTTCTATTACCTCAGTGGAAACCAGATTGTCTGTGCTGCCACTATTAATGACTAGCTGGCAGCATTTCCTTTGGACCTTGCATATGCTCCTAAACAAATTATTCCTCTGTGCAGGCTCAGTGACCTCTTTAGCTTGCTTCAACAGGGCCTTATTTACCGCTAAGGATTCTCCCCTTTCTGGAAGAATGTCTTCTTCAATTTATGCCTCCTTTTCAGCCTGGGAAACAACAACATTCCTTGGACCAGCACCCACATTCTCTGTACATTCACAGTGCTTGTGCCCCACTTGCTGACATCTATAACACCTTAATTCTCTACCTCTGCCTCTGTCTCTGCCTCCTCTCCCTTTTCCTCTATAAGAACCCATTTTTCCCCTTGCATCCTCCTCTGTAGATGCATTCTGAGGTGAGCTACCGTTAGCTCCATCCTTGGGTATAGCAGGCTTTCCTCTACCACCCTGACTTCCCTTCCCACGGAAAGTACCTCTCTTCTTGGCAGACTGTTTCCTCAGGAGTTTCTCCTCTGCTTTCAAGGCCATCTGGTATGCCTCTTCCACTGTCTTGGGAGACGGAAGACCAATCTCCTCTTGGATCTCTAGTCTGAGACCATTTACATATCTGGCAGTCTTCTCAGGTGTTTCTTGGAATTGCCCAGCTCTTATGCTCACTCTGTAGAATTCCTCTGTGTATTCTTTTACTGTCAGCAACCTCTGTCTCAGGTTCTGCATCTGTCTATACAATGTCAGTTGGTAATCACTAGGCAGGAATTTACCTTTTAATTTAGCCATCATTCTGGTCCAGCTTTTAATAGGTTGCTTGCCAACTCTCCTCCTTTCTTCCTGCACTCCATCCCACCAAAGTGCAGCATGTCCTTTCAGCTTTGTCACTGCAAACTTGACCTTTTTATCTTTGCTTATTTCTTCATAATCGAAGCACTTGTTCAATTCATTTATCCAGTCCACCAGCTCCTCTGGATTCAGTCCCCCTGCATAGCTTGACACTTCAATCCTGGGCTTAACTGCAGACCCTAGAAAAGTTCTAAGGAGCGTCATGTCAGGAGGAATTTCAACATTTTCTTCTGCTTCTTCTGTCTCAGGTTCACTGATGTCTTCAGGATCTCTGGGCTGTCTTTGTTCCATGGAATCTATTCTGGCCTCGACCCTCTGCAACATCCCCAACACCTCAGTGTTGGCAACAGGTCTTCTTCTGCCAGCACCTCTACCAACTCGGATTGCCATGTTAGCAAAACAACGTCAGACTTGCTCCGATACCACAAATGACGCAACAAAACCGAAAGGCACCCCACGTGGCTCTTTATTTTCTTAACAATTATATTTATCAATTTATGCCCCCGACTTGTATACATACATATATAGATATATATATATCCGAACCCTTATATTAATACTCCATCATTTTAAACAAAGGACTTATAATAAGCCATTGGCTCTGGCCCCGCCTCTACAATCGAACGCCCCTAACGTCACTGCGGGGGTTCCCGGGGTACGGTGACAAATCTCGGTTCGTCCCCCCCGCAGTGAATCTACACCGTTGGATCGTTGTCGATATGGTTCGGGCTCTTTCATTAAACTTCGGGCAAATCCCGCGTGCGACCACCGTCCGATTTCCCTTCCCCAGATCAACGGCCTATGTGCATTTCGCTCGGCATCCCGCGTCGGGTTTTAACGCGCGATGGTGTACTTTAAGCGATGGTATTGGAATAGTTGCCCAGCCACGTGTCGACCAATCTATGGAATCCCCGCGTTCAGGGAAATACCGCCTAACTGCAAAAGCGGTGCGATGAAGTCTGGAAACTGCTCGTGGTTTTGCTACAGTGGCTAACTAAGGATCCGCGTCAGGGTTTCGTTCTTCCTCTTTTATCCTCCATTTGTTAACTAAAGTTCTGAACACGGTTAAGAATCCCCATTGGCTACGAACAAACGTAAGCTTCCTTGTCACGCGGGGTTCTATTACTATAACAGAGTTCACGACCAGGGTTCTCTACATAGGCCTCGCCTGCGGCTATGGTGAATCCAACAGTCTATCCAACAATTACGAAATTCAAGGGCGGAGAACGGAGTTACCATTACACAATCACCTCTCAATTAAACAATTCTTCACAATTATAAATACAGGCAGTTTGGAAATCAACAGGACTTGAAATTTTATTCAACCGGAAGCAATTGCTCAATACACAGAGTTTTATCGCAGAAACTCCTCCCTTCTCTCCTCTTGCTCTCCCTTTACATATCTGAGGGATTACATCTATATACATCAATATGTGTCCTTCCGTTTCCCCTGTGAGGACCGTTATGGAAAATCAACATCCTAATTACAATTATTCGAAAACTAAAAATATGACAGATGGACTAACCATTCGACTTCTACGATTCTAACTACTCTAAATGAAACAGTCAGTTGAGGTATTGACACCTAGCTGTTACAAGTTAACTGTTCTCGAACCCTCCTAGCCACAACATGTGGACAAACCCTCCTACATTGCTGGCTAGTGTCTAATGCCCCTGCATCAATGAGGTATATGATGAAATTATTAAACATTTGAAAACCACTTCGCATACTATCAGTAGTCCCATTGAAATCGAACCTGGGAAATGTTTAAACATCAATCCTAACCCGACTGCTGAAAAAAACAGATTGTTGATACAACTGTTACAGAAATATAAAAAATGCATTTTCATGGGACTATACGAATATAAAAGGAATCCATCATGGACTATGCACTCACTACATTTATCTTAAAGAGGACTGCAAACTAGTTAGACAATTGCAACACCAAATGAACCCCGCACTTAAGGAGATAGTGAAAGAAGAATTGTAGAAACTCCTTAATGCTAATTTCATCTACCCCATTTCTGGTAGCCAGTTGGTGTCTCTGATTGTCATAGTTCTGAAAAATAATGGTAAATGGAGAGTCTGTGTTGACTATAGAGATCTTAATAAGGCTACTCAAAAGAACCATTTTCCTATACCATTCATAGATTAGGTCTTGGATACTCTCTATGGGAAAAAAATTCTTTTCATTCCTAGATGGGTTTAGTGGCTATAATCAAATACATATTTCCCTAAAAGACAAAGACAAGACAACCTTCACTTTCCCATGGGGTACTTTTGCATACAGATTCCTTCCTTTTGGCCTCTATAATGCACTAGCAATTTTTCAGAGGGCAATATTGGATATTTTTTCCGATCTTTTGAATGACTGCCTTGAAATATTTATGGATGATTTTACACCCTGCGGGGATGCCTTTGAGACAACATTAGCTAACTTGGAAAAAATGTTAGAACGTTGTGAAAAAAATAATGTTGCTCTGATCACGGAGAAATTCCACATGATGATGATCGAGAGAATTGTGATGGGAAATTTCATTTCGTCAAATGGAATCAAGGTAGATCCTGCAAAAATTGAGGTAATCTCAAAAATCCCGACCTCTAAGACTCCAAAAGAGGTACGTATTTTTTTGGGACATGCAGGATACTATAGGAGATTTATAGAGAACTTTTCAAAGATTGCATATCCTATGTTTTCATTACTCATGAAAGATGCGGAATTTGTGTGGACAGGGAAGTGTGAGCAGGCCTTCGTGAAGTTAAAAAAATGTGTAATGGCAGCACCTGTTTTACGAGGACCAAACTAGAAATTTCCATTTCATATCACTACGGACACATCTGACATAACTGTGGGTGTTGTTTTGGGGCAGCTGGAGGAGAAGAATCCTTACACCATTTATTACATCAGTAAGAACTTAACTCCAGCAGAACTCAACTACATTTTTACTGATATGGAATTCCTTGCAGTAGTGCATGCTATCAACAAATTTCGGCACTAAATCACTGAGTATCAAGTATTTATACACATTGACCATGCTGAAATTCGATTTTTGATAGTTGTTGATTTTATTTCTAGATTAACTATAAGTGATGACTGCACTTCCACTTAGGATTCTTTTCGAGATGAATATATTTTTCCATCTCTAATCACTCACCATGGTATGTAAATATAGCCAATTACCTTGCTACAGGAAAATTCCCACACCAATTGTCTTCCAAGGAAAGGAGGAAGATTATACAACAGAGTGCTACCTACTCCTGGATAGAAGGCAATCTCTATCACACCGGACCAGATTTTCAGATTAGACGATGTGTTAGAGAAGATGAGGTATTTGAGATCTTGAAGGCTTGTCATGAGGAACCCTATGGAGGGCACTTCGCTGAAAAAAGGATAGGATATAAAGTACTCTCAACAGGGTACTATTGGCCAAATATATTCTAGGATGCCAAGAAGTCTGTGAAAGGATGTGATAGCTTCCAAAGGACGGGCCAGCCTCTGAAATCAGATGATATGTAATTAAAACCTTAGATAGTGATAGAACCATTTGAGAAATGGGCCCTAGACTTTATGGGGCCAACTAATCCTTCATCGCAGCAAAAATAATACATATTGGTCTGCACTGACTATGTCACAAAGTGGGTTGAAGCACAGGCAGTAATTAGAGCAAAAGAGCAAGCTGTTTCAGACTTCCTCTTTGAATATATTTTTGTTCGCTTAGGGATACCTAGAGAGATAGTGATAGATGGGGGGCCTCAGTTCACATCTCATTTGATCAAGAAGCCGGTTGAAAAGTATGGAATTCATCACATCATCACTTCACCGTATCACCCACAAGAAAATGGTCAAGTTGAAAGCACCAATAAAGTCATTGAGGGAATATTAACAAAGACAGTAGCTAGCCACCAAAGAAACTGGGCCAAGAAACTTCCAGAGGTACTGTGGGCTTACAGGACAACATGGAGGAATACTACAGGATTCTCACCATATGAACTGGTGTATTGTAAGAATCCTCTATTCCCCTTATAGTTTGAAATAAATACATTAATAACAACATTGCAGGTTGATATGGACTTAAGTATGTCACAGACACAAATATTGAACCAACTCAATGAGTTGGAAGAGAAATGGATGGCTGCTATTCAAAAGACAGAGATCATTCAGCAGCAAAGAGTTAGATGGCATGATGGGTTTATTAGGAAGAAAAAGTTCCGGAAAGGAGATTGGACTCTTTTGTATCATTCCAGGTTCAAGGATCTCAAAGGAAACCTCTACACCAGATGGCTAGGTCCTTACGAAGTGGACACGGTCTTTGAAAATGGGACTGTGCAATTGGTCACCATCAACAGTGCTAAGACACCGTTACTGGTTAATGGGAACTGTCTAAGGTTATATCATCAACCCGCTTCGAAGGAATCATTTGTTAACATTGTCGCAGACTCTGATCTTCATGTTACAATAGTAGGGGAACATTCTCTTGTGCATCCTAAAATTTGAAATTCCAATAAGTGCAGCAACTGAAAATCACCCTTGTGGTAGCTGTTACACCTTTTTTTTTAAATAAATATAAATATAAATATAAAAATAACAAAACAAAAATATTAAATCTAATTGTGAAAACCTCTTTCTGGGGCACAGTCAGACAGTTTGTAACAGCTAAAAACCACTCTTGTGGCGGCTGTTACACCCATATTTTTCTTCTCGAAACATCATATTTCCTTCTTGATCCATTTTATAAGATGATGGTATTCATTTTATTTTCTTTCTGTACCAATTTCTCCGAATTTTTTTTTTTTTTTGAAGAATAATCTAAAGGTTGTCTTGGTTGTTACACATGTAACAACCGACAACCATGAACATTTTTTCTCATGTTTCATCCCATAACAGAAATAATTGTGCCAGCCAAATGCAACAACATGAGCACTCCAAGAAGTACGCCACCAATTTGAAATCTTACTCCACATCACCTCAGGTATTTCATTCAAAAGGTAACGTCATCATTTATGATTTGGTGATTATTGGAAAAAGTAATGATATTCCCGTGATGGTCATGGGCGGACATCACCATTAAGGTGGGGGAGGGGATATATCTTAAAATCAACTAAAAAATCCGTAGTCATAAACCTATATCAAATCCTCATGCACCCAATTAATAGCACAAATGCCAATGATGACTAAATCCGGCTAGAAAGAGCGTGTGTACTTAGAACCCATTACTTTCCACATCAGGACATTTATGAAGAGTGGTGTGAGGTATGATTCGGTAATGCATAAAACCTGTCACCTCCCATCGACCTCCTCGACTGAAGCCTTGTATCCTCATTGAAAACTAGTCAATTGGGATAAGCAGAGACTGTGAGAAGAAGTGAGCAGTGTAGTGACATTATAGTGGGTTGAGCAGTAAGAAGCGAATTCAGAAATAACAAAAATATGGGTGGAGCAGTGATCAGGCATGATCTAGATTCTATGGATGCCTTGAAGAACTATCCAGAAGCCTACCATGTATTCATAGATGTCGGATGGATTGAGTATTTCTAGAAGCTATAAGGCTCAGATGAGGCGGTGGCAATCGAATTCGCTCAGAATTTGAATAAAATTCAAACCTGAGTTAGGGGCCTAAAAATTGAGGTGGTTGAAGAGGTAATTTCCCGAGTAACTACATTACCAGAAGAGGGACAGAGGTGGTTTAACAGAAAAATCAATGACCCCTCCTTAAAAGAATACTTCTTAGAAGGAGAAGAAAAACTGGAGAAGAAAGGGAGAGGAATTGACAGGTTGTCACTCCCTCAGCCATGGGTATATGTCACCTTGGGTTTAATCAAATACCTCACTTGTGAGGGAAAATCTACGATAGTTTTTAACTATCACTTCCCTCTACTTAATCACCTTTGGCACCAGCAAAAGATTAATCTTCCATTTTACTTATTAGGGAACATTAAGCATATGGTGGTAGCAGTAAAGACAACAACACACTCGGAAGCATGTGTGACCAATCATGGACTCATCAAATTGATCATGTTGGATGCCCTAGGCTAGCAAGGAAGGACCTAGGAATAATTCAAGCGAAAGAGGTCGAGAACAAGCTGGGGAAAACAAACCACGACTTCAAGAGGAAGTCAGGAAAAAGCGGAAACCCAGACTCGGCCTGCCAAAGTCAGAATTGGGAAAGAACCCATTAATGAACCAATTGGGGATAGATGGCCAAAACAAAGGGTGAAATTTAGCCTACCCATAGAACCTTTGCCTATAGCCGGAAAGCAGACAGAAGCGGAAGTATCAGAAGAAGAAAGACAACCCTCCTCATCAGGTACGGACGAAACTCATGTCCTGTTTATAGAACTTGAAAATCTAAGAAAGGAAAATGAAGAATTGAAGCAAAGATTATATTAGGGGAAGCAAATCTTGGTGTCTGTATGTGCGACATGTTTTCAGGAACTAACAGTGGCAGGATATAAGGTCTATGGGGAAAACATAAGCCCAATGGAAACAGAAACAGAACGACAGGAGGATGTTGCACAAGAACCTTCTAAGGATACTATTGTTACACAAGAACCAATAGTTAAAGAAGAGCCCCATGTAGTAATTGACCTAGAGGCCGATACACAAGAACCTGTGGAGGCCACTGCTATTGTAGAAGAAACAACAATGGACACAGAGGCTACTCTAGGTGGAAACGAAGGGGCTGATACACAAGAACCCACCGAGGAAGCTGTTGTTACACAAGAACTAGCAGCAGAGGTGGAACAACCCCATTTAGTAGACGTTGTTACACCCATTATTGATGTTGATATTGAATGCAGAAGAACGTCGGGTCCCATATCGGGATGGAGTTCTGAGAAAATATTATTAATTTCTGAATTACATAAGTGGAAACAGGAAGAAATCTCCCTTCGGGAGGGGATGATTTCGCCAAAAGAACATCGGAGAGAGATAGATGCCCTACATAAAATATGGATGAAAGAAGAGTTGAATAAAGGATGGGAGAATTATAAGAAGAAGGAAGCCCTGAAGAAGCAGTAGGAACAACTGCTGCTATTACAACAGTAGGTTCAGGATCTTACCATAGACAAGAAAAAACTTCATGATCTTGCCCTCAATTTATTGGGCTGCATGTGGCCTTCCCCATTCTATCCTATTTTTCTATGGGAACGCTACTTCCTATTCCAAATGAAATATGTTATGGAGGAAAAACCCTATTTATGTTCTTCCACTCGCACATTTTTAGATGTTTTTCATGCCTCTGATTTTGATGAACAAAGCCTGTTGTGTGAGTTATTCTTACACAATATCAATTGTGAGCATGTGAGTATGTGAATGGTTGTGATGGTGTTCTCCTATATGGGGGATCTGTAGTTGCGAGCTTTTGTGTCCTTCATGAAGAATCAAATTGAATGGCATTTGGCCATCAAATCTATGGATGCTAATGAGGAGAAGATGGCATTATGGGTCTGGGAAGAACCAGGACGGGTTGCCAAGTTATGGCAGGAATTCAGGATAATGTTGAGTACTCCTGGGATAAAGGAACCGACTGCCACTTACAGAAGAAGGATTTTGAACTTCTGCCTCAATCAGTTCTCAATGATGAAGAGTCGATCCTTGACTGGGTTCTTGAAACACATAGAAGCCAATAGTGCTGAGCTACTGAAGGGGGACCCATTTGCATTCCATAATTTCATGGTGGTTGTTACACATGTACTCGCATATGCACAGATAGTACAATCCCTTGGTGCTCTGTGGCTCAGATTGAGATTCAAGTTTCCTTTGATCTGGCTGCCAATTGAGGATTATCAGAGTAATTATGATTTGAGCAAGTATGAATCAAAGTCCTGGGTACGGCAGCTGATGGCCAATCATGAGTACAAATCTGCAGAAGAAGATACATCTAGTGCTTATGATCTCACCGACCTGCACTAGAGATATTCCCATGAGAGATGAGATTTTGCATGAGGACATGCAAGTGCTTCAATTGGGGGGAGATGTTGGGTGCCAGTTCTGCACACTTTTCCTACATTTTTTTATCATATTTTTCCTCATGACTGTAACCAATGGGATTATCTTTGCCTCTTTTTCCTACCTTTCTATCTTAACTAGTGTTGTTTCACCTTATTTTCATTACTCTATCATTTCATCAATTATTATGATATATCGTGTCTTTATTTATGACTAATTGAGGATTAATGTTTGGAGAAGATCTGTGGTCTTTGTATTGTCTTTCCTGATGTCATTTGTAGCATAAAATATCCCGAACACAAGTCATACAGGAGCAGTTAAGGGTGTGTTGTTACAGTGAGATTTTTACACCATGATGTTGTTACACTTTGTTGTTACAGACCCGCTGGTGAACTACTATTATAGTTGTACCACTGACTGGATTTCATTAACTCCTATTGCTGACCTGTCCTCTAGTTGTTACGCTGCAGTTGTGGTTTATCGTGATAGCTGTAGAAGTTATTAACTATTGTATTTTTGGATAACATCCTCTAGGCGGTTTTGATTGTAATCTATAATTTTCCAGTTAGACTGTTATTAAGAAGTGGTTATAACCATATGTATTCTATTTTGATCAACATGAGAATCATAATATTCTCATGAATGATCTATCCCTTATTTTTTTGAGATGTAACCACTATATAGTTCTCGGCCCTTGAGGTCGAAAGGTTAGCGGAGAACAACATTACTTTGGCTCTGTAATTTTTCTCATATTAATACAAATTATCTCGTTATTGTTTTTACATGTGTTATTCGATTTAGTTTCCATTAAGTTCTTTCTCTATCTGTGCCCTGTTAGGGAGGAAGGGCCCTCCTCTTTAGCAGGGATTGCAGTGATTAAGGTAGTTGTGTATATGTGTTTGTATTTTTTTATATGTATTAGTAGAGGTGTTGTTGTTGTTTCAACTATGAATATATCCGCTTCAATTTCAATATTTTGTATGTTGTTACACATATGAGATTAGAGATACCAGCTGGAGAATTTTTGTGTGGCACACTAGAACAGTTTAATTGAAGTGTGATTACAGTCTTGTAGATCATTTTACTTCTACATGAGTGATTTACTTCCAACATTTACTTCAACAACGATTTCCTTTATTTGGTTTGCTTCTGATTGGGTGTATCGACAGAGACATTGCGACTGTCATTGAAATAAAAGACGTCCCTAGATTGATAATTTATGTGTATTGTTTTAGTCATTTAATAGTGACTATTACAACCCAACACCACCTAAGGTGCATTTGCATCCAACAACCACTCTAGAGGCGCCACTCCCTTCAAGGTACAAGTAAAATTTGGCATTCTTCTATTTAAAGGCCAAAGAGATATAGACGTTGTAGATATATGGTTGAATTTGTTGGAAGGGTATTTCTTGGTCCATGATTTTTTCGGTCGGGAAAATATTATTTTTGCTCTCCTCAAATCCGCCCCCCATGTCAAAGACTGGTGGGAAACCTACTGTTAGCAAAAGGACGGGATGAAACCCTCTCTGTTCTTGGCCACACCCACTTGGAATTGATTCTGAGATGAAATCAAGGAACAATATTACCCTGTGGGGAGCTATGAGGACAAGTACATCCAATGGACCACACTACGGCAACAAAGGGATCAAGATGTGCACGATACTACGAATTTGTTCCATACCCTGTGCACAAAGTTGGGTATTAAAGATTCAGCGAGACATTTGGAGCTCAACTACCGCAACTGTCTACATAGACAGGTTCAGGAGGAAATGGCATCAAAGGGATTTCAAACATAAATGAAAATCCATGATATAAATTACATCTCACATCAAGAACAAAAATAAGATCCTGCATCAAACATCAAGCAGGGATCTATACAACACAATTCATCTCATAGCAAAGAGACAAATAAGTACATGATCACACTGCATATACCTCACACTGAAGATGACTGAAGAATAATCTGCTCCGCTGCTGGATCTGAAATCACCATCGCAATCGTGGCATCGAAAGGCATGAAATCCACTGCTCACTCACTAAATGTTGACACCTGCAACTCCACTTTGAAAAGTGGCCAAAAAACATAAGGCTCAGATGGAAAATCTGACTACACCACTGAACTCGTGTCACCAAGAGGTGTAGGATCGACTGTCAATTTTCTAAATTCTAACACTGTCGAAATCTGGGCCTAAGGGAATCTTTTAGATTCCCCCTAGATTCCTCAAAGATGTTGCTCCACAGGGAATCTAGAAATCTGCAACTCAAAATAGGAATTCGATCTCACCATTGAGATCCTTGTGAATTACCGAGAAGAATGAGTATAAGGTTGACCTTATTCTGACACCGGTGAATTTCGGCCTCCAAGGAATATGAAAGATTCCCTCAAGATTCTTGAAGATTCTCCTCCATATGGAATATGAAAAACCACTGCTCAAAATGAAAATCTAGGTGCACCATCGCGCTCCCTACGAAATTCTGGTTAAAATGCATATAAAATTTAATACATTATGAAAATTTTACCTCCTTGGGATCAAAAGATTCCCTTAGCATCAAACAGGAATATGTCTCGAAAATTGTGCTATCTGTTGTGTCGGCCTCTCCTCGAAATGCATGCCCATCCTTGCTGCCTCTGCCTTCTCTTTGCTCGCGGCTCCATTGGCCTCCCTGTGCCCTCATCTCTCATGTATTCTCCATCATTCTCCATGGTTTCGTTGAACAATTTGAATGACATTTTATAATAAAGTGTGAGAATGAATAAGACAAAGTGTGAGGTTGGCACATTGGTTGGCATAATCATATTAAGGTAGTTGTTGTTGGGAGTTTTTGAGTTCAAATCTTATTGAGTCCAAATATTGTTTTAAAACCCAATTTTAGTTTTAATATAGTTTTTTCAAACTATATAATATATGGAATTCGTATCTCCATATTGTAACCACTCTCAAAAACAAAAATGGAGGTTTTGTTTAATATGGAATTTAACCATATTTAATATGATCTTTGTTACATAACAATTTACCATCTTTACCATAGTTTTTTTTTTTTTTAATGATTTTTTTTTTATGTGGGAAATTAAATATCATTTTGTTTTGTCTTTTCTATATGGACAAGGGGCCAATGGAGGAGCGCCATGTGTTAATAGTTGAGGGGCTTACGATGTGGGTCCCACATGCTTACTGGGATGCCATGTGGAATGTTGTGGGCCCCACTTCCCTTGCCTTAAAAAAACTTAAAACTGCTCTAACTTTCTTATGCGAGCTCGGATTGATGCGCCATTCACATTGTTGCGATCAGGGCAATGAAATCTTCAACTTGAACTTGGTTCAAGAGAAATCCAAACATTTTGATTTTTGAGCTTTTATCAGCCCACTTTTTTCTGTGTGTGTCTCTGGATCCACCTGGATCATTCCTCCCCACTGAGGAGCTATTGATCCTCCAAAAGCATCAACAATAATCTACAACTGTTGTGTACAATGTCTGCCTGAAAAAGGTCACCCTTCCTTCTGTTTCACCTTTGTCCTTCGGAGCCATAAGTGATGAACTGACACTTTGCATCCTCTACAAACATGTAGCACAGTCTCTCGCAAATTACATGCTCAAATATGACCAACTATGACCCAATAATTCCATACTTTCCACGAGTTTAAATACTTGGTGGTCAAGTTTACATCAAATGGAAATCACACCCCAACTATCATTACAAGGCCCAAAACATCCTTGTTGTATTTTGAAGTGATTACAAACACATCATCACTTTTACATGAAATAAATGTGTCACATGATTTACAAATCAAGGCAAAAACATCATCGTCACATTTCGAAGTGATGGTAAACACATCATCACTTTTACATGAAATAAATGCATCACATGAGTTATAAGACAAGGCCAAAATATCATGGTTTCTTAACAAGTGATGGAAAACACATAATCACTTTTACAATTAAAAATGCAACATATGATTATGGTCATGACACACAACCAAATCTAGAAAAACCATCTCTCATTCCTCAAAGTGAATGGATCATCTCCCTGTGGCACGTTTGCTTGTCGAACAACTCTTTCGACCGGTTTCTGCACAGACGTTTTGTCTGTGAGGCGTTGCTTTGGATGGAGTCTCCAACACGTGGCTCTTTGATGGAAACTTTGGTTCAATGAGTCTTATTCCTCCATACCTGCTTAACTATTAACTTTCCCTATTTTGGATAAGGCTTTCCATGCCTCATCCTCCTTTGTGTTGCCATTATTTTTCCAACACTCAGAAATGACATCGCTATGTAAACCACAAAAATGACAAGTTTTTTCGATTCCATGATTTACAACCATGATTAGCAACAGTCTTGTAATCAAAATGAACTCGATAATATTGAGACTTTTTATACCTTACCTGGTGGTCTCTAGTGCGATCATGGTGATGAGAGCTTGCCTCAACTCTTTCACTGCAACATGCACTACCATGGGATGATGATGAAGTGTTCCCATCAACCCTATTCCATGGTGAGTTCAACAATGTATACTTTGATGTCCTTTAAACATCCTCCTTCTGTGTATCCCAAACATGCATAGTGAGGTCTCTGCACAACCTCCAATGGCTGAGTTATGCCTTGGCCATGAATGTCGAGTCCTCCTTCTTTGTGCCCCATCCTAGTAAGGAGTCTCATATTGGTCCCTGTAATGGGTATCTCCACACTTCCAACAGAAATGATATCATGTGAAGATGAAACTGAAGAGAAATCAACACTGTTTACCTCAGTTTTCAATTTTGAAACAGGTGAAGAAGGCTTCTCTAAGCCTTCATTGTGCTTCAATTCCTCCAAGGCATTTGTCGCAGCTTGTAGCTGAAGCTGCAATCGTTGCTTCTCTTCCTTCTCTTCCTGTAGGAGTGCCTTCAATGCATCATGATCTGCATGAAGACTTTCATTGTTGTGCTTCAACTCTTCCAATGCCTTTTTCATGACTTGCAACTGAATTAGCACTCGTTTCTTCTCCTCCTTCTCTTCCTGTAGGAGTGTTTTCAACTCAACATTATCTGTTGCTTGTTTTTCATAAGCTTCATACAACACGTTCGCTCTCTCAGACGCCCTAAGCATCATCTCATACATGTCTCTGACATCCTCCATTTCTCAACTCAGCGAACGTTTAATGGTTCACGCCTACAATCCAAATCAGCAAGAAGACTGCTCTGATAGCACTTGATCTGGGTAAATTTTTGATAGCCTTTTTAACCAAGGCCTTTTACTTCGGCTGATGTGTTAGAATTTCATTTTATCAAAAGCATTAATGAACTCATGCAGATATAATCAAGAGGAACACATGTCAACAATCATACGAAAAAGATGCAAGAGGTTTAATAACGGAGTTCGTCCAGTGTGGACTACGTCTCCGGGCCCTAGTGTCTCATTGGTGTTGGCCACTTCGTTCAGTGTTGTAAATGTGAATATGTACATGGACGTTGTTTGCTTATTATACAAGGAAAACAACCCTCAAGGAAATCTCACTCATAATAGACCTCCTATCATCATGACATAAACTCGCACATAATGACTATGAGTATCCCACCAACATGGCAAAAAACGGATCTCAATCAAACATACATGTGACAGTGAGTATCCCGCCAACATGGAATCAAAGGGGTTTCAAACATAAATGACAATCCATGATCGTTACAATATGGTGATACGAATTCCATATATTATATAGTTTGAAAAAACTATATTAAAACTGAAATTGGGTTTTAAAACAATACTTGGACTCAATGGGATTTGAAATTAAAACCTCCCAAAAACAACTATATTAGTATGATTATTCCAACCAATGTGCCAACCTCACACTTTGTCTTATTCATTCTCACACTTTATTATAAAATGTCATTCAAATTGTTCAAGGAAACCATGGAGAATGATGGAGAATACATGAGAGATGAGTGCATAGGGAGGCCAATGGTGCCATGAGCAAAGAGAAGGCAAAGCCATCAAGGATGGGCATGTAGTTCAAGGAGACGCTGACACAGCAGATGGCACGATTTTCGAGATAGATTCATGTTTGATGCCAATGGAGTCTTTTGATCCCAAGGAGGTAAAATTTTCATAATGTATTAAACTTTATATGAATTTTAACCATAATTTTGCAAGGAGCGCGATGGTGCGCCCAAATTTTCCTTTTGAGCAGCGGTTTTGCATATTCCCTGTGGAGGAGAATCTTCAGGAATCTTGAGGGAATCTTTCAAATTCCTTAGAGGCCAAAATCCGCTGGTGTCAGAATGAGGTCAACCTATTACTCATTCTTCTCAGAATTTCGCAAGGATCTCAATGGTGAGATCATATTCTTATTTTGAGTTGAATATTTCTAGCTTCCCTGTGGAACAACATCTTTGAGGAATCTAGGGGGAATCTAAAAGATTCCCTAAGGCCCAGATTTAGATAATGTTAGAATTCAACAAATTAACTGTCAATCCTACACCTCTCAATGACACGAGTTCAACGGTGCAGTCATATTTTCCATCTGAGCCGTATGTTTTTCGACCACTTTTCAAAGTGGAGTTGCAGGTGTCAGCATTCAGTGAGTGAGCAGTCGATTTCATGCCTTTCGACGCCACGATTGCAATGGTGATTTCAGATCCAATAGTGTAGCAACCTATTCTTCAGTCATCTTCAGTGTGATGTATATGCAGTGTGATCATGCACTTCTCTATCTCTTTGCTATGAGATGCATTGTGTTGTATATATCCCTGCTTGATTTTTGATGCAGGATCTTGTTTTTGTTATTTATGTGAGATGAAATTTCTATCATAGATTGTCATTTATGTTTGAAATCCCTTTGATGCCATGTTGGAGGGATACTCATTTTCACATGTATGTTTAATTGAGATCCCTTTGTTTCCATGTTGGCTGGGATACTCATAGTCATTATGTGCGAGTTTATGTCATGTTAATAGGAGGTCTTTTATGAATGAGATTTCCTTGCAGCAGAACGTCTCGTGGACAGAATTTTCCACTCATGTTGAGGGTTGATTTACTTGTATGATAAGAAAACAACGTTCGTGTACAAATTCACATTTACAGCACTGAACGAAGCGGCCAACACCATCGAGACACCAAGGCCCGGAGACGTAGTCCACACTCGACGAAATTCGTTATTAAACCTCTTGCATCTTTGTCGTATGATTGTTGAAATGTGTTCCTCTTGATTATATCTGCATGAGTTCATTAATTCTTTTGATAAAATGAAATTCTAACACATAAGCCAAAGTAAAAGGTCTTGGTTAAAAAGAGTATCAAAAGTTTACCCGAATCAATATCGGAGGTAGTACCGCCTCCTATCATCTGTTTGACTACTACAAAACAACGTAGTAAGATTGTTTCCCAAACCAGGAAATTTATTTTCCTTACAACTCGCTCACAAGGAAAGAATAATATTTTGGCCACAATCTCGAAACAGAGCTCCCCTGCACAGCTGCAACATATGGACAAAGTCATGGAGGAATACGAAGACATTTTCTTCTCACTCACATAGGTTCCTCTACATTGTCAGGACAAGCACTCCATTGATTTGACCATCGATGCACCATCGTCTGATGTTGCCATAACTCATGCAACTACACAGAAAAAATCCACCCATGTACTGTCTAAGGCTGGTAAAGAAACAAAATTTACTAAACGCATCCAGCATGTCCACCCGCAAGTCCATGACATCTTCGAAAAATCTAATATCCAGTTCAACAGAATTTGCCTCATCTCATGGAGGACCTCAACGTAATGAGGACCATTGCTTCCTAAGGAGGGAAGAATGATCTAGGTGGATATCAGTGGCCACCCACCTATTCCAATTGGACCCACACCATCAATTCTTGCAGCTTTTCACTTTCAGCACAACTTACTATTTTTAGCAGTTTTTCGGGTCTTGAACTTCTGGAGCCGTTTTGAGGCCCTAAGCGGCATTTTTGGGGAAATATGGGAGCAACATGGGTCCCTAGACGGACCCATGTTTCTCACACAAAATTTTTTACTCCTCGGATAGATCTTTCTAACGAGGTATGGTGTGTGTCAAACAGAGATCGTATGCCAAATCTATGTCCCCGGGAAGTTGAAACATAAATTTACCCAAACAGGGCCCACAGTTTTGGTGCTTCATCTCCTAGGGTTAGGTTTTTAGACGTTTATAGTTTTCCATTGTTTCTTAATAATAAATAGGCCCTCGAACCTCATTGTAACACAATTCAGAGGCTTGTAGCCACCACATATCTTCTAAGAGATAAGCTACCAGCGCCCTAGCTATTTTATTTCCATTATGTATGTAAGCATATTTCTGTTATTTGATATTAATGAAATGAAGCATTATTTCCGTTGCATCTCTGTGTTTATTTATATTTCTGTATTTTATTGTGTTCCTGCATAAATCCAGATCAGTGGTATCAAGGCGGTCTGCTCTTTCTCTGTTTCTCTTTGCATGTCCCCAATGCGGTCAGGGTATAAGGAGTTAGGGCTCGATTTGGTTGAACCCTTGAAATATCAGCCTCACAAACCTTGACGACCTCCCATGGCGGAAGAAAAGAAAGATGAGGGAGCAGGAGATCCTATCAAAATATTGATCGAGGAGGCCCTCGAGAAACAAAGGAATGCGATGATGGATACATTTTCTCATATCCTTCAATGACTGCCCACTTACAGTGCATCTGCATCCAACACTCACTCTGGAGGTGCCACTCCCTTCAAGGTACAGGTAAACTTTGACATTTCTGTATTTGAAAGCCAGATAGATGCAGCTGTTGTAGATAAATGGTTGAATTTGCTGGAAGGGTATTTCTTAGTTCATGATTTCTCCGCCCGAGAAAAGATTATTTTTGCACTCCTTAAAGCTGCCCCCCATGTCAAATACTAGTGGGAAACCTATTTTGAGCAAAATGACGGGACAAAACCCTCTTTGTTCTTGGCCTCAACCACTTGGAATTAATTCTAAGATGGCATCAAGGAACAATATTACCCTGTGGGGAGCTATGACGACAAGTACATTCAATGGACCACGCTGCGGCAGCAAAGGGATCAAGATGTACACGAACTGACGAATTTGTTCCATACCCTGCGCACAAATTTGGGTATTAAAGATTCAGAGAGATATTTGGTGCTCAATTACCACAGTTTTCTTCATAGAAACATTCAAGAGGAAATAGAGTTCCTTGTCATTACATCGCTTGGCATGGCATATCGCTATGCCGCCAAGATCGAGCAGAAATTTAAGCAGAAGAAGCGAGACTTTGGATCCGTGAATCCGAAGCCAGGGAAAGGCGCCCCCGAACCGCATAACAAGGGGCAAAGCCAAAGAGGGGTGAATCATAAAAACACCACAAATCCAAAGAAGGAAACGGGGAAGTGGTGTGAATTTCATAATAGCCCCACTCACAGCACAAACGAGTGTTGGGCCAAAAAGTCGTTGGTGGCTGAGCTAAAGGCACTCGAATCAGATGCATGTTCTGATCCTGAATCAAAACTGGAAAAAGGAAATGACAAAGGGAAGCAGATCATTGATGTGGATCCTAGTTCCATTATTTCCACCACCAAGATCCAGAGGGAGGATCCCGAGGATCCAGAGGAGGGGGAGCGCCTCTTCCATTCGTAGATGTGGGTGAAGGGTTTTCCACAGCAATTCCTTGTCGATAGCGGAAGCCAAAAGAACCTCATTTCAGCAGAGCTCGTGAAGCGGCTCGACCTATCGACCATAACACACTCGTAGCCGTATATCATCGGGTGGATTCACCGAGGGAGAGATATTTGTGTCCGCCAGCAGTGTCGCCTTTCGTACAGTCTCAAGCCATTCACGAATGAGGTATTGTGTGATGTTGCTCCTCTTGACGTATTTGATGTATTATTGGGCCAACCATACTTGTGGAGTAAACATGTTGTGTATGAGTCTCGGCCTCATGAAATTATTATTACTTTGGGAAATAACTTGTACAGGATACCAGAGGTAGTACCGCCTCCTGTCATATCTTTGACTACTACAAAATAATGCAGTAAGATTGTTTCCTAAACCAGGAAATTTATTTTCCTTACAAATCACTCAGAGGGAAAGAATAATAATCTGGCCACAACCTCGAAATAGGGCTCCCCTGAATGGCTGCAACAGATGGACAAAGTCATGGAGGAATATGAAGACATTTTCTCCTCACTCACAGATGTTCCTCTACACTGTCAAGACAAGCACTCCATTGATCTGACCCCCAACGCACCGCTACCTGATGTTGCCATACCTCATGCAACTACACAGACATAATCCACACATGTACTATTTAAGGTTGATAAATAAACCAAATTTACTAAATGCATCTATAATTTCCTCTTGTGGGTCAATGACATCTTCAACAAATCTGATATCTAGTTTAACAGAATTTGCCTCATCTCATGGAGGACCTCAACGCAATGGGGACCATTGCTTCCTACGGAGGGAGGAATGATCCAGGTTGATATCGATGGCCACCCACCTATTCCATTTGGACCCACACCATCAATTCTTGCATCTTTTCACTTTTGGCACAACTTACTAGTTTTAGCAGTTTTTCGGGTCTTGAACTTTCGGAGCCATTTTGAGGCCCTAAACGACATTTTTTGCGAAAATTGGGAGAAAAATGGGTCCATGGACTGTTGTTTCTCACACCAAAATTTGTACTCCCCGGATATATATTTCTAACGAGGTACAGTGTGCGTCAAATGAAGATCGTATGCGAAAGTTACGTCCTCGGGAAGTTGAAACACCAATTTACCCAAACGGGGCCCATAGTTTTGGCGCTTCATCTCCTAGGGTTAGCTTTTTGGACGTTTATAGTTTTCCATTGTTTCTCAATAATAAATAGGACCTGAAACCTCATTGTAACACAGTTCAGAGACCTATAGCTGCCACATCTCTTCTCAGAGATAAGCTACTAGCGCCCTAGCTATTTTATTTTCATTATGTGTGTAAGCATATTTCTGTTATTTTATTTTAATGAAATGAAGCATTATTTCCGTTGCATCTCTGTGTTTATGTCCATTTTTGTATTTTGTTATGTTCCTGGAAAAATTTGGTTCAGTGGTATCTAAGTGGTCTGCTCTTTTTCTGTTTTTCTTTGCATGTCCCCAATGTGGTCGGGGTATAAGGAGTTAGGGCTCGATCTGGTTGAACCCTTGCAAGATCAACCTCGCAAACCCCGACGACCTCCTATGGTGGAAGAAAAGAAATACAAGGGAGCAGGAGATCCTATCAAAATATTTCTCGAGGAGGCCCTCGAGAAACAAAGGAACAGGATGATGGATAACTTTGCTCAGATCTTTGAACGACTGCCCACCTACGGTGCATCTGCGTCTAATAACCACTCTGGAGGCGCCACTCCTTTAAAGGTACATGTAAACTTTGACATTCCTATATTTGAAGGCCAAATAGATGTAGACGTTGTATATAGATGGTTGAATTTGTTGGAAGGGTATTTCTTGGTCCATGATTTCTCCGACAGAGAAGAGAAAATATTAATTTCGCACTCCTCAAAGCTGTACCCCATGTCAAAGACTGGTGGGAAAACTATTATGAGCAAAAAGACGGGACGAAACCCTCTCTATTCTTGGTTGCACTCACTTGGAATTCATTCTGATATGACATCAAGGAACAATATTACCCCATGGGGAGCTATGAGGACAACTACATCCAATGGACCACACTATGGTAGCAAAGGGATCAAGATGTGCACGAACTGACGAATTTGTTCCATACCCTACGCACAAAGTTGGGTATTAAAGATTCATAGAGATTTTTGGTGCTTAGTTACCATATTTTTCTGCACAGACACATTCAAAAGGAAATGGAGTTCCTTTACATTACATCACTTGGCACGGCATATTGCTATGCCACCAAGATCAAGTAAAAATTTAAGCAAAAGAAGCGAGAATTTTTATCTGCGAATCTGAAGCTAGGGAAAGGCACCCTCGAACCGCCGAACAAGGGGCAAGGCTAAAGCGGGGCGACTCAAAAAAACACCACAAATCCAAATAATGACAAGGGGAAGTGGTGTGAATTTCATAACAACCCCACTCACAGCACAAAAAAGTGTCGGGCCAAATAGTCGCTGGTGGCCGAACTAAAGGCACCTGAATTAGATGCATGTTCAGATCCTGAGTCAAAACCTGAAAAAGGCAATGACAAAGGGAAGTAGATCATTGATGTAGATCCCAGTGCCATTTTTTCCACCACTAAGATCCAGAGGGAGGATCCTGAGGATCCAAAGGATGGGGAGCACCTCTTCCATTCATAGATGTGGGTGAAGGGTTCTCCACTGCAATTCCTTGTCGATAGCGGAAGCCAAAAGAACCTCATTTCAGTAGAGGTCGTGAAGCGTCTCGACCTACCGACCATAACACACCTACAGCCATATACCATACGGTGGCTTCACCCAGGGATAGATCTCTACGTCCACCAGCAGTTCCGCCTTCCATACAGTATCAAGCCATTCACAGACGAGGTATTGTGTGATGTTTCTCCTCTTGATGAAGTTAATGTATTATTGGGCCAACCATAATTGTGGAGGTGACATGTTGTGTATGAGTCTAGGCCTCGTGCAGTTATTATTACTTTTGGAAATAACTTGTACAGGATACCGGAGATAGTACTGCCTCCTGTCATCTCTTTGACTACTGCAAAAAAACACAGTAAGATTGTTTCCCAAACCAGGAAATTTATTTTCCTTACAACTCACTCATAGGGAAAGAAAAATATTGTGGCCACAACCTTGAAACAGGGCTCCCCTGCACGGCTATAGTAGATGGAAAAAGTCATGGAGGAATACGAAGACGTTTTCTCCTCACTCACAGAGGTTCCTCTACACTGTCAAGTCAAGCACTCCATCGACACACCGCCGCCTGATGTTGCCATGCCTCATGAAACTACACAGACATAATCCACACATGTACTGTCTAAGGCTGATAAAGGAATAAAATTTATTAAATTCATCCAACATGTCCTCCCACAGGTCCATGACATCTTCGACAAATTTAATATCCAGTTCAACAAAATTTTCCTCATCTCATGGAGGACCTCAATGCAATGGGGACCATTGCTTCCTAAGGAGGGAGGAATGATCCAAGTGGATATTGATGGCCACCCACCTACGGCACATCTGCATCCAACAGCTACTCTTGAGGCACCACTCCCTTTAAGGTATAGGTAAACTTTGACATTCCTGTAATTGAAGGCCAGATAGATGCAGACGTTGTAGATAGATGGTTGAAGTTTTTGGAAGGGTATTTCCTAGTCCATGATTTCTCCAACCAAGAAAATAATAGTTTCGCACTCCTTAAATCACCCCCCATGACAAAGACTGGTGGGAAACCTATTGTGAGAAAAACGACGAGACATAACCCTCTCTTTTATCGGCTGCACCCACTTGGAATTCATTCCAAGACGACATCAAGGAAAAATATTACCCCGTGGGGAGCTATGAGGACAATTACATCCAACGGACCACGCTGCGGTAACAAAGGGATCAAGATGTGCACGAACTGATGAATTTGTTCCATACCCTATGCAAAAAGTTAGGTATTAAAGATTCAGAGAGACATTTGGTGCTAGAGTACCTCAGCTGTCTACACAGACACATTCAGGAGGAAATTGAGTTCCTCGACATTACATCGCTTGGCACGACATATCGCCATGCCACTAAGATTGAGCATAAATTTAAGCAGAAGAAGTGATACTTTGGATCCGTAAATCCGAAGCCAGGGAAAGGTGCCCCTGAACCATAAAATAAGGGGCAAGGCCAAAGAGGGGCGACTCAAAACAACACCACAAATCAAAAGAAGGACACGGGTAAGTGGTATGAATTTCATAACAGCCCCACTCACAGCACAAACCAATGTCGGGCCAAAAAATCATTGGTGGCCAAACTATAGGCACCCGAATCGGATGCATGTTATGATCCTGAGTTAGAACCGGAAAAAGGCAATGACAAAGGGAAGCAAATCATTGATGCGGATCCCAGTGCCAGTGTTTCCACCACCAAGATACAGAGGGAGGATCTCAAGGATCCAGAGGAGGGGGAGTGCCTCTTCTATTCGCAGATGTGGGTGAAGGGTTCTCCACTACAATTCCTTGTCGATAACAGAAGCCAAAAGAACCTCATTTCAATAGAGGTCGTGAAGTGGCTTGGCCTACCGAACATAACACACCCTTGGTCATATACCATTGGGTGGCTTCACTCAGGGAGAGATCTCTGTGTCTTCCAGCAGTGCCGCCTTCCGTACAGTATCAAGCCATTCACAGATAAGGTATTGTGTGATGTTGCTCCTCTTGATGTAGCTGATGTATTATTGGGCCAACCATACTTGTGGAGGCAAGATTCTGTGTATGAGCTAGGCCTCATGTTGTTTTTATTAATTTGGGAAATAACTTGTACAAGATACCGGAGGTAGTACCGCCTCGTGTCATCTCTTTGACTACTGGAAAACAACGCAGTAAGATTGTTTCCCAAACCAGGAAATTTATTTTCCTTACAACTTGCTCATATGGAAAGAAGAATATTGTGGCCACAACCTCGAAATAGGGCTCCCCTGCATGGCTGCAGCAAATGGACAAAGTCATGGGGGAATACAAAGACATTTTCTCCTCACTCACAAAGGTTCCTCTACATTTTCAGGATAAGCACTCCATTGATTTGACCCCCGACACATTGCCGCCTGATGTTGCCATTCCTCATGCAACTAGACAGACATAATCCACACATGTATTGTCTAAGTCCGATAAATAAACCAAATTTACTAAACACATCCAACATTCCCACCTGTAGGTCCATGACATCTTCGACGAATCTAATATCTAGTTCAACAGAATTTTCCTCATCTCATGGAGGACCTCAACGCAATGGGGACCATTGCTTCCTAAGGGAGGAATGATCTAGGTGGATATCGGTGGCCACCCACCTATTCCATTTGGACCCACACCATCAATTCTTGTAGCTTTTCACTTTCAACACAACTTACTATTTTTAGTATTTTTTCGTGTCCTGAACATCCGAAGCCATTTTGAGGCCCTAAACGAAATTTTTTGGGAAAACTAGGAGCAACATGGGTCCTTGGACCGATGTTGCTCACAAAAAAATTTGTACTCCTCGAATAGATATTTCTAACGAGGTACGGTGCACATCAAACAAATATCGTGCGGACTTGGCTATAACATCTTTACTTCCAAGAGTAATGGTACCTGATCCTATAACATTTGAAGATCCATCATTTCCAAAGGATAAGGTTCCATCCTTCTTCTCTTTCAGAGATAAAAATTTCCTTCTATCTCCAGTCATATGCTTTGAGCAACCGCTGTCAACATACCACACATCTTTGTTGTTTTGAGCCTTGAGAGCGAGAGTACAATTATCAGTCTTCTTCTTCTTCCATGTTTGTTCATTCTGTGGCTTCGAAGATTCTTCTGGAGGATTTTTAAGTCTGCAATCTCTAGCTATGTGTCCAAAGTTCTAACATTTGTAACATTCCATATTATTTCTTAAATGTTCAAATCTATTGATGTTTTTTTGAGCCCTGGGAAGTTCATATTTGAAGGATCTCCTGGAATTGTATTGGTTCCTAGGGTATGTGCGATGTTCTACAGCTTTATGACCAAATTTTCCACATGAATAACAATAGCCACGAAAAATATGTTGGTACATGGATGGAAATATTCGTCAAGGAATCGTCTTCCAAGGATGTGCTTGCGAATCTTGTCCAATGAAGTCTACATGCATGTCAGATCTCATAGATTCATTATATTTTGTTGTAGAAGGTCCAACGTCTTCTTCTTTGTAACTGAGGCCAGTTTTTTCGTAGTAATATCTTTGATTGTTGATGATTTCTTCCAATTCCCTTGAGCTTTTGGCATAGTTTTGGATAATTTTTCCCTTCTTCACTTCCTTACGCAGTGAGGCTACTTCGACTTCTAATGTTTCCCTTTCTTGGTTACTTTCTTCCAACTTCTTTTGAAGTGAATCTTCAATACATTTGTGTTCTTCAACTTCAATTTTGAGACCTTGAACTTGTTCTTTAAGAGTATTGGAACATGTCCTCTCAGCCTTGAGCTCTTTTATAAGCCTGAATGCCTCCTCAGAAAATTATTCTATGGTCAACCCTTCTTCTTCATTGTTTGAAACCTCTTGTTTATTGTGCTTGGCCATAAACAATACTTTCTCATTGGCTTCTTCTTTGCTATCTATTTCTTCATCGGATGATGAGCTATCTTCTTTAGAGAGAAAGTTCCTTTTGGATCCTTTATTTTTGCCTTGCTTGTTGAATTTCTTAAATAACCTGTAACACAATTCCATCACTTTGTTCGGGACATTTTGGGGCGAAATGCCAACCTGCCCACAACTTGAAGAGGCTGTATCAATGTGCCAACATTAGTTTTCCCTTGCAATTTTAGTTCTAGTAAAGTATACACTCTACATCTAAAGGACACTTCTCCATCATCTCCTTTTCTTCCACTTGCAGTGAATGTCATTTCATTGAAGGTTGTTTTGTCCTTACTGATTTTTCATAGATAAATGCACATGAGTTCTAGATTAAGTCTCTATCTTCCTTGTTAAGTCTGGTTCATATGCTATGAAAATCCATGTATTCCTCACTGTTAAATTTCAGTTTTAATTTTATTCTAATTATTTTAGAGGTTGAATCTCCCTAGTAACGTTCTAAGAATCTTTCGTATAATAGTCTTCTTGTCAAATGGCTCTCCCAATCCTTCCACAGTATTGGTTATTTCATCAACATATTGGAAGTATGCAACAATGTTGCAATCTTCTTTCATTCTGAGTTGCTCAAATTTTTCTCTATAGATTTGAAGCTTATTGCAGCATTTAGTCCACTGCCACATATATATTCTCAAGCTTGTCCCATACATTTTTGGTGGTTTTACAACCCAACACCTTATGATAAGAAGATTCAATAAGTCCACTGATAATAATATTCTTTGCTTTTGCATAATTTACCAAATTCTTCTTAACTTGTTCATCCGGGGTTGATGTAAATCCATTTTGAACAGTGTCCCATACTTTGTAACCTTGCGCCAAGAGATATACCTCCATTCTTCCTTTCCATAGTGCATAATTATTTTCATTGAACAGAGGTACACCATTCTTGGTATGCTCCATGACCTGCTTCCAGCTGTTAAATTGTTATTGAAGGAACCAAGCTCTGATACCAATTGCTGCTCTTGTCATGCTACCCTCTTCTGCACCTTTCTTTTCTTTGCAGCCCTAGAAAGTTTGGTCCTTTGCAGCCCTTGACAACACATGATCAACTTTTTCTTGCCTTCTAGGAGCTCGATATTGAAACTAGTGTATCTCTGTTATTTCAGATCCCCAATATGTTATTTTCGGTCCTGTATTAGTCCTCTAATTTTTCTTTCCAATGCCATAGGTCTGAACCAATTTGGATTCTTCAAGGGAGAGTTATGCCCAATCTCTCACAATGCCCTAATTATGGACTGTTTCAGTAGAGCGAACTTGTACAACGTGCCACGTGTCACTGTTCCTTCATTCTAAAATTTATAGATAGAAAAATAATGTTCGTGCACTATCTGTCACTTTTTACAGAATTCCAATCTGATACTCAGAGAGAGAGTTATGACAATTTTTCCAAGGTCACTTCTTTGAGATGAATTTCAGGAGCCTGCAAAAACATTGACTTCCACAGATCATATCTCCTAAATTGTTGCACACCTTGATCTAAAATTTTCACAGGAGCTCCCTTAGGATTTCGGCTTCACCTCATAAAAATTTCAGCTTCTGAACCATCATAGAAAAAAATTTAGAGCGAAACTTCCACGATGACCTATTTCAGATGGCGAAATTCCTTGCATAAGGAGGATAGGAGGATCACAATTTATATAAATGCTTAGGTTGAGAGGGGCTTCAACAAGTGAACGTGGGAGGGATTTTAGGAGCTTAAAAAATATTAATTATGACTTTTTAATGACCCATGCCACAACCCTATGGGGTTTTAGCCCACTAACTGGGGGTATAAACTTCAAACATGAATATCTCTCAAACCGTGAAGAATTACATGGCATGCCATATATCAACGGAAACATATTGATAAGTAGAAACCATAAAAATCATTATTGAACCAAAATATATTAATTTGGTAGGTCAAAATTCCCATGCAATATTGGGTTAGCCCCTGGTGCTACTTGGGTTGACATCAATGACAACCGTTGATCAACAAATCTAACCCCGGACACACTGCCGCCTGATGTTGCCATACCTCATGCAACTACACAGACATAATCCACACATGTATTGTCTAAGGCTAATAAATAAACCAAATTTACTAAACACATCCAGCATTCCCACCTGTAGGTCCATGACATCTTCGACAAATCTAATATCCAGTTCAACAGAATTTTCCTCATCTCATGGAGGACCTCAACGCAATGGGGAGCATTAATTCTTGAGGGAGGAATGATCCTGGTGGATATCGGTGGCCACCCACCTATTCCATTTGTACCCACACCATCGATTCTTGCAACTGTTCACTTTCAACACAACTTACTATTTTTAGCAGTTTTTCGGGTCATGAACTTCTAGAGCTGTTTTGAGGCCTCAACGACATTTTTTGGAAAAAATGGGAGCAACATGGGTCCATGGACTAATGTTACTCACACCAAAATTTGTACTCCTTGGATAGATATTTCTAACAAGGTATGGTGCACGTCAAACAGAGATCGTATGCCAAAGTTACGTCCCCGGGAAGTTGAAACACCAATATACCCAAACAGGGCCCATATTTTTGACGCTTCATCTCCTAGGGTTAGGTTTTTGGACTTTAGAGTTTTCCATTGTTTCTCAATAATAAATAGGCCCTCAAGCCTCATTGTAACACATTTCAGAGGCTTGTAGCCGCCACATCTCTTCTCAGAGATAAGCTACCAACGCCCTAGCTATTTTATTTCCATTATGTCTGTAAGCATATTTATGTTATATGATATGAATGAAATGAAGCATTATTTCCGCTGCATCTCTATGTTTATGTCTATTTCTATATTTTTTTGCGTTCCTGCATAAATATGGATTAGACAACGTCACATTATCTCCAAAATTAGGGTGCGATGGGAAAAAAATCAAGAAAAATAAAATAAAATGTTGTAAGGTCGTGATAGATTTGTGGTTTATGAGTCAAATATGGCTCACCAACTACTCAGAAAATAAAAATAATTAAGAAAACAAGGACTCAAAAAATAAAAATGACACCAAAGAACATATTTAATTATTTTCCCTAGTATGGTCGCCAATTTTGTTGACATACAAATCCCTCCTGTGGATAAGAGAAATATCCCTAGATATAGTACCAAGATCTAGAACAAAACGCACAATAACAAGAAATTTTCCCTAGGTTCAGCTATCATCAAATCAACAATGAGAAAAAAGTGGGATGGACCCATAGATTTTATATGACAGTTTTCCTCACACGTTGTTTGTAGCTTCCAATCTCATCCTCTAGGCTTTGAATTAAATACCTGCAAATCATAGAAACAAACAAACCATCAAAGCACCAACATTTCAAATATAATTTGATAAAACCTATGTAGGTGATAAAGAAACATCTAATAAATATTTCCAACAATCAAAAAATGATTTATGGGAAAGAAAAATGTAACTCCATTATAATGAATAAAAGGTTACAACTTGAAGTCACCCTTATTTTATAGGTCCCTTTCCAGTTGTCATTCGTTCCAATGCCTTGCCTTCAAAATTCTAGAGATAAAAAATTTGGTATTTCGGTAGATTTTCACCAAGCCAAGAACTTTCTTGAATTTTTTTAACTAGCCATCTCAATGGGAGATGGTTTTATTTGTAGGCTTGGCAAGGATAGGAGGAGGATAAGGGATGTAGGTTTAGATCCAACAAAGTAGGGATGTGATTCAAATCCACACCTCTCGTAGGATATTCCATTCACGAGGCTTCTAGAATAATATCTTCTCATATTCCTTTTATTTGTATCTTTATTAAAAAAATGTCGCACCCTTTGAACTAGTAAAGTGCGACAATGTCACAGTAAAATATCTACAGTGCAACAACCTAGTAGTGTTGTAGCTAATCACGGTTCAACTTGTGGCATCCTTTAAGATTAGGGTATTTTAACGTATTTTCACAAGATTCTTATCGTCCTGGGTGAGGTTTTTCCCCCATATTCTTTAGGGATTGATGAAAATTATAAGGATAGGGGTACAACATCAATTTCCATGAATACGGAAAAATAATGTGTAGAAATGCATAAGACGTGAAAAGGAGGAAGTTATTTGTTTACATCTAGAAATGTTGTTTTAATGTTACATCTTTGGACCAATGGACAAAATTTTTGAACCTATAGCATTTGGTTAAATTGAGGTATTAGGATTTATTGCTTCATTTTATCATTGAATGGGGCTAAATGGATAAAGGGTTGACATTACGTCATTTGTTAATGTAATGTACCTAGGGAGGTACCAATGGGGATAATTAATGTGATGTTTCCATAATAATGTAATATGACCACTATGTATTTAAAAGGAAATAATGTAATAATAAGGTTATTTGGCATGGGCCCCTAGGAATACTCATGAGACGGTATAAATACACATGCAAATCATTGTATTGGAAGTGTGTTGGTTTGTATTTGATATTGTCCTATAGCAGACATGGATTGTGGAGTGATTCCTTCAATAATAAGTAGTTGGTGGTGTTACCTTATCTTAATGTTTTTTCTCTCTATATTCTTGTGTTGTTCATGGTGAACATTTTGGTGTCTTTGGATTTTAAGGATTTATTTATGAAATTTTACAATTTATTGTCTCTTATATATGTTAAGTTTTACTACAAAATAGTCCACGGGTGGTAGCACAATTGGAAAAAATCATGTTGGAAAGCACATGTGAATCCAAGTGATCGGAAGTTCAATCCCCTCAGACTGTGGTTCCTTTCTTCATGCAAAAGCTCAAGATGTATATAAGAATCTTATAAAAATGCCTTCTTCTCATGGGATTGGCATCTTTTTACTTGTAACTTTTGATCTAGATTTTAGATTGATCTCATAGTATTTGGGAGAGTTGGATTAGGTATGATATATAGGGATTCTTGGAGAGATCTTGAATTGGATGTTTATCCCGAATAAAAGAAAGCCAAATTTATCCTTTACATCCATTTTTTCAATTTGTTTATGGAGGTCTGAGGAGAACCATTGTAGGATTTGTCGAAATATTTGAATACCATTCAACATAAGACATCCTTGAATGGGAATGAAATTGAGGAGAAGAGACTCGGAGCCATTTCATCTCTCAATGATATGAATCAAGGGATGGAATCTTTTCTTCTCATAATAGAATATTGTTTATTCTTCCTAAAGGGATGTTGTGTATGTGTTATGTATTCTTTACATGATTAGATACATGCATATTCATATGCAATACATATAGTAGTAGGGTCACATGGGGGGATGTAGCCCCCTTTCTCAAGGTTTTAGGGACAGAGCCCTTGAAAAAACATTTTGGGATTTTTTGCCTCTATTTTTGGCAGTTTTTGACACACAATTTTCACTTTTAATGGTTTTGTGGTGCATGGTGGTTCAACCCATGGTTTTGTGATTCAGGTTAAGGAACTACATTTGGATTGTAATCTAGGGTTAATGGATTATGGATTTATGGATTCCATAGGATATACACATTATATTGTAAAATTTTAAGGAAATAATAATATATTGAAACATATTTATATATTTCCTAGTTTTATGTTTTTGGGTAAAATATTTGTGGTAAATGTGTGTTTATGCCCCATTGGATCCTTTTTGTATTTTATTAAAAATACATTTACATCAATTAATTGTATAGGGTTAAAAACAATATTTTGTATCATAGCAATTTGGCTTCAAGGGGATTCCTTTGTGGCTAAGGATTTTAGCTTGGGCCTATGGAAAACCTTGTTATAGTGCGATATCTACAATATTAATTTTTATGAAGAAGGAAAATGATGAGCAGTTCAAATACAGAGATCGAGAAATTTGATGGATAGAGTTTGGATCTATGTAATATCAAAATGTAAGATCTTTTGGCGGACAAAGATCAATGTATGATTGTGGATATGGGTATTGCACCAATGGTAATGTCAACATGAGACTAGACCAAGTTAGATTCGAAGGAAAAGAACAAAATATGATTGTTTCTCCTAGATTCAATGTAACTAAATCTTTTAGGAGAATTAACAATGGAGTAATTGTGGAACAAATTAGTGGAATTTTATCAATTTATGTTGTTGGTGAACAAATTGTTCCTATATAGGAAGCTATATAACCTGAGGATGAAAGATGGAGACTTGGTGATAAAGAATTTGAATTCCTTCAATATTATGGTGAGTTATTTACCTTTTTTTGGTATTGATATTTCAAATAAAGTTAAGTGTGTCTTTTTTCTATGTTCTCTACTAGACTCATGGAACAGTCTAGTTATTGCCATAGGTAGTAATGTAACTACTTGAAGTTTTGATGAAATAGCCTCATCCTTGTTATGAAAGGAATTGAGATTTAGAAACATGGAGATTCAAAATTTAGATGCCTTATCTACAAGATGAAACTCCCATAGAAATAAAAATAAGTCCTCAAGTGAAGATCTAAATCTAGAGGAAGATCTAAATCTCCAGGAAAATATGTAAAGGTATGTTGGAGATGTATAAAAGAAGCCCATTAAAAGAATGTCGGTGATGTCGAAAATAAGTGCATTTTTAGAAACATTTTAAATCCAAAATTGTTGAGAAAGGGAAGGGATTTTATGATTTTTTCTTCCATAGAAGAAAAAACCTCCTAAAATAAAGGGGGGGATGTATAATTCAAAAACACACGCAAATCGTGAGGCATGGTTGGTCAACTCAGGTGCATTTTTAATATGAATCCTCATAGGGAGTGGTTTAGTGAGTATGAAAGGTATGATGGTGATGATGGTTTCCTAGTAGATGACTTAACAACCATAATCATAGGGTGAGGAAAAATCAAGTTGAATTTCATGGATGCAAGGATTATATCACTCCCTATTGTTCAACGCATCTCGGGTTTGTGATAAAAATTGGATCATTATATTGTTTTTCATCCATATAAATGATTTTAGAGTGGAAAAATCGAAGGAAGCATCCCACAGAACCACTTTTACTGATGGGACCTAGCTCGACAAATTGGGGTATGAAACCTTTAGGGAGCACTTTGAGGCATTGAATGATGTTTTTTTTTTGGGGGGGCGGGGTGGGGGGGGGGGGGGGGTGGGATATATTTGTTTCTTTAGCACAACATCTTTCTTTTATATTATACACACATATATTTTTCCAATGATGCAAGAATCGCCTCATTCATAGTCCATATGAAAAAGTTATGCCACTTGAAAGTTGACCTTTCTTGTTTGGCCATCGTAATTTGAGAGGATGCCCCCTTAGCACCCATTATTCATGGAAAATGGGATATACATGTGATTATGATGAATATGACTCTATAAGAGTATATATTGTAACTTTGGTTAAGATTTTAGGTAGTCAAATTTACCACTATTAAGCTATTATAGTGCGTTACAACCGGGCCACTAGGAGGAAAAGGGTTCCATTCTTTTCGAGTGAACTTTTTTCATAGATTATAAAATGGCCGATAGAGATAGGGGATATAACACACATAGAGTATTTATGCAGTGTATTATCCCATGGGAAATATGCCTTACTTATTTGTACTCGCAACCATTTTCTGATAAGAGAAAGAGAGCATAGCGGCCTCACCTCCCAGCTAGGTTTTCTCCTCATGAAGAAATCTAGTCTCTAGAAAAATTAAAGATTTTAAAGTCCTTATGGAAAATCAAACAAAGAACAAAATTAAGGTGTTGAGTATAGATAATGGTGGGAAATTCTGCAAGAATGAGTGGAGAATTCTATAAGTGTGATATAACAAGGTAAAATACTACACCATATGCACCTCCACAAAATGGGGTTGAAAAAGGATGAACAAGACATTTATGGGAAAAACAAGGAGCATACTGAGTGGTGTCGGGTTAGGAAATAAATTATAGGTATATGTAATGGGTATTGTGTGTTAACTCGTAAATATATCACCCTCATCAACATTGGATTAGAATACACCACACAAGATATGGACTAGTAAGAAACCATCTCTTAAACATCTCAAGGTATTTGGCTATAATGTTTATGTATGCATTCCAAAAGAAAATAGAAATAAGCTAGATAATAAAACTGAAAAGTATATCTTTATTGTATATAAAGAGGGTATGAAAGTTTATAATCTTTGGAACCCAAAAATTAACAAGGTTTTGTATAATTGAAATGTGGTATTTAGAGAAATCATAGATGTTTTAAAATAAGATGTCCTACCAAGGGAGGAAGAACCATAAAAATATAGTTTGGATTGAAAGATGACGAATTAGAATCTATAGAACAAAAAAATCACAAGAAGATGAAACACATATTCCAGTATTAAGAAGATAATTTTTGAAAATAAGGTAACTGGAAAGGTATAATCCACCTAATTTCTACTCTAATTTCTCTTTGTTTGATGATCCTAGAAATGTTAGTTAGGCAATGGATTTAGAGGATGGAAAACTTTGGTAAAATTCCATCGTTGAAGAAATGACATCCTTGGAGAAGAATGAGGCTTGGGATCTAGTGGATTTTACAACTGGAAGAAATATCATTGGTAGCAAATGGGTGTTTATGAAGAAGTTGAATGCAAAAGGAAATGTGGAGAAATGCAAAGCTTTTGTAGCAAAAGGTTATTCCCACATAGAGGGAATTGAATTTGGTGAGATTTTTTCCCTATTGCAAAGTTAACTTCTACTAGATTTATCTTATTTATTTTTGCTACTTTTTATTTTGAAGTGGAACATATGGAAGTCAAGACAACATTCCTACATGGGGATCTGGAAGAAGAAATCTACAGGAAACAACTAAAATGATTTTCTGAGAGGGGATAGAGAGAATTGGTATAAAGGACGAAAATTTCCCTATATGGGTTAAAAAAATCAATAAGGATGTGGTATCAAAATTTAATACTTGTATATTGGGACTTGGCTTCACAAGGAGAAAAGGGATCACTATGTGCATTTCAAATTAGTTGGTAATCATCTTATTTATTTGGTCTTATATGTGGATGATATGTTGTTGATTGGAAATGACAAGGAAATCATCTAGGATGTGAAAAATCAATTATCCTCTAAATTTGATATAAGGTTCTTAGTGTTGAAAATTTCATTTTGTGCATGGAAATTAAAAGATAAGGGATAAACATGAAACTATAATTAAATTATAGGAAGTATATCAAGTAGATATTACAAAGGTTTAATATAATGTAAATCAGTAAATGCCCCTATTCCTGTAGATGTAAAGTTATCTGCAAATTAGTGTCCTGAGACTCAGTAAGAGAAAGAGGACATGTGACATGTTTCATATGCTAATTTTATTAGTAGTTTCATGTATGTAATGGTCTATACTATATTGGAAATTGTAGATGCAGTGGGAGTATTGAGTAGGCATATGTCAAAACCAGGGAAGGAGCATTAGGTAGTAGTAAACAGGGTTTTTAGGTATTTGTATGGCACTATTGGTTATGTATTTTTATACCAAGGAAGAGTAGGACTAGAAAGAGTGATGGAAATACATAGATTTTTTTATGTAGAGTAAGTTGGAGAATTGGATTGTATAAGATATATAAGTAGGTATGTGTTTAACATATTTGGACAAGAAATCAATTGGATGAGAAAGAGATAGTATATAGTGGCACTCTCAATTATAGAATATGAATACATGGAAGCCACTCATGCAAGCAAGGAAAAAATTTGGTTACAAAGATCATGTACAGGTATTGGGTTGGTACAAAAAGGTGTAAGGATAGATTGTGATAGTCAAGGTGCAATCTTCCTAGTGAAGAACCCAACTTATTATTCTAAGACAAAGCATATTGATGTTCAATACCACTTTGTGAGAGGCACATTTGAAGATAAGAAGGTGTTTTTGGTGAATGTGGACACCTTGAAGAATGTTATAAATTCACTAACAAATATTGTGAGCATTAAGGAGTTCTATTGTTGTAGAGAAACAATGGGTATTGGTGCCCTAGATTGTAGATCATGTAATCATGTGACCACCTATATGAAAATTAAATAATAAGTGGGAGAGTGTTGTGCATGTGTTATATTCTTTGCATTATTAGCTCCATGCATTGTTCATATGCATTAGGCACAAAGGTTCAGGGATGGGGAGGTCATAGGGAGGTTGGAGCCCCACAAAATAAAAATAAAAAAGGAATTTTTTTGCACCTATTTTTGGTAGCTTTGGACACATTATTTTAACTTTTATCAGTTTTGTGATGCATGGTGGTTTAACACATGGTTTTGTAATTATGGTTAAATAAATAAAATCATATTCTAATCCTAGGTCGATGGATTTAAGTTTTATGGATGTCATGGGATATACATATTGTTTTGTTATGTTGTAAAGAAATAATATATTGCAAAATATTTTTGGTCTTCTTGGTTTTGGATTTCCAACGTAAAATATCTGTGTCAAATGTGTGTATGTGTTCCATTGTATATTTTTTATTTTATTATTATTAAGAATCAGTTTTCAACAATTAACTGTACAGGGTTAAAACCAACAAGGGATTGGAACTAGTGGTGAGGAGCAAGGAGTTTTTCACCCTTGAGAAAGGCTCAAGTCCCATTAGATATTTTCCTAGAGTGATGGAATCACCTTGATATAGTGGTTGAATGTGTGGTTAAACCCATATGGATTATATTAAATGATCTCAAAATTCATGCACATATAAGTGGACCAAATCCCACCCCCATGTCCTCCAAGTTTTGAATCCCTAAGGGTTACCTCAATTGGTTAGATCATCTACCAAAGGCTTGTTGTCAGTGGAGAGGTCATATATTCCAATCTAGTCAAGTTCCTCAAGGTTACCATCCACTCTTGCTATTTTAGTTTGACACCAATCTCCATCCAAATATTATAGGGGGTTCCATGAAGTTTTCCTTCTAGAACAATATAATTTCCTCTACACCCCCCCCTTCCCCCTACCATATTGAATTCCCTCATTGGTTCCCATATATCAATTTTGATGAAGAAACAACACAATATATTATTTCCATGCTTGTATTGAGTATTAATAACATTAAGTTGCATTATAGAGTGTTCGATTTTTCATGTAATAAAATTATACTTTTCCTAGTCCCTTCAACTTTGGAGCCTCATCGTCTTCATTTTTTTTCCATATAGCTTTGTTCGAATTATACCAATCATGTTAGAGAATGTATATTGACAATGTATTGAGCTATTGATGTACTTTGGAATGACCTCTTTCTACTTGAGAAAATGATTTGTGTGTATGTGGGGCATGGACTTTCTATTTTTTGCGCCATGAGCCACTTAAATGTTGTAATTGATTTGAATCATATATGAGCAAGGAGATTCCTAACTGAAAAAATAAATAATGAGTATCCTACCTTTCGTTGTGGTTGCAAGTGGTTTCCTTGACCTTTTTTCAACGATGACTTCTTTCATAGGCTCTCAAATGTCCATTTTGGTGAAGAAACAAGATAATGAAATTCCTAAATGCAATGTCACACTAGCCTCATACATAATCGACATTTTTTATCGTGGCACTTTCACTTCCATATACAAAGTAATATTATCCCTCAAGGGCATTAAAATGTGGTCTATTTTCATGGAATCTCTTGAATTGTTCGAAATCTTTAGGAATATTGATATTTTCAAATGATTGTATTGTTTTATGCATATGTAATATTCCTTTTTATGGCGTTCCATATGACATGGTTAGGATGGACTCTTATAGTTGGGAGCAGTCATGTCATAGGTGCAGGTTGGTGTCATCAGCGAGCCGAGGGGCTTTTTGTGGGGTTTTGAGAAGTTATTATGAGGTCCGATGGAATTCGCTTGATATATTCCACCATTCGCACATTTTTCCTTTCGTTCTTTTGCATTGCGACAACTTTCAGAAAATTGAGTTATTAATGGGCCTAACTCAACTAATTACACCTAAGGTGGTATTTCGGGAGGATTTCATGGAAGAACACCTTATTTTAATAGCTTTTTGGAAGCATAACAAGAATATCTATAGGATGGGATGGATAGGAGTGATTTTCAGTCACCCTAGGAGGCATGGTGGCTAATGATCATTTTCCCACATTAAAAAGAATATTTTAATTAAGCGAAATGTGCTCAATGATTAAAATAATAATAAAATAAGAGCATCTAGAGGATTCCATCAAATGTATAAAAATAGGAGGAAGGGTCATTAAAGGACATCTTGGATTCAATATTTCTTCTTGTATGAAAGGTTGAGAACCCAGTTCTCTACTTCAATAGTAGCCCCAAGAAGAAAACCATCAAGTGATTCTAGTGAGTGTGGATGGAAATCCACATCATCTCCTTGGTGGATTTAAACATAATTCAGAGGTGCAATGATTGATTTCAGTTCAGCTTTGGGAGGGTCAACTTCAGCATCAAAGTAGATCATTTTGGAGATCGGATCATCTATCTTAGATATTTCAGCTATATTATCATGTACACTCTTTCATATAATTATTATAATAAAATCTGAGATCATTTATGCTCGATATTTTATTGAAATTTCATATGATTTATGTGTCTTATTTCACATGGAAATCTTCTTTTAATTAAGAATGATTTTACGATGAAATTTATGGGTTAAGCTATTTTCTGCAAATTTGGTCAAAATATTCCGTTTGGAATATTATAGTGGTATCATAGCCTTGGTCTTGGCTTAACCTGCAGGTTTTTAGTCTTTGATTGAGGTTGTTCGAGGGTTTCGAAGGTGCTAAAATTCCATTATTTTGGAAAAGCCCAAAATTATCACATCTCCAATAAAAGATCGAAAAAATGGCTATTATTTTGGTTTGAGGGGGTTCAAATTATTTGCAATGATTTCAAGAGGCAACAAATTCTCCAAATTGATTTCTTATTTCAACAATGTCTGGGGGAATTTGTCTTGGCCATAAGAAGTAGAAAAAAATCTTTCTCATTAGTCTTTATTTAATGATTATGCCACAAGTTGGGCCAATGTTTGTTTGGAGGAACCATGGGAAATATTATTAATCATTCAAACTACATTATTTTCAAGGCTATCAAAGTCTTGTGAGGCATCCGAATTTTTTTGAAAGGCCGAGAAGCATCGAGTCGAATCACATGAGGCACGTGGGTTCCTGGATTTGGGTGTTCCCCCACCAGCTGAGCATCACTCTTGTTGATGGCCACATTTGTAAGGGCTCATTATAAGTTCAATAAATTGAACACTTAGATGTCCATGTATAAGAGTTTTAGCTGGTGAATATTCAAGTTTTCACGTCGGGTTGAAGAATGTGAGGAAGGGCACTCGGTGGATGAGTTAGGATTGTGGGGCAAACGACCAATACACTAGAGATGGATATCAGGGTTGAGCCGACATAATTTTCCAGTCAAGAATGTAATTAGAATTTACATTGTTCGAGAGACAAAGCTGGATGGTTGGATGCACGATCAAATTAGGAAGTCAGCGATTCCAAGAAGAATCCCAAATTGGTCACCATATCAGCTGCGATGGATGCCAAAAATCTGGGTATTATTATTAAAGAGCCACATTTCCATTGAACTGGTGAGCTGCATGTGTACCATAGTGCTTATGGGAAAATCAATTGGCGCAGATTGATATCATTCCTGATTCCTTGAATTATTTGTGTCAACTCCTCTGGGTTTCCAATCGAATTGTTGGTCAAGTTACGACTTCAAAACCAAGAACGTGGGTCATATACAAGCCCGCGTCTACATTTTGTATCTGAGAGATTGGGTTGTGTATCAATCCATTTTTAGCAGAACATGACATAGTAGAGCCACAAGGATCACTAGATCATTATGCCCTAGATCAATTGTTGATTCGGATTTATGAAGGAACACAATAAAATATAGAAATAAACATAAACGTATAGATGTAGCATAAATAAAATTTCATTTCACTAATAACAAATAACTACAATATGTTTATAGACAGAATGGACATAAACTAGCCAGAGCGATGGTAGCTTATCTATGAGAAGAGATGTGGCAGCTACATGCCTCTGAACTGTGTGACAATGAGGCTCGAACACCTATTTATTATTGAGAAACAATGGAAAACCATAAACATCCAAAAACTTAACCCTAGGAGATGAAACACCAAACTATGGGCCCCATTGGGGTAAATTAGTACATCAATTTCTCGAGGTTGTAACTTTGGCATACAATTTCCGTTTGACGCACACGATACCTCGTTAGAAATGCCTATCTGAGGACTAAAACTAATGATAGTGATTTTCAAGTTGAACACTCACATTCACTAATGGTGATTTTAAAAAAAAGGTCCTTTAGGGCCTCAAAACGGCTCCGGAAGTTCAGGACCTGAAAAAATACAAAAAATAGTAAATTGTGCTACAATAAGGAAAATTAAAAACTGAAAGAAAAAATGGTGGGGTTCCAAGTGGAATAGGTGGATAGCCAATAATATCCATGTGGATCATTCCTCCCCCTGCATGAAGCAATGGTCCCCATTACATTGAGTTCCTCCATGAGATGAGGAAACTCCTGCTGAACTTGGTCCCTAGTGAGCCACTTGCCCTGGTGAAGGAGTTGGCCTTCTTTTACAACTCGATATAGTTGGATCCTTTGTTGTTGGGTTTTCTTGACCAATGTGTCCATGATCTGGCCAGTGGTGGATTATTCCATGCAGTCTGGGTTTAACTCCGTTGGTGTGAATTTTTCTTCAATGTCAGATGTGTCTAGTAATGGTGGAAAGTATGGTCGAAGGTGATCCACATTGAACATTGGGTGTCGACCAAGGAATAGGGGAATGTTGAGCTCAAATGTGTTGTCTCCAATAGCCTTGATAATTGTGTAAGGCCCATATTGAAGTGGTATGATCATTCGATGAGCTCTGTTTAGGTGTTCTTTTTGTAAATGCAACCAAAATTTTTCACCCACTTGGAACTTGTGTGGCACCCGGTGTTGATCATGTCCCTGCTTGTACTTGACATTGGATTTCTCCAAGATATCATGGACCTACTGGAAAATGTGTTGGATGTGTTCAATAAATCATTTTTCTTTATTAGCTTCAATAGTACATGTGAGGAGCTTGGCCTGATGTGCCCTTTCTGCAATAGCTCTTGGATCTGCCTCTTGATTTCATCATTCTCCATAACAGAATGTTGATAGATTAACCCATTAGGCAGCGGCGTTCCTGGGGTCAGATAAATGGAGTGCTTGACATGATAGTGTAGAGGAACCTCTATGGGTGAGGAGAAAATGTCCTTGTATTCCTCCACAACTTTTTCCATCTGTTGTTGTCACGCAGGGGAGCCTTGTTTGGAAGTTGCTGCCACAATATTCTTCTTGCCCTGTGGGTGAATCGTAATGAAAATAAATTTCTTGGTTTGGGAAATAATCTTACTGCATTGATTTTCGGTACTCAAAGAGATGGTAGAAGGCATTACTACCTCTGGTATCCTATACAACTTATTTCCCAAAGTAATAATAATAGAAGGAGGCCTAGAATCATACACAACATGTCACTTCCACAAGTATGGTTTACCTAATAATACATTAGACACATCAATAGAAGAAAATTCACACAATACCTCATCCTAAAGGGCTTGATGTTGTATAGAAGGTGACATTGTTGGCTTACGCAGAGATATCTTCCTTGGTGAAGCCACCCGATGGTATACGACTGTGGGTGCACTATGGTCGGTAGGCCGAGCCGCTTCATGACCTTAGATGAAATAAGGTTCTTTTAGCTTCCATTATCGACAACGAATTTCTGTGGAGAACCCTTCACCCACATCTGGGAATGGAAGACGCACTCCCCCTCCTTTGGATCCTAGGGCTCCTCCCTATGGAGCTTGGTGGTGGAAATGGTGGCACTTGGTTCGGAATAATTTATTTGCTTCCCTTTGTCATTCCCCTCTTTCAGTTCTAAATCATAGTCAGAACATGCATTTGATTCAGATGCCTTCAGTTTGGCCACCAACGATTTTTTAGCCCGACACTTGCTTGTGTTGTGAGTGGAGCTGTTATGAAATTCATACCACTTCCCCATGTCCTTCTTGGGCTTTGTGGTGTTTTTCTTAGTAATATCGCTTTGGCTTTTCCCCTTTTTCTTCGTTTCTAGGGCATCTTTCCTTGGCTCCAGATTTGCGAATCCAAAGTCTTGCTTATTCTTCTTAAATTTATGCTCGATCTTGGTGGTATATAGATATGATTTTCCAAGTGAGGTAATGTCAAGGAACTCAATTTCCTTATGAATGTATCTATGCAAATAGTTGTGGTACTTGAGCACCAAATGTTTCTCTAAATATTTAATACCCAACTTTGTGCACATAGTATTGAACAAATTCATCAGCTCGTGCACATCTTGATCCCTTTGTTGTCACAGTGTGGTCCATTGGATGTTCTTTTCATCATAGCTCCCTACAAGGTAACATTGTTCCTTGATGTCGTCTCAGAAAAAATTCCATGTGGGTGTGGTCGAGAACAGAGAGGGTTCCCTCTCATCCTTTTTCTCACAGTAGGTTTCCCACCAGTATTGGACATTGGGGGTGGCTTTAAGGAGTACAAAAGTAATATTTTCTTGGTTGGAGAAATCATGGACCGATAAATACCCTTCCAGAAAATTCAACCATCTATCTATGGTAACTACATATATCTGGTCTTCAAATATAGGAATGTCAAAGTTGACTTGTACCTTGAAAGGAGTGGTGCCTCAAGAGTGGCTAGTGGATGCAAATGTGCCTCCGATGGGAAGATGTTGAAGGATCTGGGCAAAGTTATACATCATCGCATTCCTTTGTTTCTTAAGGGCCTCCTCAAGCAATATTTTGATAGGATCCCCTGCTCCCTCATATTTCTTTTCTTCCCCCATGGGTATTCGTTGGGGTTTGCGAGGCTCAACTTGCAAATTTTCAACCAGATTGAGCCCTAACTCCTTATACCCCAACCTCGTTGGTGACATGCAAAGAAGGATCGAGAAAAAGATGACCGCCTTGATACCACTAATCTAGATTTATGCAGGAACACAATAAAATAATGAAAAAAACATAAACGCAGAGATGTAGCATAAATAAAACTTCATTTCATTAATATCAAATAACTGAAATATGCTTACAGATAGAATGGACATAAACTAGTTAGGGCAATGGTAGCTTATCTATGAGAAGAGATGTGGTGGCTACATGCCTCTAAACTGTGTTAAAATGAGGCTCGAAGGCCTATTTATTATTGAGAAACAATGGAAAACCCTAAACATCCAAAAACCTAACCCTAGGAGATGAAACAACAAACTATGGGCCCCGTTGGAGTAAATTGGTACATCAATTTCCCAGGGTCGTAACTTTAGCATATGTTCTTTATTTGACACACATGATACCTCATTATAGAGATCTATCTTAGGACTACAATTTCTAACATTGAAAGTTGGGTTGAAAATTTACATTCGCTAATGGTGATTTTCCAAAAAAACGTTGTTTAGGGCCTCAAAATAGCTCCAGAATTTTAGGACCCGAAAAACTGCCAAAAATAATAAATTAAGCTACAATTAAGGAAATTGAAAAACTAAAAGAAAAAATGGTGGGGGTCCAAGTGGAATAGGTAGGTGGTCACCAATATCCACCTGGATCAGTTCTGTCACTACGTTGCGTGCTTGGAGGTACAATGTGATAGATTGTACAAGGTCACATTATCTACTGTTGTACTGGCATAGCTTGAGTTGAGACCATCAAATTATGCGACAAGCAATCCCACCTGTAGAAGCTGATATCACCTTATAGATACCTGTAACTGCCCATTTGCAAAATCCAAATTGGCACTGTGGTTGTGATAGAATACCTCCTGACTTTAACATTAGTTTTGGAAGCAGAGAGGGTGCAAAATTTCCTATACAGCCAGTCGAGAACTTCCATGTATTTTTCTACTAGCTGGGTGTATAATCTGAAGGCATGGAAGGACCATAATAACAAGAATAAACACTGAAATATTGAGGACAGTCAACCAAATATGGGTATCTAAGGATTTATTTTAATGTTGGAGAGACATTACACCTGCCATCAAAAACCAGGTTTCTCCCATACATTTTTTTTTGCATCATTTCATGGAAATTTTGTTATAAATGTTCATAGAATTTTAAGAACTCTAATGGTCATCAGTATCCTATTTGTATCCCTGAACTCATTAAAATATCAGTCATATTTTTTGGGTGAACTACATGAGTATGTGCAAATGTGTGTATCTTCTTTAGCATTAGTACATACTTCACACCTACAACACTATAAAGGTCCAGAAAAATAGTGGCCTCTTACCTCTAAATGTGAAATGGGTAAAGATACACATGTGGGTAATGTATGGTTGTTGCAGGGTGTGTCAAGCATATATGTTGTTGTGCGAGGGAAAACTGTTTATCACCATCCATAAATAGTTTTTGTGTCAGCCTTATAACCGTTGTTGATGCCAAAGCCTTAGCAAAGAATAGATTTGAGCTGATTGTGGAAGAGAAGATTGTTGTTTTTTCTAGTATTTTGTATGGCCTTGTCAATATTGTAGGTTTGGGGGGGTGATAAGTTTTTCAACTAAACTCAAATATACTTTTTATCATTGGGTTAAAACATGGAGGAAATCCTAAAAAAATTGAGGAAATTAACCATAGAAATTGGTTCCTTGAACCACCATGCATCAATAGACCAACAAACAAAACTGAATAGAAAACCTTTGTCAAAAGGCCCTATGACATTCTTCAGAAAGAATAACCAAGAGATTTGCAAAATGGGAAGGAAATAGGAAACAAAATATTTTCACTTGGAATATATTTGAAACACATGAGATCAGATGCAGAGTCCTATTCAAATTGGATGAGCTAGATGGATTCCTTGCCGAAGTAAGATAGTTAGAAGGGAGAAAACTAATTTGGGCATTAAAACTAGTTGTGCTTGCTCTTATACAAACCAAGTTTTTGGAAGAACCTTTTGAAGGGTTTAGACTTCTAGTTGCATCTTGTCTCAGTAACATCATGAGACTAACCGCCCTTATAGCTCCTTGCAATGATGATGTTATGAGGATGGTTTTTAGATTGATAGTATAAACTTTCCGAGACTTGGACAACAATGCAGGCTCTACCTTTGGAAAGTAACTTGAGGTTTTAGAGGTCATGGCCATGACCAGGACTTACGAGATCATGCTTGATCTTCAATGTGATGGATTGATTTTGCAGATGTTCCAATTCTTCTTCAACATTAGGAGACATCATCCTGACACAATCATAGCACACATGCAGTCCATCTTGTCATCATGTATGAGAGGTTTTCATTCCATTTGTTGGGAGTTGCAAACTAGATTCTTGAGCATTTAGAGAAGAGAGAAGCCGGTCTCACCTGCTACTTATGAGCTAGCCGAAAGGCTGGCTGAGCAGAACATTGGGTTGTTTAGGAAGCAGTTGACTAGGGAGGAGCTACTCCAGTTTGGTGAACCAGGAAGCAAGAATGAGCTGAGGAGGAAGGGACTTTGCTTCATCTGCAAAGAACCTTGCGGACCTGACCACTCATTCTTGGGAGATGTAGAGGTAGAGCAGGAGGACATTCTTTCTATATGTAGGAGGAGGACTCTTCTTTGGATGATTCCATGAGGTAATACAAGGATGCCTCTACGGAGCATGAGCAGTCATGCGGATTTGTGGACAACACGCCAGATTTATATTCCAGTATGTTTGGAGAGCAAACAATGGACCCTATGGGATACATTCAAGATGATGAGTCACCCATGACTATTCAGCATGAGCAGCATATAGCAGAGCATGAGTCAGCTGAGGAGGATGATATGCACATTATGCATGTTAAGCCATGGGTGGAGAACCAGTTGGAGGTTCTTATTGAGGCCATGATGGAGGAGAATGGGCAGACACCCTTGGGGTCATCCATTGATGAGGAGTAGGCATATGTACATACAACTAGTAAGGTGGCAGTATCCGCAGACACATGTCCTCAGGAGGCACTGGGGTCTGACAGGACAATTTTGTAGGAGATTGGTGGAATGGAGGAGCATGGATTTTCCTATCAGACGAGGGAGATGACAACACATCCATCTTTGGGGTTACCCATTGATGAGGTGCAAGTAGACGCACTGGAAACCAACAAAGCTGCAACACTTTCAGGCGGGATCCCTCTCTAGGAGTACATAGACATGGCTTGCAGCGCAACTAACCCACTTTGGCCCATTATAGAGAGAAGCAAGGTTTCTTAGACAGATTTTGTTGGTTGATCGAGCAGGGTGTCAGGACTTGAGCATGGACCAATATCAGCTTGGTAGATGTATTCCCTGCACATGTAATATTCCTAAATTACCTTTTAGCTAATTGGAATATTAATCTTTGCTTTTGTCACTTAGATAGATGAATAAGTGGGTAGGGAGACCCATAAATCTCTTTAGTAGGAATAAAACCACTTCTAATGTGAATTTGGCTCATTATATCAGCTGAATAAATCACCCTTAGGTGTGAACAGGGGATAAATCATGTGGACATTGTCAAAGTTGACCAGATCAACAACGTTGTTATAGAGGGAGTAGGGCATTAAAGGAGGACAACGCAATTATGATGGAGGAGTACATGCATGAGAGTAACATATTTAATGAGTGGGACCCATGGTGAGGAAGCTCACCAAGCATAAAAGGAAGATGATGACAGCCATAGAAGACATGATTCTGATTATTGATATTGTATTGGTCTTGTATGTCTATTTGCACGCTTCAGTTGTTTAGCGGAGTCTATTGTGCAATTTAGTACAAGGGTGTTTCCGAGTGGGAATCCCACCCTCATCCTTGGGGGACTTCGAGTGCCTACTCAGGAGTGGTCGATTGAGCTGCATTTCCACTATCCGGTAGTAGTCCAAGATTTAGCCATCATCCACAATGTAGTCTCTTCCAGGGTTGTGTTGTTTTGCAGGGCAGTAGCAGTGGAGGGGAAATAAATTATATTTCCTAGATTCTTTTCCATTGGAGGGATCATCCTTTCATCGAGGAGGCTAGTAAGGAAGGTCTTAGTGCACCATTGTGATATCTGGCAGTAGGCCAAGTAGCTACTATCAGCTACAGCACGGTTCCCTTCAAGAATTGTGTTATTTTAGTGAGCAGCTGCAATAGAGGGTTTAGTGCCCTAGTTAAGGAGTTAGATTTCCAATGAGGGGATCAACCCTTCATCCAGGAGATCTATTGGAGGAGTTCCATATAGTTTCTACATCAGATCAGCCACCTCCTATTAGCTATCCATTTGTAGTGATTATTCAGCCCTAGGGCTGCATTTTTTCATTCTTGTATTTTGGGTATTTCCGGAAACCCTTTCTGGGTTGTCTTGGAAATGTGTTTGGGAGGTTAGACCTAAATTCCTGAAACTTTGTGAGCCATATACCAGGAGATATATATTATTGTATTTTCAAGCAGTAGTTATACACACTGGAACTGTGTTGTATTGGTTCTCCGACATTTTATATAGCAGCAACATATCATGATTGAGGGTGTTTGTTTATTGGAGGCTTGTTTGCCTTGATTGTGTGATTTATTCCTAAAAGATATTGTACTTAGTTGCTGCTGATATTCATAATAAGATGTCTCTTACACTGTCTCATATTTGATGTGTTGATATTTACTACTATTTCTAGTTTTATTTTCAATATTCCTCTCTTTTCCATTTTGGAATATTACAGTGGTATTAGAGCATAATCTTGGCTCAGCCTATGAGACATCACATCTATGTCATCAGAAGAAGAAGAATCTTCTCACAGAAAGGAGAAGGTTTGAAAAAGAGACAAAGGCAAGACTCCAATATCAAGAGAAATGAAGGGAAAGGATTTTTCAAAGCTTCTTCTCCAAACTATGCGGGATATTAAATAGAAATCAAGGAGATGAGGAGGGAAATACATAAATATTAGTCTAAAGGGTGTGTACATGAAGAAAGCTTCGACATTTCACATTATTGGTGTGGGAATTCATCATTACAACCAATTCCACAACTCTCTACCATGCCTACATTCCTAGCAAGAGAGAAGGAGGAAGGAGATACACCAAAGGAGGATACTCTTACTGATTATCTCCTAGAATATGAATCTCAATCTCAGAGGGTCAAGGAGCATCTAAACTTCCAAAGGTTTTTCCAATTCAAGGAAAATAGAAGACCTAGTAATCACAATATAAGTAAGGGGTGCATGAAACATACTTTGGGTAGATTCTTTCTTCCTAATTTTGATGGTTCACTCAAGTGCACAGCTAAGGTCGGGGTAAGGAAGTTGGACACCTATTTTTAGCTACACCAAGTTTCAGAAGTGGAGGCCATTAAGGTAGCAGTGCTTCACCTTGAAGGTAAGGCTTATGATTGGTGGTTTCATGGTCTTTTTACATTGATTCATGCAAATATAGCTACTTATGCAGATTTCACGAGGAGGTTAGTGAAAATATTTGATCAAAGATATTCAGAAACACCTTTGGTTGAGTTAGCCAAGCTCAAGCAATCAGAACCTTTGCACGAGTTGGTAGGGGCCACTAGACCAACTACGCTTCAAGATTCTATTGAGAGGGATAGATACTTGCAAAATATTTTGCCAAGGGCAAGAGCCCCACTCCAGCAAGATCTCTCTTCTCAAGAGGAAGACATGAATATTCCTCCCTCAAGAGAGGACCAAGACAAAGGGCCTCTTAGTGATGATTGGGTATTCTCCAATAACGATGAGGAAGAAGAGGAAGAGTTGGAAAGAGATACCAGCGTTGTGGCACCAGGAGGAGATCCACCACAACATGGAGATGGAAATGGAGCAATTGCTCCAACTAGAGGAGCCCTTATATCATTTCAAGAAGTTCCAAAGGATCTAACATGTGGAGACCAGGGCACAATCCAGGAGCAACATGTGTCAATATTGATAGGCAGTGAGACTAAGCAGTGGAAGAAGTGTGTTCCGACATTGACTACAGTTTTTGGGGCATACACCATGATAGATCACTTATTTGTGATCAAGACTCTTGACACCAATGTGATGTTGGGTGTGGAGTGGTTGATTAAATTGGGGAAGGACACCTTAGACTGGGAGACTTTGCAGATGAAAGAGGAAGATGAGAAGGATGGGCAGCATCAGGTGATTAGGGGCATACACACCTATCCATTCCAGGAGGTCTCTGCACAGAAGAAGGAAACTGCTTTGCGCAGTGGAAGTAGGGACAAATCAGTCCACTCAGATATACAGTCTATTTTAGGCCTTGATGTTTCATTACATGGAGGCATTCCACCAGGAAGGCCCCCTGACTAGGAGATGATCAAAGAGTTCTCACAACAAGATGCATCATTCATGGATCTGGATGAGGAAGGAGCCTTGGGAGAGGCTAGCACAATGCAGAGAGCCTTTGGTTGGCTCAACTAGGAAGGGATGAGAAATTTTCTGATATTTTCATCGCCATCCCTCACTCAGCTACTTGCACTGGAAGATGGTAAGTCAGGAGTAGAGGGTGGCACAAGCATGGTGCCAAGGTGCTACTCCATAGCCTTGGAGAAGCAGAAGATACTTTCACACAGGAGGGAGTCTTCTAAATATGAAAAGAGGTTACTGGTACTCTTGCATGCATTGGCCAAAATTTGGAAGTTTTGGGTGGGCAATGGCTTCCAAGAGAAGGTTGACCCCCATAAACTTCAGTCTTTTCTTGGGAAAAAGCAACTGCAAGGGAGGCAACAAAAGTAGGATAGCAGTACTTTGACATGTGGCTTTGGCATTGAGTATGTCAAAGAGGGGAGCTATGAGGTGACAGGTGCTTTATTACAAAAATCAGCAGCACTGTCATTGAGGAGTATAGATCTATATTGGGAGTCACATCTATTAGTGGAGTATTCCAAGAACCTCTTCACATGTAAGGTGCTTAATGGGCAAGTGACAAATGGGAGGTATAGAGTGGTTAATGGAGTCATCTATTTCCAGGATCAGATCTTCTTGAATAGAGACTCCAAGCTCAAGGATAAGATTCTACATGCAGCACATGAGGCACTCATTTTCAATCACATAGATTGCATTGGGGCTTATCAGACCATCATGGAGAGATTCTCATGGGAGGGTCTCAAAGAGGATGTGCTCCAGCATATCAGGAAGTATGTAGTTTGCTTGATGAGTGAGGAGTAAAAAAACCACCTCGAAAGGTTGTTAAATCCACTTCCCCTTTTGATAGAAACATGGGAAGGCTCATCTACAGACCTCTTCACCATCTTGCCAACAATATATGGTAAGGATTGTGTCTTTATGCTTATTGATCAACTAACCATGTATGTACATTCCTTTGCCATACATTTACAACACATTGCTCCACAAGAGAGTAAGCCTCTCTTTGGATTTCATGGTCCTCTTGGGACTACAGTCAGTGATGGGGATGGCCACTTTCTAGAGTGCTTTGGGCAAGAATGGTTTTTCTTGGGTTACACTTAGTTAACACCAAATGCCCTTTACTACTTCCAAGATTTTGGGAAGCTTGTGGCAACAAGCAAGTGGTTGGATGGCCACTTATCATATCATGTTTTGAGGAAGCTAGGACCAGAATAGCGTTGGTCTTACTTGACAGACGATTGTCACCATCTGGTATGTCACGTGACACGTATTCTATGTTTCCTTTGGATCCCATATTGTGGTGATATTCTATTCACTATATGTGGAATGACTTGGGCAAGAGAGGTTCCTGGAACCATGAGAGTCTGGATGCCTTTTGGATTCTTGAGGACAACATTATTGCAGCCCAAGATCAGTAGCAACTCCATAAATATCATAAATGGAGAGAGAGATAGTGTGGGGTGAACAATTTGGCCTTTCATTTTTAGCTATGCGGCCCCTCTACATTGCAGAAGCAGGGGATACGTGAGTTTATCTATGAGCTACCCAGGATGATCCATTTTGTTTGGATGATAGCATGGGAATTGGAGTTTCTCATTGGGGTTGAGGCCTCCAACATTTTTCATCTCTCATGCCTCAAGGAGGCCAATGGAAAACATGTAGTTTTCCCCATGGATCTACCACTTCTTCATGATGAGAGCCATTTGGTTTATCTACCAAAGGCTAACTTGCACACTTGGGAGGAACAAGTAGGAGAAAAAATGATTGGAAAGTATCTGGTTCAATGGTGGAGACTATCAGATGAGGAGGCTACAAGAGGAGGAGAGGAGGTTTTGTAGTATCCATCCTTACAGTTGCTTAAGGACAAGCAACATTTGGGGAGGGGGGCACTGTAATATTCCTAAATTAGCTTTCATCTAATTGGAATTTTAATCTTTTCTTTTGTCACTTAGATAGATGAATAAGTAGGTAGGGAGACCCATAAATCTCTTTAGTAGGAATAAAACCACTTCTCATGTGAATGTGGCTCATTATATCAGCTGAATAAAGCACCCTTAGGTGTGAACAGAGGCTAAAGCATGTGGACAAAGTCAAAGTTGACCAGATCAACAACGTTGTTATGGAGGGAATAGGGCATTAAAGGAGGACAATGCAATTATGATGGAGGAGTGTATGCATGAGAGTAGCATCTCTAATGAGTGGGACCTAGAGTGAGGAATCTCACCAAGCATAAAAGGAAGTGGATGGAAGCCATAGAAGACATGATTCTGATTATTGATATTGTATTGGTCTTGTATGACTATTTGCACGCTTCAGCTATTTAGCGGAGTCTGTAGTGTTGTTTAGCACAAGGGTGTTCCCGAGTGGGAATCCCACCCTCATCCTCGGGGGACTTTGAGTGCCTACTTAGGAGAGGTATATTGAGTTGCATTTCCATTATCCAGCATTAGGCCAAAATTCAGCCATCATCCACAGCACAGTCTCTTACAGGGTTGTGTTGTTTTGCAGGGCAGTAGCAATGGAGGGGAAATAGATTCAGTTTCCTAGCTTGTTTTCCATTGGAGGGGTCATCCTTTCATCCAGGAGGCTATTAAGGAAGGTCTTAGTGCATCATTGTGATATCTAGTAGTAGGCCAAGTAGCTACCATCAGCTATAGCGCAGTTCCCTTCAGGAATTGTGTTATTTTAGTGAGCAGTTGCAGTAGAGGGTTTAGTGCCCTAGTTGAGGAGTTAGATTTCTAGTGAGGGGATCAACCCTTCATCCAGGAGATCTATTGGAGGAGTTCCATCTAATTTCTATATCAGATCAACCACCTCCTATCAACTATCCAATTTCAGTGATTATTCAGCCCTAGGGCTGCATTTTTTCATTCTTGTATTTTGGGTATTTCCGGAAACCCTTTCTGGGTTGTCTTGGAAATGTGTTTGGGAGCTTAGATCTCTATTCTCGGTACTTTGTGAGCCATATATCAGGAGATTTATATTATTGTATTTTCTAGCAATAGTTATACTTACTGGAACTATGTTGTATTGGTTCTCTGGCATTTTGTATAGCAGCAATATCCCATGATTGAGGGTGTTTGTTTATTGGAGGCTTGTTTACCTTGATTGTGTGATTTTTTCCTCAAAGATATTGTACTTATTTTCTGCTAATATTCATAATAATATGGCTCTTACATTGTCTCATATTTGATGTGTTGATATTTACTGCTATTTCCAGTTTTATGTTTAATATTCCAGTCTTTTCCATTTTGGAATATTACATGCTTCCAAACATTAGATTGGCGAGAGATCATGGGTTGGTACCCTATTGATGGTAAGATATTCTTGGTCAGGGGAATATAGGAGTTGGGACCCTTAGGCGTGACAGGTACCACAGTTTCTAGTTGGCAGGGGGATACACGTCAGCAAGTCTTCAACATTCCATTCCGACATCGAGAGAGTCGTATTAGCTTTAGATTGAGTTAGGGGTTGGATTGGAGAGAGGTGACGAGCTAGTATGCAGTTGATGGGGGAAATTTCACAGCCAAAGTGATAGCACAACAAGAGCCATGGAGCACTGATGCTTGGTGGAATTAGGATCCATGATGATTTGTTAATGACAGATTTAGTCAGATATTGGTCTGGGATCCAAACATTGAGGAATTCTTTCCTGGTAGGTTGACATAGAGTCACAACGCCACCCAATGATTTGTATGTTATCTGAGCATTAGATCTTAGTTGCATTGGGCCAACATACTGGTCCACAGGTTTGGATTGCTTGAGGGAAAGAAAACTTGGGGCGGGAGGATTTGTAATATTCCTTTTTCTAGTGTTCCTTATGACATGGTTAGGATGGATTCTCGGAGTTGGTAGCAGTTAGGTCATGGGTCCAAGTTGGTGTCATTAGCGAGCCCAGGGGTGTTTGGTGGGGTTTTGAGGAGTTATTATGAGGTCCGATGGCATTCGCTTGATATATTCCACCATCTGCACATTTTTCCTTTCGTTTCGTTGCATTCTAACAACTTTCAGAAAATTGAGTTATTAATGGGACTAACTCAATTAATTACACCTAAGGTGGCATTTCGGGAGGAATTCTTAGTAGAACACCTTAGTGTATTATCTCTTTGGAACCAGAACAAGAATATCTATAGGATGGGATGGCTAGGAGTGTTTTTCAGTGACCCGAGGAGGCATGGTGGTCAATTGATCATTTTCTCACATTAAAAAGAATATTTTAATTAAGGGAAATGTGCTCAATGATTAAAATAATAGCAAATAAGAGCTTCTAGAGGAGTCCATTAGATCTATAAAAAGAGGAGGAAGGACCATTAGAGGACATCTTGGATTCCATATTTATTCCTCTATGAGAGGTTGAGAACATGGTTCTCTACTCCAGGAGTAGCCCTAAGACGGAAGCCCCTGGGTGATTTTGGTGAGTGTGGACAGAAACCCACCTCATCTCCTTAGTGGATTCAACCAGAATTCACAGGCCCATAGTGATTGATTTGAGTTCAGTTTTCGGAGGGTTAAATTCAACATCAGAGTAGATCAATTTGGAGATAAGATCATCTATCTAAGATATTTAAGCTATATTATCATGTACACTCTTTCGACTACTTATAATAATAAAATCTGAGATCATTTCTGCTCGATATGTTATTGAAATTGCATATGATTTATGTGTCTTATTTTACATGGCAATCTTCTGTTAATTAAGAATGATTTTATGGTGAAATTTATGGGTTAAGCTATTTTCTGCAAATTTGGTTGAAATATTCTGTTTGGAATATTACAACATCCTTTCCCTTGAAAGTTGTGTGCATGGGTTGACGGGCACAACTTTTCCTCCTAAAGTTGTGGTTGCATGATGGGCACATAATAGGGCCAAAATTCACATGCATTCTTAACTTGGTCAAACTTGCCTAAGGCACCCTCTAGAGTTGATTTATTCCACTTTGCTCACTATTGAGGTCCCTAAAGCATGAATATCTCAAGATTATTCTAGGTTTTGGGTCATTTTCAACATGTAAAATCCTATAAAGACCTAAGAAACCTCATGGAAAGGCCTACTTTACATGGGATCGATAGCTTTCTTCTCATAGGCCTCCCCAAGGGTAGCTCACTTGGCAACCTTATGTCATGTAAAGTTATTTGAATAATGAGGTCCTTTGTTCAATCCCCCATGCGTGGACTCATGTGTCGTCGTTGGGGTAGGGAAATTACACCTAGGGGTTATAGTGGTAGTGGTCGGAATCAACCCCATGTCATGTGATTCTGAGATCGACCCATTTGTTGATTCCTCTAGTTGAATAAATAAATAAAGATAGCTTTCTTCTCATAGTATTAGATATTAAGAGCTTTTGATCTGGCTTTTGGATAGGGAATTTTAGTCTCAACTTGGATCAAATATAATATTTGTGGGCTCAATGGATTGGTTTTTCTTCTTACACAAGGAAGGCTCAATTTTCCCCTTCATATCCACTTACCCAATTTGCTTGTGGAGGTTTGAGGAGAACCATTGGACAATTATTTGAAGACATCTTTGAAGATAATTGGACACGAGAGAACCTTGAAAATGAATGAACCCAAGGAGAAAGGGCTCAGATCAATTGTTACACCACTCAATGGTATGGATCTAGATATACTATTTTCTTCTCATAATAAAATCTCCCCTCCACTTCCCCCATATTTACTTGCATTGGTTTAATATTTTTACTTGAATGTTTTGTTTTCCTTCATTGAACTAATCAAGTAGATCTAGAACAGTTTTCACTTGTTTTGTGAGTAAAATATAGGGTTTTGATGTGTGTAGAGTAGGAAGGTGTTTTTCTTTTGTTGTGTAAGATTCTTGGAGCTATGACCTCCTCTTCTTAGTCATATATTCAACATTTAAAGGTCTATCAAAAAATGTAGGTGATCATAACCTTTGTTTTCTTCTTCATAAAAACCCTAGTCACTTCTTGCTTGCTTAACTTAGTGAAGTATAACTACAATTTTCTATCAGTTCTTGCTTACTTAACTTAGTTAAGTACAACTACTATTTTCTATCACCAACCTTATGATTCACTAGTGAAAAACAATTAATACACCCTATGAAACAAAAGTTGTCAATGGAGTGGAGTAGAAGGTGCACAACTAGATTACATCCTTTAGGTAATGATTGAGGAATTAGAGAAGGATCGCTCAATAAGATTAGTGGGATGCATGCATGTGTGGGATGTCGGAATTGAGATAGAGGTAGAAAATGTAACAACTATATATTATGGTGGTTGGTACAACTACTAAGATTGTCCACTGCTTACCGAGGTTGGAGGTGGGCAGATCCTAGTATACTTTTATCATTCTTGGAACCATCTGCCAAGTCTGTTCAAAAGAGGCATTAACCATCAGTAGCAAAACAAACAAAATCACCCAATCAATCTTTTCCCAAAGCATAATTAATCGTCACCCTATCACTCGGTGGGTTCGGCGGTTATTTTTTCATGTCCGATGTCTGTGAATTCCAAACCTCTCCGCCTTCATCATCCCTGCCATAATTACCCCACCGCCACATGAACACCAACGGACCGATTCTCGCCTATTTGGGCCTCCTATGCCCACCAAATCTAAATGAAGTTTGGCGGAGCAGCACTTCTCGTTCAATTTGGTGCAAATTTGAATGCGAAGAGCTCCCGGACGATACGTTGGGTCAGAAATCGGAACCCAATTGCTTAATTTCCTCGTCCTGTAGGATTTCTTGATAACGACAAATCAGAAAAACCCCAAAAATCCAAAACCCAGTTGCCTTCCATAGACATAACAGAACTCAACAGTTCATTAATTTGATGTTATAGATATAAGAGAACTCAATTCTTGAATTGGTATTGATAGCAGAGCGCAGAAAAAGAGCAAACTAGTTGTTGAACTCAAGCTTTAGATTTTGGAAATTTGAAATAACAGAGAATTCCGGTTATTAATATGTTGTTAGCAGAGCCCCAAAAAGCCTGTTATGCTGGGATGAATTCTGAGAATTGGGATCCCAACTTTGATGAATTGCTTCAAGAAGGTAGAGTCAAGAACTTGGTGAAAGTTTTTGAGAGCATGAAGCTGCCCTCGGAGACCCAGAAGATTGAAATCAAAGACGGTCACAAGGAATCTTATAAGAATGATAAGGGTAAAGCTGGTAGACTAGAACAGGATAATCTGAAGTCTAATGGCTGTGTTAAGAGATGGGCCAGTCCTGGAATTGATCAGCCATTGGCTCAGAGACAGCCCAATATTTCCTCTGGCAAGCATTATGGTGGTTTTGATCGCCGCTGCAATATGGGCAAGTATGAAGATGGTGGTAACACAAGTGAACTCAGTGACTCCCAGAGCCTTCGGTCTTCTGTGCTGAGTGGAAGCAGGTAAGATAACCATGAGTGCACCTTGTGCAGTTTCTTAAATCCTGTACTTGTTATCTTTCTTAATGTCTATGGTAGTCTTGGGGCTTGTTTGGTTTTGAAAGCAGGAGAATCTGAATTCTTTGCCATAGAGAAGGTGGAGGGAGGGATTGAAACACGGATCAGGGAGAGGCATGGGTAAAATTCTTAATTTGGTAACAGATAAGAGGAATTTAAAAAAATAAAAGGGTTAAAATAAATTCCAATCGTTAAATTTTTCTCTGAAGTTTTTTTTTGGGAGGTTATAGGTTTAATTAAGTTTTTTTTGAGGTTTGAATTTTTTTTTAAAGGTTATAGGTTTAATTATAGAGAAGATAGAGTATGTACAATTTAAGAGGTCATAGTATCGGTTCTACTGCATATACAGTTTTAGGAGTTCAGAAAGAGTGTACAATTCAAGAGTTCACAAGTTCAGTTCCAGGAGTGCATGAAGAGTATGTACAATTTAAGAGCTCACAAGTTCAATTCCAGGAGTTCAGGAAGAGTGTACAATTTAAAAGTTCACAAGTTCAATTCAATTCCAGTGGGTTAGAGTATACAATTCCTTAAATTTGAGCAGTCAAATTGGAGATGGGTACTTTGTCCTTAATATAAAGAGGTTTCATACACCACTAAAATTATATTATTAATATTATTACTTTTACTTTCTTTTTAATATAAAATTTTGAAATTTTGTCCCAGATGCTGAAATTTTGAATTTCCCCTGTTGTTTAAAAAATAAAAAATAATATGATTGGCTATTCATGGAATTTTGCATTAGATGTTTATTTCTTTTCCATAAAATGTTGGAATTTTGCTTGAGGTTTAAAAAAAGGTGTGATTGGGGAATGAAATATCTGATAAAATGCTGGGACTAATCTCTACGAGAGATGCTAATCTATTTATTTATAAGTGAACCCTTCTGTAAAAGATAGTTTAATCAGTTACAAGGGCCTATTTTGTATATTTATCAAAGCAATTAGCTCTTTTATGTTTTTGGTTAAGCAAATCCAAATGAGCTTTTTTGCCCTTTTGACATATAGTACTGAATCATTATTTATTCTTTTTCCTGTGCAGTTGTAGAAGCCGAAGAAGAACTGAGAAAGTAAGGGTGAAGCCATCTCATATCTCTTTTACTATGGAGTCTGGACCATTTATTTATTTTCAATCTGCTTTCCTTGCATATCTGGTTTCTGAGAGGTCATACAGTGGAGTTTTTGGATGCTTCTGCCCAAATAAATTCTTTTTAGAAGCAACTGAATTTTCTTCTATCATCAGACTTGTTTTAACAGGATTTCTATGATTTTTAATTTATATACATTGTTTGATTTCACATCTGTCTCAGAGTTTTGACTCCGACTCCACCAAAAGAGGATCACCAATATGGAAGAACCGGAAAGAAAGACATAAGAGACAAGTCAAGGTTACCCCTACAAGACCTTTTAGGCTACTAACCGAGGTAGAAACATAATAAATTTTTTAATTCTTTTGCTTACAGTTTAATACCATCCTCATAATGCATTTAGGACTTGTTAAACTGCAGATATATTTAAAACTTATTTTTAATACACTATCTTCTTGTCAATTTGCTGCACTTCATAGTTGTTTTACTTTCACTTCATTGTCCAACCCATAATTTCCTAGTCAACTTACAACATTCAAAAGCCTGTAGCTGCCTAGAAATTATATATGCATCCTACATGATAAGTCTGGTATTATGGTTACATGGTCTCATAAGTGCTTAGTTATTCGCTGGTATACTCGAATGAGAATTGGTATGACTGGAAAACCTCCACAATCCCTAGATAAGGTTAGAAGCACTTATCTACTTCGTTGTCAAAAGAACTACTCCCACTTTATGTACTTAAATGTTAAAACACTAACAAACAGATGAGTGATCATGTATAAGAGCTTGTCATTATTAATCTCTCTTTCATTCCTTTATTCCTTTGTAGATGATATTGTGACGTCTTTGTTGGTCAAGATGACATTGTAGTGTTGTTAGATCTTGTGGTCATTGCAAACAATGACCACATGTGATGTGCTAGAATGGTCAGTGTTGCCATTCAAACTTGACTACATTTAATGTTGTAACAAGGAATATTGATTTCTCAAGAGCCAGTTTTGTATGATTGTAGTTAGTTATCTTCTCAAGTCCAATTCTCCTACATTACCAAAGAAACTTTCCTCAAAATGAAGACAGTGACTCATAAAGATAAACTCCTAAACTCTTAAAGCCATTCTATCAGGGTCATACTCTGTTAGACTCCCAACATCTATATTGATATGTACCAGATATAGATACTATAAATTGTATATATCCATGGCTACAGTAACTGTTGCCACGATTACTACAGTAGCAGCTATCAAGAAAAAGATTAACCACAAACAGATGCTTATATATGGTTTGACAAACAATCTTGTTTTTAGCAAAGAGGCCAAATGAAAGAAAAACAATTCATGACAAAGATAAAATATAAGATGGATGAGGAGGAAAAGCACCGAATACCGATTGCACAAGGCTTGCCATGGACAACTAATGAGCCACATGTAAGTTTCAAGTCTTAACAAATCATATTGTGCTATCAATGATGATGCGAGTCTTGAATGCCTTCAACATGTCATTCAAAGTCTCTCTCATTATATCTTTTATCATAGACTAAAGTGGTTTTTACCAAATTTACAGATCTTACCAAAGCCCCCAGTCAAAGAGCACACTAGGCCATTGAATGTAAAGCTTCGCACAGAATCTAGAGCAGTTGAAAGAGCCAAATTTGATCACTTAGTATGCCTCAATCCTTGTCCCAAGTGATTTTATGGATTATCGTTAAATTAACACTTGTTTCAATTCTTCACATTATTCCTGATACCTCAAGCAGATAGACGAAAAATACTACTCTCTGGAGCAACAAATGTTGGAAGAAGAACATCTCCAGAAGGTATAACCTCCCTTGCATTTGTTTTCATTTTTTCCCATTTTTAGTTGGGATGGATGCTTTTTTATTTGCACTAAATATCTCTAATGTAGAGTGGGAATGTGGGTACCTAGTTTGAGCCTTGTGCATTTTACAGTTGCTACAAACTAACTTGAATATCATCAACAGCTAGCTGAACTAGAAGAAATTAAGAGACTGAGAAGAGAGATGATTCCATATGCTCAATTGATGCCCTCTTTTGATCATCCATTTGTACCCCAGAAGTATGTTCTCATTTTTCTTCCCAATTTTTCTATGGTTCTATATGATGTGTACAAAAAAAACATACAGATTTACTGTATTAAAATCGAATTTGTGGCAGGTCTTTAAAGCCCCCAACAATCCCCAAGGAGCCTAAATTCCAAACCTATCACCATACAAAGGGTTGTAATCCAGTGTCAAGAATGAAAAGATGGTTTTCAAAACCAAGGAATTAATGTATCAAGCATCAGAGGAAACCATGATAACGTGACAAATGTAAAGGCTATTTTATCAAGTGATGGGAAAACCACTCTTGAAGGCTTTTCTGTTCCACACATGAAAAACTGGAACCTCAGTGATACTGTCTTTTTTAGTGCAGTAAGTTAGTTGGGGCTTATCAGCCTCCTGTGTTTTGAACAGGTATCTATGATGGGGAAGTTCAATATGAAAAACCCCTGCCTTTTGGATTGTATTGGATACCTCCTATGCATGTGCATATATAAATTGAAACATTTTTTCAAGATAAAAAAGCACTCTTTAGCTTGAAAATTTATTTAGATTTTAATCCGGATTACTTAGTGTGATATTCTTTTTCTAAAGTTTTAATGTATCATGTTAAACATAATACCGTCACATTAAACACAAAACCGTTATATATCTCTGATTTGTTGAAATTGTGCTCATAATGTGCTGAAGATTCAATAAATAGAGTGGGGTTCTCATAAGTAGCATCTTATCTTCAACGAAAGTTTAGGCTTGACAGTTGCATCCACAATTCACAAGAATTCCCGTGCAGGCAACACTCTTTTCCATATTGTGAATTGCAAAGTTCAGACATTACCCACAAGTATTGAGTATTATACGATTTGCCGTTGAGATCATCAATTTTTATACTGGAGTCCCTTTCTTAAATAATTTTCTTAAATCTGGTGGTGCACATTATTAAGGTTACCATCTCTGCTTGATTGTCATTTTCAAGAATTTTCTTGAAACTCAAAAGAAGCGTTACAATAGTCCAAAACTTAGGGTACAACAAGTAGTGGGCAAAATGATCCTTAAGAACTCTAGAAAAGCATTACAATTGGTCTGAAGAGGTCTCACACTAGCAGCAGGCAAAATGAGTCCCAAAATCTCAAGAGAAGCATTAGAATTGGCCTGAAAAGGTCACGCACTCCAACCAGTATGCAAAATGACCCTAAAGATGAACCAACACAATCACTTGTTTGCCTAAATTGTTATATTAATAAGGGGTATTCGTTTCACAAAATGATCCATAAACTAGAATTTATAGCCAATTCATTTCACCAACACAGATCTTCATAGAAATTTATATTTGTTCTCTGTTCTCAGTGCAATTCTGAGAGTGAATCTTCTCAGCAATCAATCACCAACAGGCATGAAAGGATGGCCTTGTTTTAGATTTGAGGAAGGCCAATTAGGTGGACAGATCTGTATTTAACAGATGCACTCTAAATCTGTTCTCAAGCTGAATTTATCTTCCGACTTCAAGATGCAGCACTGTACATTCATGCAGAAAACATGCAGAAAACTCTAGAGCAATCCAAGCAAAGGCAACGCTTGTAGTGAAATAGAAAAGCCTGTGACTTTCTCCATTTGTCAATGTATTCGAAGATTCTAAGTTCTGTGTTATTGCTGTCTCTGAATTTCAGTTTTGCTCCTCTAATTCCCATCAACTGGTATCAGAGTTTGATTCGAGAAATTGGTGAGCCAGGCATTCAAGCTCGCCCGCTACAACAAGAAGCCAACATTTACTTCCGGGAGATTCAGACCGCTGTAACGGGAGCTCGCAAAGCACGGAAACCAAGGCCGTCCCCAAGTTTACCAGTACTTGAGTTCAATATTTTCTCTCAAATTAAAATTTCAATTGTGTCTTCCCATATGGAATTTTGAATATAGTATTTTGAATATGGTCTCTTGTGTTAATTTTTCATAGAGCTATAGTGTTATTTGATAATTGCATTTTATCATTCCCCATAACATTGTTATATTATTCAAATTTACATCATTATTCAGTAGTATATGTAACTATGTAGAAATAATAATATTATCATCATTTATGTAGTAGAACATAAAGGAACAATAAAAGAAAAACATTCACACATAGAGATATCAGGATTTGTCGGAGATCAGGGCAAAACAAATAATGGGGAAAACCTTTTCAAATTCTGATTAGATCGTCATCAAATGATTCGGAAAAAGAGAGTACAATGATCCATATCTTTATCCATACAACTATTCAACAAAAACAACTACACAATATCCATGAAATGAACCTAACAATGTTTATACACAATACCTTGATTTTGAAGCCTGTAATGAACAGTCACTGTCTGCGGCCAATTGTCGAACTCTGCGATCACTGAGCAAAATCTTCGGAAGACTGATCTTTCATCTTTTCGGTCCCAGTCGCACAGAGGAGTCATGCGAGTGACTATAGCTTCCCATTTGCTCCCTTAAAACTAGTATGCGAGCGATTGGGGTCTGCAACCAGAATTTTGAAACCCTAACTCCCAGTTGCATGGATTGAGGGTTGTCTGTGTGACTGGAAGGCTCCAGTCGCACATATGAGCTTGTGTACGAGCGACTGCGGTCGAATCCTTCCTGTGTTGTGCCTGCGACTATGGCCCAAAACCCTAAAACTGAGATGCGAGCTTTAGACCCTGCAATTTCACCTCAGAGCAAACCTGTTCTTCTGAGGACTAGCCTTAGACCTGTGCGAGCCAAAAACCAAGATATATGAGTGTCTCATGATGATGTCCAAATGAGGTAGAGGTCACTTATATTTATAGCCTTCCAAGGGAGTCCACTTTACTTTAGGGCTGACCTTGTCAAATACGCACATATGGGATTTTCTTCATAAATACACCTTTCCTTATTTGATTTGAGTGATCTTTAGGTTGATTTTGGTCCTCTCGAAAAAAGGAATTCAATGCAATAATTAACTCCATCGAGTGATTTTTCCAAAGTGGAATTTGATGACAGTTGCATATTTGTAACACTCCCTCTCAACTAGGGAGAATTCCACTTGTCGATATCTAACCATCGTTCAACATGTCATCCTATCATCATATCCTATCCAGTCCCAACTATCTCATCATCATGTATCGTCACTGATAATCTTAATTCATCTCTTTCTTATTCCTTCTTATCTCTTGATTGTCCCTGCTCATGTGTTGAATATTCTTGAATCGAAAAGAAGAAGATTTTTTCATCAGAGGGGAGCCTAACCTACCACCCTCTATTCATCAAGCTACTACCTGAAATCTCTGCCAGCAAGCTACTACTCGGAATCTCTACTAGCGGGATACTACTTGGAATCTCGTGGGGGGAGCTACTACTATGACCCCATATCTAGCAATAGGATATCCAAACACATAGGTGAGCACATCTTAACCCTAGAATCATATCAGGGAGCTCATTATCAACTCAGAACTACATAGGGGAGAAAATATCAACCCAATCCTATTTCCTGCTGATCTTCGCATCAATGACCCTGGATAGTCATGTGGTAGAACACCTGCATCATAATCAACTTCGGTTGTACACCCCCAAGTACACTCTCAACCCATTGGCCAGATGAGGAGCGGTATTCCCAACAAGCCTTGCTTGTGGGTATGATGCCAACTAGGGTATACTCTACATAGACCAGATAGAGGAGAAACATCTCCAACCCTATGGGTATTAGATAGGGGTGATACCCTATTGTTCAGAGTTCCCTCGACCCCAGGAATCCTCTATCTCAATTCCTCACCCTGGGAGCTCATACAAAGGGGAAGAGTTGGCTCAGTTTTCTTGATCATCGATGCTCTCTGCAGATCAACAATATATCATCGTACTCATAATGGTAATCCTTATGTATCGATATCAACTTTCTCCTAATCTTGTATCATACATCAACACTGTCTCAATATATGAAGTTATTTCAGTCTCAGCTATATATGGGATTCCATGCCAATCGATCCCACTCTTTGTCATCACAATGTATCCATGTCATATCCAAAACTTTCTCAAGCATCTCTCCAAAAAGCTTCTTCATCTTGCCTCACAGCTAGTCATGCTAGCAATCATCATACTCATCCTCGGTCGTGTTTAAAGCTATGTATTTCTCATCCCAAAACATCATGTCAGATCTCATACTAAGACAACACTCTTATGTTCTCATGTCATCAATAATGATTCCAATCATTTGTACATCCATGCAGTGACATATCATAGGAAGAATGTCAAAGATAGATCATCTCATGAAAATATCTTAAAGGGTGCTTAGTGGCAACTCTACGTGTATGAAGTAGCTCAATCATGAATCGACTCTGGTTCTATATTCAACATATATAGATATGTGTTCAATTGAAACATCAATGCTTCAATCAACTGTCGGTTGCGAAGTCAAGTTTCAACAATATCTCTTCACAACTTCTTGAAATTCAATTGGAGTGTCCAAGGATTTGCATTTCCACTTTCAATAGCTTCACAATATATTTTCTATTCCCAACTTCCGAAGTCATGCCATGGTTCGTTATTTTGAGCTTTAGAAGCCATTTCCCTCTTACTTAGATCATTCAAGGTTCATTATTTGTCAATAGTAGACCGTCAACATATACAACCAAAACCAAAATCAAAATCATACCTTGGAAGACTTTTGAAGTAGAGTTTTGGATCAACACTACCATGCTCTTTGTAATCGCAACACTTTACCAAACCAATATGTTCAGTCTTACACAAATCAATATTGTGTAGTTAAGTAAACTAAGTCAATTTATCAAAGTTTAGAAGCGAGATCTTAACTAATATCAAATTCATCAATATCACAATATCAGATTCTTTAGACCAGGTGAAAAGTAGAGCTCTTATTAAATCATGACATCATCTATTGATATGCCAACTAGTTATCATAAGCAATATCAAACCAAACTTCATCTAAATGTCAAGTTATGACTTTATCTATGCCAACAAGTTTTCATTTCCAAAACAGTATTAAGTCATCCTCATGATCATAACATAAGTCGCTAGATGCAAATGCATACACCAATAATAGGTTCCATCCATTCATTGTGAGATTACTTCACACTAATTCACAACTGTCAATACTTCAACCATTGTGAATACCAATATTAGTCACTGCCCATATAACATTGTTATCAAGACAAATCATCAGTCGTTAAATCATTAGTCATTAGGTCAAATCCTAACTTTTCTATCATAGTAAGATATTTAGTCTAGAACATATTTCAATCATCTAGTCAAAATTTTAATTCATTATCAACCATTATGTTAAAACTCCAAACACTACTCATTTATATCAGCAAAATCATGTCAAACTCTTGTAGCACAAACTTCAATAATTAAATCATAATGACATATCTATATGCATATACCAGTCATATGCAAACACAAGTTCAGTTTACATATTCATATTATAGTAAACACTACAACTTCTCTACTCATAGGACTTTCAATTGCCGGCTTCATGTCTGTAGGACTAACATCTTTCAAGTGAATATATGATTTTATGCACAAAACTTTTTTGTGTGTGTTCTGTAGGCATAGTCACATCCATTGACCTTCCTCTATGTGGCCGGGAGACTACAGTCGCACCCCCGAGCTTACTTTAGTGTAGCTGAGAGGCTTTAGTCGCACCTGTAAGTCTGCTTCTGTGCAGCTGAGGCTTAGAGTAAGGGAAATTTCTCTTTCCTCAGATTGGAACTTTGCTTCAAATGAACCATGTCAATATTTTTCTATTCATGCCCATAAATCATACTTCAACAATAAAGAATATATAATGCAAATGATAATGAGAGTAAGAAACTCATGGAGAAATTTTCCCTCTGAATGAGAATCTACTTCAGTCATCTTTATTCATGCCATCAACTTGTCTATAATGTTATCATGCACCAACAAATTTGTTAGATCATAAAGTCAAACATATATCCATCATGGTGACATCAACTACTTCATCATCACACCATGAAAACAATCTTTTGTCAAGGGATATTATCAACTAGCTTAATAGGAGTATACTACAACATTACTTATAACTCTCAAGTTAGGGCATTCAATTTTTACCACATGCCATAGTTACTAATCATGTCAATAACCATGGTCAACAAAATATCTTGAATATCAATCTCATAGTTGTACTTCTATCATCATGGCTACCATGATTTTCACAGAAAATATCAATAGTATCAAGTTACCATCTACTAGAATCAAGTTGCTATCCTTCTTTATGGGATCAAGATAAAAATAATAGATGTTAGCCAAACATTAAGTATGCCAATATATCAAGGATCAATATTAAGTAGCTTCACAAAATCAAGAAGATCATTGTCTAAAAGGTATGATATTTGTTCAATAACAAGTGCATCATTTCATCATAAGAAACATGAATCCAAATCACTTTCATATGCATGAGCCTTTTGTGAAGGAGACATTCTCATCATACCTTATGGATTACCTTTCCATTCAATATTACAACTGAAATATGACATTTAAACAATATACCATGCGTACCCTGGAGTATTTAAATACCTGTGCATCTTCTCATTTTACATAGGCATCTTGTAGCACATTGCCATATTTTCATTAGGTGCCTCGTTTGCTATTTATTCTCTTTTAGCCTCCTCCCCAGAAGGCTTACAAAGACAGATGGATGCCCTAGCAGCCTTTTGTGATCTTCAACACCTGATGGTGAACCTGAGCAAAACCAAAGTCATAATTTTCAATGGGGTGAATAAGACCTCGAGTTTCTGCTTCCTATTCAAGGGAGAAGAAATCGAAGTCGTCAGCAGTTACACTTACTTGGGAGTGCAGTTTACAGGTCCCCGTTTTAGCCTACGGCCGGCTCTTCAGCCCAGCGTAAACAAAGGATATGGTTCCCTGGCCCTTCTTGAGAGACAGTGCTTCTGTCACCACTTCCAGGACATTTCATCCAAAATGAACATCATAGATACCTTGATCCACCCCACCATTATTTATGGATCAGAGGTTTGGGGCCCCTCATTACTGGAGTTAGATTGGGCCTCGGCAGAGCGAGTCCAGACCCTTCTCCTGCGCCGCTTCATTCGGTGCAAGCAGATAGTTCCTCAGAACATCATCCTAGCAGAGTTCGGGGCTAAGCCCTTCCGCCTGGAGGCAATCTTCAAGATAGTCTCATTTCTTCATCAGATCCATTGGCTGGCAGACACGAGAGAGGGTAGAGACACTTACCCATACTTATCCTATTTCTCCTCAGAGAGCATCACTCATATGCAGACAGGCCGAAATAAATGTTGGTTCACTGGTGTGACAAAACTCCTAGGTCTTACAGGTATTCAAATGGATCATCTCTCCCCATTCCAGTATTCACTGAACGCCCGAGGGCACCTTCTCCCAAACCAGTAAGAACTCAACAAAATCATCAAGGAGGACATCTACAGGCAGTACATTCAGACTACATGGATCAATCCTCCAGGCGGACTGTGCCCAAAGATGGCCTTCTATGCTAAGCACCTTTTGGAGATCAAAGATGGACTCATTGTTCTACCCCAATATACCCTCCAGCATTGCATGCATGCTATTAGGATCCCTCTCGGGCAGCTTAGGGTTGGATCGCACAGGCTTCGAGTGGAGACAAACCATCACATTGATAGGACGGATAGGATCTGTAAGCTTTGTCACTTATAGGAGGTGGAGACTGAGTTACATTTCATCTTCAGATGTCCAGTCTACTATGAGATCCAAGGGCGTTTTCATTGCTTATTCAGGGGCCCCCAAAGCCTGGCCAACTTCTTTAGATACAATGACCAGAGATGCTTGGCACTTTACCTTTAGGATACCTTCAGTTATCATTCAATTCTTCTCCAGCTTCCCACCATTTCGGACACCGCACAGAGGATCACAACTTTCTTCAGGGTGCTCCCTGCATTGCGGGGCACCAAGAGAACCACCGATCGATCCATAGACCATGATTCCAGATCAGTGCGGATCTGGGGGCCTCATCCCACTAGACCTCATCAACGCTCCAGGACCATACCCTCCCCCAGGAGATGCCCCAAATCCTCCAGATGACAGCAGTAGTACTCCAGTTCCTCCTCAGGTCAATAGACATTGACAAGTTTCCTTTAGTCCTCTTCTATAGGCCTCAAATGCTAGGAGTAGGAGTCTCCCCTCCTTCAGGAGGCTCCTCTTTCTCCTCCAGGACTTCTTCATCACAACTCATTGTTAAGATGCTATAGTCATCTAGCCTTTACTTTTCATTTGCACTCTTTGTAGTTTGTATTTCCTGCTTTTATAAAGGAAGGGGGTCCGTTTGGTCCACTGGCTAGGCATGTTGTAATCATTGTAACCGAGAGTCTTGTTGACCTTTTTGTGGTCATTTGTTGGACATTAATGAAATTATATTATCTTATCTTATCTTCATGTACTAGCCATAATCCTCAAGAAGGATCCACTTATTAAAACTCATCAAGAAGTTATAATCATCTAAATACTCGTATATATGTGTAGGAAGCATAAGTAAAAATAAAAAATATAATCATATCTGTAATTATAAACAAAAGTAAAGACATAGAGAAGCATCATAAATCATAAAGTACTTATCTTCAATGAGAGGTGATCATCTCCCTCTGAAACGAACCTTCAAGTGCCATTTGTCCACTGTACATATAACACTATTTCAACCAATTCTATCAACAACTAGGCCTAATAGAGACTATCCCATCTAGGGCTTCATCAATCTTGACACAAGTGCTTAAACATCTTCACATTGACCATGCTAGGGTTTCTAGATTGAAAATATCAAATATTTCCCATATACCAAGGTTTCTCTCAAACCTTAACCTCATAATATCCATCAAACCCTAATACACAAATTGTCTAGGTTTTCCTTCAAACTCTGGAATTATTTTAGGTCTCTGTAATCCTATATTGCTTCCATCAATGGTGTCCATAGGGCTGATCCCCATGACTTTTCTTCAGCCCAACTCTGAAACCATGTTAATTTTTCATAGGGCTATATTTTTCTTTGCTTTGATAATTGCATTTCTTCATTAACACATTACATTCACCCCATAACATCATAACATTATTCATATTTATATAATTAGGCAACATATTCAACTATGTAGAAAGAACAATATTATCATCATCGATATGGTGAAACATAAAGAACAATAGCAGAAAATAATTCACACATAGAGACACCAAGATTGGTCGGAGACTAGGGAAAAACCCACTATGGGGAAAACACTTTCAAATTATTCTTCTTATTATATCGTCATCAAATGATTAAGCAAAAGAGAGTACAATGATTCATATCTTCATCCATACAACTATTCAACAAAAAATACACAATATCCATGAAATGAAACCAACAATGCTTATACTCAAAATCCTCATTTTGAAGCTTGTAATGAACTGTTACTGTCTACGGTCAACTGATGAATTTTTCGGTCACTGAGCGAAATCTTCAGAAAACTGATATTTCATCTTTAGGACTCATTCGCACACAAGATTATGCGAGTGACTATAGCTTCCCAGTCGCTCCCTTAAGCCTAGTATGTGAATGACTAGGGTCTACAACTAGAATTCTGAAACCCTAACTCTTAGTCACATGGATAGAGGGTTGTACATTTGTCTGGAAGGCTCCAATTTCATGGATGAGTTTTTTTGCAAGAGACTGTAGTCAAATCCTTCCTGTGTTGTGCCTGCGACTATGGCCCAAAACCCTAAAACTGAGATGCAAGCTTCGAACCCTAAAATTTCACCTCAGAGAAAACCTGTTCCTTCGCGGATGAGCCTCATAACTATGTGAGCCAGAAACCAAGATATAAGAGTGTCTCATGATGATGTCAAAATGAGGTAGAGGTCACTTGTATTTATAGCCTTCCAAGGGGGCCCATTTTACTTTAGGGCCGACCTTGTCAAAAATGCACATCTTGGCTTTTCTTTATAAATACACTTTCCCTTATACGATTTGAGTGATATTTAGGTCGATTTTGGTCCTCTCGAAAAGAAGAATTCAATGCAATCATTATATCCATCAAGTGAGATGTACAAACTGGAATTTGACCACAATTGCATATTTTTAGCATCTTTGAGTTGTATGATTTGTATTTTTCTCGAGTTGGATTCCAAGGTCGTGTATTGATAGTTGTTTTGTGGATTATTTAAACCAGTTTAAAGCTATATTATTTATTCTCATTAGGGTGTATGGGAGGAAGAGCTTTGAGCCTTTTCGATGGTTGGGTTGAAGCACCTAAAGCAACTTTCATTTTACAAGGCGCCTCCCTTGAAATATTAAAATAAAATGGAGAGGATTTTGAAATATGAGAATCATTACTATGCCCTTTCCACTCTGTTAGCACTGTATTTTTTCAAGTCTGGCCATCATTGCATTTGTGTCTTTGATCCTCTCTTTGTCCCCTTAGCTTGTTGTTATAGGCCCTGTGGGGTTAAAAAGTGTGTCAAAGTTTTTATTGTTTTCAACAAAATCCAAAAAAGTTTGAGTCCAAGAGTTTGTTTTTGTGTCTTAGAGTAATTAGGGTAAATCTACTTCTTAATAAGTCTCTAACTACCTTGTGTAATTAATACCATGGATTAAGTTTGAGAGTATTATTTATCCATAATGATATCTTCTTAAATTGAATCATCCAAAATCAAGCATAAAATGTCAAAATTATTTTTCTATTTCGGAAATAACAGAAAATTGCTACCTTTTCTGTAAAGTAGCAATTTTCCCAGAAAATTTGGTTTCAAAAGGCAACACAGAAATTGCTACCTTTTATGAAAAGTATAATTTTTCTCAGAAATTGTATAAGGAGATGTCAAGGATAAAACAAGGTAAAAAAAAGCACTACCCTTTGGAACATAGCCATTTTAGGTTGGAGGTCCACTAAAAAGAGGGTTTGCTATTCTAACTGCTAAATTTAGCAAATATGCCAAAGACACTACTCATTAAAGAAGAAGCTCAAAACTGAAGTACGAGTAGCAGTTAGACAAATTATTGGTGGAGTGATGCTGAGTTGGCAGCTAAAAGTAAATCGTTTAATTTCATGTCATCTAACTTCACCGAAATCAAGGGCATGCAGAGACCAGAGGTCTACATTCAATGTTTCCCATAATTATTTTCCCCGAGAAAGCTATAGTTCAAAGTTATCTTCCAGCAGCGTTTAGGGCTTCGTGGATTGACTCTGTTCATTTTTTGCAGGTGTTCATCAACAGTTGAATAGGGTGTAAGTAAAACAGAATGGGCAAAAGTAGTAAAGTAAACTGCTCAGAACTTGCTAATACATGGTTTGTTGACCACCGCGCAAGGCACAATTTCAGGCAGCCGAATGGTATGTTTTTTGAGAAACTTCTCAGGGGAGAATGTTGCGATTCTGAAGCATTCGCTAAATCCTTTAATGAAAAGCAGGTTCGGGTGGAGTCTCGAACTTTTGAGATATCAGAAGCCATCATAACATGAGTTACCGAGTTGTCAACTTCAGGTGAGTCATGGTTTAAGAGAAAAATTTTGTTTGCAAAGGATTTAAATGCATATATTAAACCTGAGCATGCAAATGTGAATTGGACTCCTACCCTCCATATTTCCTATTTTAAACCTGAATGGTAGGGAGTTATCACTACATTCCAACACTATATCACCTGCGAGTGCAGGTTCTCTACAATTCATCAATATCAAATGAGATTTGTATTTCATATTTCGGGCTCTAGACCTATGGACCTCCCTTTATTCCTTTACAAATCACTGATGCAAATGTCTCAGAAGATACAAAGAACCCCATATTATTCGCTTCATAATCTTTATCACTGGGGGTTAATTAAAATCTTGGTGGTATATCATTTGAGGAAGAGCAGATGCACGTGGGACAAGCTTCTAGCAGATGAGGGTTTTAGTGGAATTATTTCAAGAAGTAAAGTGGGAAGGCCTTCAAGATAGAAGACCCAGGTGGAAGAATCGAACCCCACACCTATGCCGACCCCTTTACAAGCTGAACCTACGAGAAGATTATGTGACCAATCGTCATCTCCATCAAGCAGGGAAAAAAAAAGCTCAACTATAAGAGCTAGGGTTGAAGCCACTATTCCTACACCTATGATGCAACCAACAAATAAGGTTTATACCAAAAGGAAAAGGTTACTTAAAGAACCACAAACCCTAGAGTCTTTCCAGAAACAAAATGAAAGTAGATCTATACAAAAGGCCACTCCAGTTGAGAATAATCTTATTTCTAAAGATAAGGAAGAAGTGGCTTCCTCTTCAAGAAATAAACGCAGAAGAAGATTGATTCTGTCGGAAGGATCTTCAGTGGAAGCTAGTAGTTTGGATAAGTTCACCCCCGAACCGTTAGCACAAAGCCTTGTTTCAGAGATTAGACAAGAGAGGGAAGAAGTTGATGGATCTCGAACAACAGAGGAACCATAAAAAACTCAGATTTATCCCCCTTCAAGGTCATCAAATAAGGGAAAGAGTCAGAGGAAGAGAGTTGTGAAGCAGAGGTTGAAGATGTGCAGTAGAGCAGAGTTATTCAGGGAAGAATAAGGCTTCCATATATTCTTAATACATATATTCTAAGACCTCATACCAGAGCCAAAAATAAGCTTAGGTTAACTAGCAAGCTAATAGTTAATCCTACTCTAAGGTATGTGATTATAAATATAGAGGACAACCTAGAAAATGATTCAAAGCAAGAGAAGGTTCAGAAGAAGAAACAAGCAGAAAGGAGAAAAGAAAATAAGAAGGTCAATAAGGCATAAGGTCGTAGGTTTTTGTCTTCTGTGCTAGATTCCTTATGTTGAGTATCTAAAGCATGGAAAATATGAAGATCGATATTATTTTGGGCCTATCTACAAAGTTATCAACAATTGCTACATTTTCAAAGAGGTAGATCTTTGTTTTGATCATAAGAATATATAAGGACAAGTTGTTTTGGTCTCAAGGAATAATATCATACGGTAATTAAGTATATGCTGCTACAGTAGTAATATTTTCCTCTTCCCAACCAAGCACCATCTAGTGAGCTGTCTTCTAGGTGTCACATTCAGTTAGTAATCGTTGCACTTTTTATGGAGAAATATCTTCTAGGAATCAAGGAGCAGTTAGCCACCTCAAATCAACAAGTTCGAATTTCATATCATCAAGTTATGTTTTCATACTTTTGTAAACCAAATATTGTACATCAACTACCTTTCTTTTTTTAGTTAAAATTTAAATATTTTTTTCTATATTTAGAAAGTTGTAATAAAATTCCTACAACAGACTAGCTAAAATTGTGGATCTTTAACATATTACCTTTTTTGTATATATATTATGAAAAGCAATGAGAAAAAGGTTTGTGAGTTGTTCATCTCATAGCATCATGAATTGTGTACATTTTGAACTTGTAATATTCAGATGCACTCTTGAGGATTTATGAATTTTTTGATGTGTGTATTGTATACTTTCCTTATGTGTTTTCATATCTTGCAACTTTATTTCGAGATTGTGATATATATATATATATATATATATATATATATATATATATACTGTCTCATGTTTTTGTCAGTATTATGATATAGCAGTACATGGTTATCATCAGTCTTGTCTTACAAGCTTTCTTGATAAGATGTGTATGGTAAGCCTGTTCATTAGAATTACTTGTGACAAAAACCTTTTAGATGTATGATGAGATTCTTATAAGTCTTGTGAATGCTTTCTCTCATTAATGCATTATAGGTCTGGAATCTTTTGTTATCATTTCATCTAAGCAGTGGAATTATATCCTATAGACCCACTATTCTTTTCATACTCTCTTAACCATTATATTACGAACTTATATTTTCTACACACTAGTACCCCCATATGTGTGAGTGATTTATCTGTTTAAAATACTTTTTTTACAGTGTGTGAGAACTCCAAACTCCAACCACCTTCCAAAACCTAATCCAACTATAAGAAAATTCCTTGAGCTTAATATGTGTCTGTCCAGGCACTTGATACAATCCAAGTGCTAATTCCAACGCTAACATATTTTGGTGCATATGCCAGGAGATGAAGATCCTGAACTCAGTATTCTCCCGAATTTCTTATATGAACGTATAGTACTAGTTTTTAATGGTGAATAAAAACTAGACATTCTTTTGATTGTAATTTGTTCACCTGGAGACTCCACAACGAGGATGAGGTTTTTCAAGACCACTACAAGAAGAAATCAGAGATCACCTCTTATGACTCCAATCTCCGATCCAAAAAAGATCATAAAGGATGAAAGAGGGAAACATAAAAAAACTATAGCTACATCACATCGAGTGAGAAAAGTGCATTCGAAGTATATTCCAAAATAAAAGGTAACAAAATCTATTTTAAAATTAAATGATGTTTCAGTTTCAAAGGATTCAGTAGAAAGTTCAGATCCGTCCTCAATTGTAGATTCTAGTGTAATATCTCAAGTTGAAACTACTTCTATAAAAGATAAAATAGATGATGTTAGCCTAGATGCAGCTAAAAGTACCCCTCAATCATCATTTAGTAAATTAGAGATAAGTGTTACTCCAGAGAAAGAAGAAAAATCAGAGGTTTTAAGTGTCAGTGAAGAGAATCAGGAATCAAAAGCCTTTCTGTTTACAAAAAAGGAATTCGAACATGTATTGGAGATTACACCCTTCTTAGATAGGGCTATTATAACTAAAGAAGATATTAAAATAATTTTAAAATTTCTTCAAACTCATCTTGAATATCAGTCCTCTCTTAAACCACAACAGAAGTATTCTCACCTGTTCCAAAACCCATATATTGGCTCCTCCTCTTCTCATCAAGGAGAAGGTAATCTTCCTGAAAAATCAACCTTTAATCTCTCTGATTTTTTAGCTCAACAGAACAAAATTGAAGTTGCCCAAATACTTCAAGAATCTACATCTGGATGTGATTCTCCTGGAGAGGTCGAAATAAAATCCTCTTATGTTCATTTATTTGATAATCCATTGTTCTCATCTCAAGAGCCTGAAGAACCAACATAAGAACTTCACTTTTCCGCTATTCTGGAACAAATACAGATTCCACAGACTACAATTTAAAGCACTCAAACATCTGTATCAACAATTCATTCGCTGATTGTACGTCAACAAGTCATGGCTCAGCCTCCTCCTACAAGGATACAACAGATTGTTGCAGCAAGATATGCACCGCTTGTTCTCCCTCAAACTTTGCATGTCCTTACTCAAGGAGATTATCTGAAATATTTGCCCAAATATACAGGGGAGGGGGAAGGAATATCTGCTGAAGAGCATTTAGTTTCTTTTTACAGTTATGCCGATAACCAAAATATTGAACATGAATATGTTTGGTCAAGACTTTTTGCTTAGAGCTTGGATGGAGAAGCTCGTAAGTGGTTCAGAAATTTACCAGCAAATTCAATAACAGGAATATATGCTTTGGAGGAAGTGTTTGTAAAATAATGGGGTGACCGTAAGGATTACTTGTATTACCTTACGTAGTTTGGATATTTAAAGAAGAATACTGATGAGTCATTATTAGATTTTACAAAGAGATTCAATAAATTTTATCAATAAAATTCATGTAGAAGTCAAACCTCTTGAAACTACAACTATGATAACCTTTTCCAATGTTGTAGACTCCAAGTTTACATTGTGGTTAAGAGCCGAGAAGCCACAAACATTGGTAGCTATGCAAGAGGCTGCTATTGGAGTGCCGGAAATTTACCAACAAATTCAATAACAGGAATATATGCTTTGGAGGAAGTGTTTGTAAAACAATGGGGTGACCGTAAGGATTACTTGTATTAACTTACGTAGTTTGGAGATTTAAAGAAGAATATTGATGAGTCATTAGCAGATTTTTCAAAGAGATTCAATAAAGTTTATAGATAAAATTCTTGTAGAAGTCAAACCTCTTTTAACTACAACTATGATAACCTTTTCCAACGCTGTAGACTCCAAGTTTGCATTGTGGTTAAGAGCCGAGAAGCCACAAAAATTGGTAGCTATGCAAGAGGCTGCTATTGGAGTGCAGTCCAATATTTTGGCCTCAAATAAAATGAAAATAGAAGAGGGGAAGGGAGCAAAGGATAAGAAAAAAATGAAATACGAGAAACTGCCTTCTTCCTCTAAATATTTTACAGCTGAAGAAAAACTTGATCAAATGTCCAGTTTAATTAAATATATTGCTTCCAAAATGTCTAAACTGGAATTAGAAAATTAGGCTGCTATTAGACCCATTCAAAATGAAGAAAATAGAAATCATGCTCCTTTTAGGAGACCCTTTTAGCCTCAACAGATTTTACAACGTCCAAGAAGAAATCCTGATGATCAGAATGTTCAGCCTCCACTGAATCATTTTGCTAAGGAAAATCAGCAAGAGTAGGAAGAGGAAAATGAAGAAATAAATTTAGTTGGGGAGACATTACAATCAACTTGTTTGTCTCTTCAAGAGTATGAAGATTAATCTATGATAAATATCTTTTCAGGTGACGAAGATGCTCTTACTTATGTCCAAAAATGAGAAAAAGCAAGCTGGAAATCAGATAAGAAATTATAATTTGAGGTCTACACCTACTATCCAAAAGCCCCAGCAAAAACAAGATTCTAAAAAACATGCTGCCAAACAAAAGGAAAAAGTTAATGATACTCCTCCATCGCCTAACCCTCTTCCAGTTAGGAAAATTGCTGTAGAAAATAAGGATACTCCTCTAAGTAGCTTCACAAAATCAAGAAGATCATTATGTTTAAAAGATATGATACTTGTTCAATAACAAGTGCAACATTTCATCATAAGAAACATGCATCCAAATCACTTTCATATGCATGAGCCTTTTGTGAAGGAGACATTCTCATCATAACTTATGGCTTACCTTGCGATTCAATATTACAGCTGAAATATAACATTGAAACAATATACCATGCATAACTTGGAGTATTTAAATACCTGTGCATCTTCTCATTTTACATAGGCGACTTGTAGCACTTTGTCATATTTTCGTTAGGTGCCTCATTTTCTAGTTCTTCTCTTCCTATACTAGCCATAATACTCAAGAAGGATCCACTTATTACAACTCATCAATAAGTTATAATCATCCAAATACTCGTATATATGTGTAGGAAGCATAATTAAAAATCAAAACTATAATCGTATCTATAAGTCTAAACAAAATTAAAGACATAGACAAGCATCATAAATCATAAATTACTTATCTTCAATGAGAGGTGATCATCTCCCTCTAAAACCATCCTTCTAGAGCCATCTCTCCACTATACATATAACACTATTTCAACCAATTCTATCAACAACTAGGCCTAATGGAGACTATCCCATCTAGGGTTTCATCAATCTTGACACAAGTGCTCGAGCATCTTCACATTGACCATGCTAGGGTTTATAGATTGCAAATCTCAAATCTTTCCCATATACCAAGGTTTATCTCAAACCCTAACCTCATAATATCCATCGAACCCTAATACAAAAATTGTCTAGGGTTTTCTTCAAACCCTAGAAATATTTTAGGTCTCTGTCATCCTATCTTTCTTCCATCGATGGTGTCATCATAGGGCTGATCCCCATGACTTTTCTTCAGCCCAACTCTAAAACCATGTTAATTTTTCATAGGGATATATTGTTATTTTCTTTGATAATTTCATTTCTTCATTAACACATTACATTCACCCCATAACATCATAACATTATTCAAATTTATATAATTATTCAAAAACATATGCAACTATGTAGAAAAAACAATATTATCATCATCGATGCGATGAAACATAAAAGAACAATAGTAGAAAAACATTCACACATAGAGACACCAATATTGGTAGGTGACTAGGGAAAACCCCAGTATGGGGAAAACCCTTTCAAAATATTCTTCTTATTAGATCATCATCAAATTATTAAGCAAAAGAGAGTACAATGATGCATATCTTCATCCATACAACTATTCAACAAAAACAACTACACAATATCCTTGAAATGAACCCAACAATGCTTATACTCAAAATCTTGATTCTGAAGCTTGTAATGAACTGTTACTCTCTGTGGTCAACTAAGAAACTCTATGGTCACTGAGCGAAATCTTCAGAAGAGTGATATTTCATCTTTAGGACTCGGTCGCATAGAGGAGTTATGCGAGCGACTATAGCTTCCCAGTCGCTCCCTTAAGCATGGTATGCGAACGACTGGGGTTTGCAAGTAGAATTCTGAAACCCCAACTCTCGGTCACATGGATAGAGTGTTGTAAATGCGTCTGGAAGGCTCTAGTTGCACGGAGGAGCTTCTGTGCAAGGGACTGCAGTCAAATCCTTCCTGTGTTGTGCCTACGACTATGGCCCAAAACCCTAAAATTGAGATGCGAGCTTCGAACCTTGCAATTTCACCTCAGAGCGAACCTGTTCCTCTGTAGATGAGCCTCAGACCTATATGAGTCAAAAACCAAGATATAAGAGTGTCTCATGATGATGTCCAAATCAGGTAGAGGTCACTTGAATTTATAGCCTTCCAAGGGGGCCCACTTTACTTTAGGGCCGACCTTGTCAAATATGCACATGTGGGATTTTCTTCATAAATACACTTTCCCTTATCCAATTTGAGTGATATTTAGGTCGATTTTTGTTCTCTCAAAAAGAGGAATTCAATGCAATCATTATATCCATCAAGTGAGATGTCCAAAGTGGAATTTGACCACAATTTCATATTTTTAACATCTTTGAGTTGTATGATTTGTATTTTTCTAGAGTTGGATTCCAAGATCGTGTATTGATTTGTTGTTTTGTGGATTATTTAAACCAATTTAAAGCTATATTTTTTATTCTCATTAGGGTGTATGGGAGGAAGGGCTTTGAGCCTTATCGATGTCTTGGTTGAAGCACCTGAAGCAAGTTGCATTTTACAAGGTGCCTCCCTTGACATATTAAATTAAAATGGAGAGGATTTTGAAATATGAGAAGCATTACTCTGCCCTTTCCAATCCTCATTGCTTGGAATCATTTTGATATTATTTTTTTAAAGAAGATTATATATAAATTAAATTAAAATATATATATATCTTGAGTTAGATGATGAAATTTTTATTAAAGGAGATTAATTTTGGCCCTTCTTTTAAAAGTTGTTAAGGTGTAATAATTAAAGTCTTACCTCATAAGTGGTGTCTTCATTTTTTGGGCGTGAATTTTATTAAGAATATACACAACAAAGTTAAGTGACACGGAGAAGTTCAACGAGGCTAATTTCTCCCTATGGAAATCACATATGGAGGATATACTGATTTGAAAATATCAGTATTTTCCGATTGAGTGTATAGAAAATAAACCCTCATCGATGAAGAATGGAGGATGGATTCATCTAGATAGAAAAGGTGATTGCAACAATCTGCCAATATCTAGCAAAGAACATGTATTTCAATGTGGTCGAAGAAAAGATAACAGAAGGATTATGGAAGAATCTCCATGATCTATATGAAAATAACAGGACATAAAACAAAGTGTTCTTGATGAAGAAGCTTTATAATCTCAAGATGAAGGAGGGTGCTTCAATTGCTGAGAACTTGAATGAATTAAATATTACTAGTCAACTTGCCTCTGTTAAAATCATTCTAGATGATGAAATTAGAGCTATATTGTTAATGTGTTCTTATGCTAGACAACTAGGAAAATTTAATTGTAGCTATGAGAACTTCAACACCTCCATGGACCCTGAAGTTTGATGATGAAAACAATATTTTAATGAATGAGGAGTTGCAACACTAGTCAATTGTGGAAAACCAGGGAGGAGAAGTTGTAGCTCTATCTAATCGTGGTAGGAGAATTGACCGAGGTCGACAAGGGCATTCAATATGGAGAGACCGATCAAAATAAAAGAGAGGAAGGTTCATTTTCTTTCATTGTGGTAAAATAGGACATATGAAGAAAGAGTGTCAAGTCTGGAATCAAGGACAAAATGATCATAAACCAACCAGTACAAATCAAAATTCATCTATCACAAGTGAAGGTGAGACTACTGTTGTAGTCACATAGTGAAGTGTTATTTACTGTTTCAATAGAAGAGGCATGTTTATATAAATCTAGTAGTAGCTTTGAATGGATCATTGACTTTGGGGCATCTCACCACGTAACCCTATGCAAAGACAATTTTGTTGCGTATATAATCCTGGTGATTATGGGAGAGTGCATTTGGGGAACAATCACTTTTGCAGTATTGTTGGAGTTGGAGGTGTTCATATCAATATGAAGTATGGATGAGATATATTGTTGAAATAGTTCAGACATGTACTAGAAATGCGCATGAGCTTGATCTCTATGGGATGACTAGATGATGAAGGCTATTTCACAAGCTTTGGAAAAGGAGGTTGGAAAATTAGCAAAGAATCCACTTAGTCATGGCCAGAGGACCCAAGACATGAACATTATATATGTTGAAGGCAATGATAGGAAAATCAGATTTGGATACTGTCACAAAAGAAGGAAATTCAGCAGATTTGTGGCATAAGCTCTTGGGTCACATGAGTGAGAAGGGCTTACAAATCCTCAATGGTAAAAATTTACTACCAGGTTTGAAATCATATAATATTGATCTTTGCGAGGATTGTATATATGGTAGAAAAAGAAGGGTTTCATTCCTTAGAGGTGGCCATGACATAAAGAAATTGTTAGAATTGATACACTCATATGTGTTTGGGCCTATTAACATTAAGTCATTAGGAGTAACATCATATTTTGTAACATTTATAAATGATGCATCTAGGAAGGTTTGGGCCTACCCGATGAAAAATAAAAGCGAAGTGTTTGAAATATTTTAAAACTTCCATGTTGATGTTGAAATAGAAATAAACCGTATTGTTCAAGTGCTTAAGAACATATAACAATGGAGAATATTTCTCAAATGCATTCAAGGAATACTATAATAGGTTTGGAATAAAGCATGAGAAGACCATCCATGGTACTCCTCAACAAAATGGTGTTGCAAAAAGTATGAATCACCCTATTATGGAGAAAGTGAGGAGCATGTTATCAAATTCTGATTTGGAGAAGCATTTTTGGGCAGAAGTAGTAAGGAAAACTGGTTATCTTATAAATCGATCTCCTATTCTTGATTCAGATTTATGCAGGAATGAAATGAAATAAAAAAATAAAAAGAAACAAAAAGCTACAAAAAAAATATAACTCTAATTCAATAATAAAAAAATACAGAAAATTGTTACATACTGCAATGGAAATAAACTAGTTTGGGCGATGGTAGCTTATCCCCAAGAAGCGATGTGGTGGCTACATGCCTTCTAAACTATGTTACAATGAGGCTTGAAGGCTTGTTTATTATTGAAAAACAATGGAAAACCCTAAACATCCAAAAATCTAACCCTACGAGATGAAGCACCAAACGTTTGTGCGCCTTGTTGGGGTAAATTGGTACATCAACTTCCCGGGGTCGTAACTTTGGGATACGATCTCAGTTTGATGCGTATGATACCTCGTTAGAAATATCTATTCGAGGAATAAAACTTCCAACTACAAACCCTTGTCATGATTAATATATTTTCCCGTTTTCCAAAAACACGTCGTTTAGGGCCTCAAAATGACTTTGGAAGTTCAAGACTCGAAAAATTGCCAAAAATAACAAATTGTGATACAATTAAGGAAACTGAAAGAAGAAATGGTGGGGGTCCAAGTGAAATAGGCGGGTGGCCACCAATAGCCACCTATATCAGTCCTCCCCCCTTATGAAGTAATGGTCCCCATTGTGTTGAGTGCCTCCATGAGATGGGGAAACTTATGTTGAACTTGGTCCTTGATGAGCCACTTGCCTTGGTGAAGGAGTTGGCTAGATTTGACAACCCGATACTATTGGATCTTCTGTTGGAGAGTGTTATTGATATACGTTTCCATGATCCAATTAGTTGTGGTATGTTCCATGCAGTCTGGGTTTAACATTGTTCGTGGTAGTTGTTCTGCAATGTTTGATGTGTTCAGTAATGGTGGAAAGTATGGTCGAAGGTGACCCACATTGAACACTGGGTGTAGGCAAAGGAATGGGGGAATGTTGAGCTTGAAAGCATCGTCACCCACAACCTTGGTGATGGTGTAATGACTGTATCAGAGTGGTCGAATCTTCTTATGGGCTCTAGCAAGATGTTCGTTCTACAAATGCAACCAAAATTTTTCGCTCACCTAAAACTTATGTGGCACTCGATGTTGATCATGCTACTGCTTGTACTTGGCATTGGAATTCTCCAAGATTTCATGAACCTGTTGGTGGATGTGTTTGATGCGTTCAATAAACCTGGGTTCTTTATCAACCTTAGATTGTACATGTGTGGATTTTGTATGTGTAGTCGCATGAGGTATGTCAACATCAATCAAACACAATGGTTGAAATCCCATACCCACTTAAAATAGATTGCGACAATTCGAGCTATGACGAGCTAGTTGTGTTGCACATATGGAAGGCTCTCATCCCAGGTTCATGGATTCTTGGAGTTTTACATGTGGCGTATGTGCAATATCATCCTGTTGATGACCTATATTTGGCCACCACTCTGGGATGGAATGCAATCGACTTGGTGAGCTTGGTGTCCAATAATGTACAGAGGCTCGACCAAAATGTTCTCATGAACCTGTTATCCCAATCTGATATAATGGTCTATGGGATCCAAAAATGTACCCACACTTGTTCAAAGAAGAGTTTGGCAGTGTCCTTTGTTGTGATACTCTTATTCATACCACCAATATAGCCATATTAGAGAATATGTCCATGATCACAAATACAAAGTCATTACCATGCTTGGTAGAAGGGAGGTTGGACAGATAGTCCATGGAGATAGATTCCCAGGGCTCGATGGGAGTAGGAAGAGGAGTGTACAAACCTTGCTTCTTGATGGTTGGCTTGGTGATGGTACAAGTAGTGAAATATCTGATATATTTTCCAACATCTTGTCAGAGTTTGGGCCAATAAAAATACTTATATAGTATGACCACAGTTTTTTCCACACCCCAAAGTGTCCTGCGACCCGACTATAGTGTGCCTTCAAAATTAGCTTGGCATGCTCGCTTGAAGGAACACAAAGTTGGCCTAGGTAACATAATAATGCATCCTGCAGGTGGAAATATGGAACTCGCTTTCCATCCACTAGCATCTAGTATGTGGCGGTGAACTCTGGTAAATTTTATACAATTGCGGCCAACCATAGGTCTCGTGGCCACAAGTGTTGAGAATAGTAGTCAGTGCTACAATTGGGGGCTGACTGAGGAAATTTGCAACATGATTGGTGCTGCCCTTTTTGTATTTAATGTTCAAATGAAATTGTTGCAAATATGTAGGCCACTTCTGATGGCAATCGTTCTATAACTTCCCCTGTGTATTTATAAACTGAAGAGGTTGGTGATATGTGTGGATGTTTTTCTCCTTCTCCAAAATGTAATGTTTCCATTGTCGGAAATCCTACATGACATAATACATCTCTTTATCATAGGTGGGGTACTTATAAATTGTATCAGAAAGTGTCTCACTATGATAGGCCACCGGATTCCCTTGCGGGTGAGTATTGCACCAATAGCATAGTCGGAGGAGTATGTCTCAATTTAAAATAGTTGTTGCATGTCTAGAAATGTGAATATAGGTTCGTAGCATAGGTGGTGCTTCAGATCAATGTACACCTTTTGTTGGGACTTGGACCAAGAAAAATTTGCTTTCACTCTTCCCTTGGTAATATGACTCAAAGGCCAAGTGATATGGGAGAATCCAAACACAAACCTTCGATAGAAATTGGCAAGGTCCAAAAATTTGCGAAGATATTTTAGAGTGTTTAGGGATGGGAAATCCCGAATGACTTGGATCTTAGCCGGATCCACATGCACACCTTTCTCATCTATGTTGTAATCTAGATTTTGGACCTGGCCCATGCCAAAGGTGCATTGCTTCAAGTTGGCACATAGTTTGTGCCTCTGTGGGGTTTGAAGGACCTGTCGAATGTGTTGCAAGTGATATTCCCAACTCTTGTTGAAGATGAGAATGTCGTCCAGATAAACAACCAAAAACAATTTGGTGAAGGGCCACAAGATATCATCCATCAACCTCATAAAAGTTGCAGGGGAATTTTTCAACTCGAAAGGCATGACTAACCATTCAAAAAAGTCTTCCTTGGATTTAAAGGCAATATTCCATATATCTGTAGGGTCTATTAGTACCTGGTCATAGCCAAACTTCAAATCAATCTTGCTGAAATACTTGACCCCCTTGAGTTGGTCCAAAATGTCATCAATTCATGGGATTGTATACCTGTTCTTGGCAGTGATTTTGTTTACTACCGATAATCAATGTAGAGCCTCAAGGTCCCATATTTCATTTGTGAAAGTACAATTAGGCTCCCACAAGGTTGAGGAACTTAGTCACATGTTCCATTTTTGCAGAAACTCCTGGATCTACCGCTTAATTTCTTCATTTTCCAAAATGGAGTGGCTGTAAATCGACCCATTGGGTAGAGGTGCCCTGGGAGTCATATTGATTGAATGCTTGACCTGGAAGTGCAAGGGTACCCCTGTGGGTGAGGAGAAGATGTCCCTGTATTCTTCCATGACCTTATTCACCTGCTTCTGTTGTGTGGAGCAACCCTTGGGGCTATGGATGTGGCCATTATCTTCCTCTTATTTTGAGAGCGAATCAGAAAGAAAAAAATTTCCTGGTATGGGAGATGATCTTACTACATTGATTAGTAGAGATAAAAGAGATGGAGGTAGGCCCCCACCTATGGTATCCCGTATAACTTATTTCCAAAATTAATAATAATAGTGCGAGGCCTAGACTCATACACAACAAGAAATTTTCACAAGTATATTTAGCCTAATAATACAATTTCAAGAGGAGAAATGTCACACAATACCTCATCCATGAAGGGTTTGATGTTGTGGGGAAGACGACAATATTGGCTGACGTGAAGATCTCGTCCTTGGTGGAGCCACCTGATGGTGTATGGCTACAAGTGTAGTGTGGTCAGTAGACCCAACCACTTAACGACTTCTGCTGAGATGCAGTTCTTTTGGCTCTTGATGTTGACAATGAACTACAACAATGACCCCTTCACCCACATCTGTGAGTGGAAGAGACACTCCCCTTGGTCTGGATCTTCAAGCTCAATATTCTCGACCTTGGTAGTGGAAACGGTGGTGCTGGGATCTGCATCAATAATTTTCTTCCCTTTGTCATTCCCCTTATCGGGGTATGACTTAGAGTCAAAACATGCATCTAACTCTGAAGCCTTCAACTCGTCCACTAGTCACTGTTTGGCACGGCACTCACTTGTGTTGTGAGTGAAGATCTTATGGAACTCACACCACTTTCCTGTGTCCTTCTTTGTATTTGTGGTGCTTTTCTTTGCTTGCAACTTCGATGGTTTGTCGTGAGTCACCACGCCTTAGGTTTTCCCTTTTGTTCTGCGGTTTGGGAGATCCTTTTCCTTGCTTCGGATTCACATATCCAAATTATCGCTTCTTTTATTTGAATTTATACTCGATATTGACAACGTATCCTTACACGGAACCGAGCGAGGAGATGTCCAGGAACTCCATCTCATCCTGGATGTATTTTGTAGACAACCATGGTACTTGAGTACCAAAGGCCACTTAGAATCCTTGATAGCCAACTTCTTGCAAAGGGAAAAATATTTGTGAAATTTGGCACATCTTGGTCTCTTCCCTGTTGCAGGGTGGTCCATTTTATGTACTTATATTCATAGCTCCTGACAGGGTAATACTGTTCCTTGATGACATCTCAGAAGGAATTCCAAGTGGGTGCAAATGAAAACAGTGAGGGTTCCCTCTCATCCTTCTGCTCACAGTAGGTTTCCCAACAATCCTTGACGTGGGGGGTGGCTTTGAGGAGAAAAAAGTAATATTTTCCATATCGGAAAAATCATGAATAAAAAATATTCATTCCAGCAGATTTAACCATTTATCTATGACATCTGCATCTATTTTACCTTCAACTATAGGGATGTCAAAGTTAGCTTGTGCCTTGAAGGGGGCGACACCTCCGAAGTGACTGTTGGATGAAGATGCATCATCTGTTGGCATCTGTTGAAGGATCTAGGAAAATCTATCCATCATCTGGTTCCTTTTCTACTCGAGGGATTCTTAGAGAAACAGTTTGATCAGATATTTTTCTCCCTCGCCTTTCTTTTCTTCCCCATGGGTAGTCATCAGTGTCGGAGGGGACGATTTTGCAAGGGTTTAACCAATTAAAGTCCCAACCACTTATACCTTGACCTCATTGGGGACGTGCATTGAAAATTAGAGAAATAACAAACTGCTCTGATACCATTGATCCTGATTTATGCAAGAACAAAGTTGAAATAAAGAAAAATATAAACAAAAAGCTACAACGAAAACAAAAATTTAATTCATTAATAAAAAATTACTTAAAATTGTTGCATGCATAATAAAAATAAAGTAGTTCAGCGATGGTAGCTTAACTTTGAGAAGAGATGTTGTGGTTACATGTCTTCTAAACTATGTTACAATGGGGCTTGAAGGACTATTTATTATTGAGAAACAATGAAAAACCATAAACATCCAAAAACCTAACTCTAGGAGATGAAGTGCAAAACATATGCGGGCCCTGTTGGGGTAAATTGGCACATCAACTTCTCGGGGGTCATAATTTTGGCATATGATCTCCGTTTGACACATACAATACCTCTTTGGGAATATCTATCCGAGGAAAGAAACTTTCAACTGCAAAGTCATTTGGTTTGACCATTTTCCAAAAAAATGTCGTTTAGGGCCTCAAAACGGCTCCGGAAGTTTAGAATCTGAAAAAAATACCAAAAATAATAATTGTACTACAATTAAGGAAAATGAAAGAAACAATGGTGGGGTTCCAAGTGGAATAGGCGAGTGGCCACCAATAGCCACTTGGATCAATCCTCCCCCCTTATGGTCCTCATTGCATTTAGTGCCTCCATGAGATGGGGAAACTTCTACTGAACTTGGTCCCTGGTGAGCCACTTTCCTTAATGCAGGAGTTGGCTAGATTTGACAACACAATAAGGTTATATATTATGCTGGAGAGTGTTCTTGATCTACGTGTCCATGATCCAATTATTTGTGGCATGTTCCATGTAGTCTGGGTTTAGCGCTGTTGGTGTTAGTTGTTCTGCAATGTTTGATGTGTCCAATAATGGTGGAAAGCATGGTCAAAGGCTGCAATTCCAAGAAATTCCACATTATATTTCTTTTTTATTTTATTAAGTTAATAGAATGTTTTATAAATATGTTCATTGTTTTATTCATAGTTCACTTCATTAAATATTTAACTAAGTTATTCTATTTACTTATTTAAATTATAAATCAAATGACCTGAATTTATATTTTATTATTTTATTTACTCATATATATATATATATATATATATATATATATATATACGTATAAAATACATATATAGCTAGATACATATACGTATATTCACTCAAAGGTCTCACTTGATATATTTATTATATCGAGGTAAGTTAGGAATTTATTTTGATAATTGTTTTATAACCTACTTAGCTATTTTCCAATATTAGTAGGTATGTATACTAGTGTAGTGAATGCAATGTACCCATATGTATCTATCATATGCATACATCATATACAAGCTAATACCATTTTTCCTATAAATCGAAATGGGTCATTACAAATACAGTTCGCATTGAACATTGGGTGTAGGCCAAGGAATGGGGGAATGTTGAGTTTGAAAGCATTGTCACCCACGACCTTGGTTATGGTGTAAGGCTCGTATCATGGTAGTTGAATCTTCCTATGGGATTTGGCAAGGTGTTCGTTCTACAAATGAAACCAAACATTTTCTCTCACCTGAAACTTGTATGGCATCCGATGTTGATCATGTCGGTGCTTGTACTTGGCATTGGACTTCTCCAAGATGTCGTGAACCTGTTGGTGGATGTGTTCAATAAACTTGGTTGCTTTATCAACCTCAGACTATACATGTGTGGATTTTTTTTGTGTAGTCACATGAGGCATGTCAACATTAATCAGACATAATAGTTGAAATAACAGACCCACTTTAAAGGGAATATGACTAGTCGAGCTATGGAGAGCTTTGTTATAGCTGTGTTTCACATAGGGAAGGCTCTCATCCTAGTTTCGTGGATGATTGGAGTTGTACATGAAGAGTATGTGGACTATCATCCTGTTGACGACCTCTATCTGGCCATAAGTCTAGGTATGGAATGCAGTCAAATTGGTGAGCTTGGTGTCCAATAGTTTCCAAAGACTCGACCAAAATGTGCTCAGGAAATTTCTATCCATATTTGATATAATGGTTTGCGAGATCCCAAAATGTACTCACACTCGTTCAAATAAGAGTTTGGAACTGTCCTCTGTTGTGATAATCTTCTTGTAGGCCGCCAATATAGCCACCTTAGATAATCTATTGACGACCACAAATACACCGTCATTACCATGCTTGGTAGAAGGGAGGCCAAAAAAATAGTCCATGGAGATAGATTCACAGGGCTAACTTGGAGTAGGATGAGGAGTGTACATGCCTTGCTTCTTGATGGTTGGATTGCCAATGACACAAAGAGTACAAGATATGATATATTTTGCAACATCCTATTGGAGTTTGGGCCAATAAAACAATTATGCAGAACAAACACAGTTTTCTCCACACCAAAGTGTCCTGCAACTCGACTATTGTGTGCCTCCCAAATCAACTTGACACACTTGCTTGAAGGAACAAAGTGTATGGGTATAAGTATGTGTCTTCTCTATAGATTTGCGCTCATATATATATATTTTCCTAGCATCTATTTTTTGTTTGAAAGGTCGTTGACCTGACTTCTCGAGGTGCAAGAGGGAATGAGTATTGTCCTTTTCCCAACCACCCTAATCCAATTTCATAAATTTTCTGCCAGCGAGTATATATCCCATGGTTGTGTCTCATAAATAAATTGTACGGAAGTGGATTGATCAGGTCTACAACCCCACCTTCAATCACATTTCAAAATTAACCTATCAATCAGGTGGCTTAGTCAGGTCTACAAATGGTAGTTAAAAATTTAAGTCTAGGGATGGGTTTCATGAATTTCTGGGAAAGAAATCTCCCTCAGACATGGCTATGTGGCATCGCTTACATCATTCCAGTATTAAAAAATAAAAGTTTAATTTTTAGAGTTTACAAAATATTGTATTAGTGTGGCTCTTGTACCTAAGCTGGAATTTCAATCACATTAAAATAATGTGTTAAATGTGATGGATGTTACAAATCCCACCCCCTTAGAGAAAAAATATCCTTGATGTTCTATATATATATATTAAAAAAAAATAAGATTTTTAATTACAGTTCTTACATCAACAACATTTTCCATGTCCTTCGTTTCCACATTGAACAATGTCATTCATTTTTCATTTTTTAGTTACCTCTGGACCTCCTAGCATTCTAGCACATTCTTGCTTGGTTTTCCGTTGCTTCAAGAGGCTTCCACATGGAAAAATTTCAACTCATTTTATTCTTGGACACACCCAATGAATTCATGATCAAAATAATTATGTACATGAATATTTTAAAACCATTTCATTCAAGTCTCCCCTTCCTTTCAGCGACACACCTTCCAAGTTTCGGAATCCCGTTCTCTACCTCCCTAGTCCCTTGAGTGATCCATTTCTTAGCAAGGTTTCATCACTTAGGAAGAGTCTTGAGACTTATGTATTCTTACAACCAAAACATCCCTTTATATTTTTCTAGATAATGCAACTCACTTTGGATAACATAACTCATGGTAATAAATATATGTCATAGGGTTCCAATATCATCACAACCACCTTGTCCCTAGGATTTTCAGCTTCACAACCATCATCTATCCTTCCTAGATAGGTCATCATCTTTCCTATATCACAAAAATACAATTTAGATGATATTAATCATAATAATTTAAATAAAATATTCTTCCTTTCTCCTTTCTTTTCCAACCTTGTTTCATATAGGAATCATATTTCATAAACATGAGATTCCTCTCATGATGTTTTGATATTGCATATGGTAGCAATCAACCTTGATTATCATAACCAAGGCCATTTTTACTGCAATCTTTACTTTCAATTAGACAAAAAATGGTAAGTGTTCATATTGCATAAAATATTTTCATAACAAGATCTATAACATCCCCTGAAGTGGTATCAAAATTATTATACATATAATAATTCAATCAATTTCAATTGATTAAAAATAAATTGAAATGAAGCTATCATTGCGTTATTTATTTGCATCACTATCATTCCAAGCATTCCATAATGCATTCAAATATTTATTCCAACAACCAAAGGGTCAAAACTAAAATATACATATCTCTAAGTTCATAAGTAATTAGCTTCCATTGTGCCTTGTAGGATGAGGGATTCATGTCACTCATTCCACTACTCAACAATTCCTCAAAATTATTAGAAGTTGTTTATTTTCATGAAATTCAATCATGCAATTGATTGTATCCTACAAGCATGCATGCACTCAATGAATTGAGCATATCTAATATCTTGATTCATAATATGAGTTTCATGATCAAATCATGCCATAGTAACTCATGGATGCATCACAAATATTCTAGAAATATTTACACACTAAAGGGTTATTTTCTTTGTCATCACCCATTAGGTATTGATGAAATTTTTTCTTTCATATATCAATGAATTCCATACAATTTTCACATTTAACTAGGAAAAAACCAATTTTTTAATTACATGTTCATTACAAAAAAACTCACCATTATATGATAGAATCACTTATCACAAGCTTAGAAACTATTCGACCAATACTCATGAACTCATGAACACAATTGTAGTCCCTACATTTCCTTCATGCATCCCACATTTTCATGCACCCTCTCAGATGCATTACCAAACATATTTTATCTCATGAGTTTATTATTCATTCATTTAATCTTTGTTCAACATGGTAACTCAATGGATGCACACATTATTATTATTTAACTAAATCTTTTTGTGCTGGAAATTTTCTTCCTTAACCATACCCCTTCCTTAGCATATGCCCAATACATGAATTAATTTGAAAAAAAAAAGATATCAAATTTAGAAGAAATGAATTCTTACCAAATTCCTTTACCTTTTTACCTTTTCTTACTACTTTCCCAACTTACTTAGCTACCATCACATGTGTTCTTACCTAATATATTTTCAAGGAGTTCAAGTGGTTTCTTAGCATACTGGACATTGTAACATTTAGCAACCCATGAAATGATCTCAACCTCTAATCATATTATGCAAGAACGAAATGAAACAAATATTAAAACAGAAACACAGAGCTACAATGAAAAAAAAAAATTCAATTCATTAATAAAAAATATTGAGAACTCTTTACAATAAGGATGGAAATAAACTAGCTCGGGCAATCATAGCTTATCTCTAAGAAGAGATATGATGCCTACATGCCTTATGAATTGTGTTAAAATGAGGCTCAAAGGTCTATTTATTATTCAGAAACATTGGAAAAACCCAAATATCTAAAAACATAACCCTAGGAGATGAAGCACCAAAAGTGTATGGCCCCCGTTGGGGTTAATTAGTACATCAACTTCCCAGGGTCGTAACTTTGGCATATGATCTTAGTTTGACGTGTACAATACCTCATTAGAAATATCTATCCGAGGAATATAAATTTCCACTTTAAACACTTGCTGTAGGATCTGTGTTACTCTATTTTCCAAAAAAATGTCGTTTAAGGCCTCAAAATAGCTCCAGAAGTTCAGGCCCCGAAAAAATGCCAAAAACAGTAAACTATGTTACAATTAAGAAAAGTGAAAGAAAAATTTTTGGGGGTCAAAGTGGAATAGGAAGGTGGCCACCAATATCCACCTGGATAAGTCCTCCCCCCTTAGGAAGCAATGGTTCCCATTACAATGAGTGCCCCAATGAGATCGTGAAACATATGTTGAAGATGGTCTCTAATGAGCCACTTTCCCTAGTATAGGAACTGGCCAACTTTGATAGCTTGAAATAGTTGGATCCTCTATTGGTGAGTGTTATTGATTTATGTGTCCATGATCCAATTAGTTGCGGACTATTCCATGCAGTTTTGGTTGAGCTTTGTTGGTGTCAACTGCTTGGAAATGTCTGATGTGTCCAACAATGGTGGGAAGTATGGCCGAAGGTGGTCCACTTAAACACTGTGTGCATGCCAAGGAATGGGGGAATGTTCAACTCGAAAGAATTTTCTCCCATAACCGTGGTGATGGTGTACGACCCGTATCGGATTAATCGAAGATTCTAATGGGCTATGGAAAGGAATTATTTCTACAAATGCAACCAAAATTTGTAGCCCACTCAAAACTTATATGGCACTCGATGCTTATAATGATGTTGTTTGTACTTGGAATTGACTTTATCCAAGATTTCATGAACCTACTGGCGAATGTGTTGGATGTGTTCAATAAACCTAGATTATTTATTAGCCTCAGATTTTAAATGTGTATATTTTTCCTGTGTAGTCGCATGAGGCATTGCAACATCAATGAAAAACAATGGTTGAAATACCAAACCACTTGAAAGGGACAATAGCCAATTGAGCTATGGATAGATTTTTTATAACTATGTTGCATATAGGGAAGACTCTGATCCCAGGTTCGTGGATGCTTGGAGTTGTACATGCATAGTACGTGAACTATCATCCTATTGACAACCTCTGTCTGGACATCAGTCTAAGGATGGAATTTCATTGACTTGTTGAGCTTGGTGTCCAATAATGGCTAGATACTAGGCTAAAATGTGTCAAGGAACCTTCTATCCCGATCATATATAATGGTCTGTGGGATCCCAAAATCTAACCACACTCGTTCGAAGAAGAGTTTAGAAGTGTCCTTTACTATTATTCTCTTATTTCAGGAAACCAATATATCCGTCTTAGAAAATACATCCATGACCACAAATACATAGTCATTACCATGCTTGGTAGAAGGGAAGCCAAACAGATATTCCATGGAGATGGATTCCCAGGGTTAGTTCGGAGTATGCATATGAGTGTACAAGCCTTGCTTCTTAATGGTTTTCTTGGCATTGGCACAAGCAATGTAGGATATAATATATTTTTCAACATCACGTCGAAGTTTTTTCCAATAAAAATACTTATGAAGTTGATGAGCCTTAGTATTGCAACAAAAATGTTGCAACTCCCAAGGCTACCAACTTTAATTATCAACCCGGGGTTCGTACAAAATCAAGAGGTATCGACACTGTATGTGCAACATACAATGTGTCCTTATTTTTTTGATCTGATGTAATGGATTGAATGTCATGAAATCAAATCCTAAACTAATTGCAAAAATGGAAGTGTTGCTTTGAAAATAAATTAATCCTAGGCAAGAACAACAATTTGTAATTGAAATCGTGAGAGCATGAATTCAAATAAATAGGTCCAATATACTTTGTAAAAATGCATTTCCTAAGTGGTGTTTATTATTTCTAAATCATGGATTTAGATACCATAGGTCATGATTCAAGCCTAAGAGACAAAAACCAAGCTCTGGGAGAAAATCTGGTTGAGTTTACACGTGCTAGAATGGTGCTACAAGATGTTTTGTTTTTGCTACATGAAGTTCTGTTTTGAAAATAACTCATCGAATGACTAAGTAAATCAAATGAAAATGGGAAAGGACAAATTTTGTTATTAATTATGATGTCTTAGGTCTCCATTCCAAGTGGAATCACTCCAAAATAACCTTGTTCACATATGCTAAAAAATAACATAAAATTACTATAAAATATGAAAATTCAAGAACTAGTGAGCTAGATAATTTATTAAATGCCTAACCTAATCAAGTGAAAATTAAATGGGGGTAAATTTTTTTATTAACTTTAACATTATTATGACCTAATACAATTTGAATCAAGTCAAATGAAGCTCATTAACTCATTCTAAAAAATAGTAGAAATTTACTACTATTTCGCTACAAGGCATTTTCAGAAATCTTATATTCATGAACTAGTAACCAAATCCAAGTAGCTTAATTATTAATATGACCTTCTAAAGTTATTCAAAGGATGAATAATGATTTTGAACATATGAAAAACCTGCAAAAGAACTCACTTCAATAATTTAATTCAATCCTACAGCAAGAAAAGAAACAATACTAAATACTGAAATATGCAAAACAGAAATAAGAGATGCATGTGAATAAGAAGTGACAAGAACATAAATAAATTTTCCAAGAGGGCTCTAAGGCTCCTGGGATGGCCAAGCCCAAGGAGGACTCAAAGTCCTATGGAAGAATCCAAGCCTTAAAAGAAAAAAATGGCACCAATCTTCATTATTGAATTAGTCCAAGTACATCCTTGCAAGAAAATAAGTGAAGCTGCCAGTTTTCTCCATAATAAGGCTAAACAATACATTCCCCTAGAGGCCAATTCGAATTGGTACTTAAAAAAAATGATGAAGAAGAATTCCCCTTGAAAGGAGGAAGCTTTCCCTCCAAAATCCCTCAAATAGTGGATCTGGTTCCCAACACTAGGAGTTTTGTTAATTTTGGACAACTAGGTCCAAACTCTATGTTGTGATGCTCAGATGAAGATGCCAATATTTTTATTGGATTCCTATTTCGGAGAGGTGCAAGATCGATCTAAAGATCATCTTGATCCGATGAGTAGAACATTTATTTTGAATTTATTCAAAATATGTGCAGGTCGGCTTGAAATGAAATGTAGGCTTGAAGCCTCAGCAGTTGTGTCACACACCCTCACTGATGGATATAAATAGGTCAACATTGGAGGTCATTTTCACTCATCCATCACATCACATTCTGTCTCCTCATATGATTGGTTTGATCATTTATTGGAGTCTCTTCTTCACTCAAACATGGGAAAAATCAACAACTAGGGTTTCAAATTGTCTAGGGTTTCCAGCGCAGAAATTGACCAACGTTGACTTTGGTCAATGTTTGGTAAAATTGACTAGAAAATCTCCCAAAATTTTGATTTCCTCAATCTACATTTTTTGGCACAAAAACCAAGGTTGGACGTTGACTTTGACTTGGTTGTGTTGACTTTCTTTCTTCTGTTGTTTGCGTTGACCTTTGACTGGGACAACGTTGACTTTTGTTGACTTTGGGTTGACTGATCTGGCTGTCCATGAGGGTTGTGTGACACTTCTGGCTGGTTTAACATATTGATACTTTTCTGGTTGAAGCATCCTGCTGACCGTCGTAACGCACCAACAAACATATATATTTTTGGCTTGTCTTCCATCAATATTCTGGTATGTTCTATTTGCATTTTAATTTCTTGTTTATGTGATTGCTAACTGATATTGGGGATAAAAAGTAAAGCTGCATCAAGCATAGAACATCTACAAAAATTTACATGGTATCAGAGCTGAGGTGAAGACAAAGCCCAATTTTGTAGTAATCACCGAAGAAGAGCATGGGTACCTGTTGAGGCCTCATAATTATGCTATCGAAACATGGGAGAAAACCACTCGATACGAACCTTAAAGCACCTCCTTTTCCTTTTGGTGTAGTGGCTCCGATTGGGGGTAATGGGACCAGTTTCCCAATAAGGATGATTTTGAGGGTGTGTGATTATATGACATGCAAATGGGAATGATTTTAATCTATCTTATGCATCTATCTAAACTATTTATTCTACTATATACCCAGAATGTTTCTTCCTCTGTGCGATCTGAAAATATATCCTTTAACTGTTAGTAATATAGATCATTTAACAGTTGAAAGAGATGAAAATTATGTAAAATGATTCTTCTAACAAAAAAGTTTGACTAGAAGAATTGTGAATAATGTATCGCATTCATATGTGTGATTATACATTCAATAAGAAACTACAGACAAATAGTAGAACATAAGTGCATGTAACATTCATCTATAATATCATTTCAAATATATAATGCAATAAAAATATGACTATCAATCTATAAAGCAAGACTTAATACAAGTGAATAAAAGTACCATATGTACGAAGTTCTACTCATGTAAACTAACAATAATTGATCTTCTCCTCCTCACTTTCAAGAAATTTAAAGAGTAGAGTAGTGCAACATCAGTTAAACAACTTTAATTGTCAAAAGATAACAAATGTGTTCCATTAATTCATCAAAGCATTCACAAACTTACAATAGTGCATTCTTTGCAAATGTTTTTGAAAATTTTATGGACCCTTCTCTTAATGCATGAGAGGGGTTTAAATACTAAAATAACTATGTTCTAAAATAGATTATTACAAAAATATAGAGGTTTCAAACAACCATCCTCTTATGATTAACTTAAACTATAATCTAGGAAATTAAAATAACAATTTTGATTTATGAATTCCGCCCTTTCTTCTGGATTTGGTCATGAAGTTGACAAATATCTATCATTGGCTTGAGCCGAGCTGGCTGCAAAATCCTCGATCTGAACTGTCCCTTGAATATTGCGTTTGAAAGAATGGGTTGAGATCTTTTTGTTGAATCTGTTAAGGATTACAAAATCCGATACTGATGATAAGGTTTGATAAGAAAATTCCAATAATTTTCTTGATCAAACTTATTTACCTTTTTAATTACTTCATCTTGTGTATTTGCTTTCTGCTTCCACTGTGTTTTTATCTATTTTTCTTATCGGAACACTTCAGACGTGTACTCTTTGAGAAGTTCCGCTTTCACTAGCTGTTCACATTCAGATTCAATAATTTCATTTGATAACTTAGATGTTTTTGCTACTACTTTCTCTGCCTACTTGATTTGTGCTTCCCAATCCTTAAATAGGATCTCCTTATGAAACTTATCTACCTGAGGTAGATCAACTTCCTTTCCTGAGTCTGATGCTTTCCATCGAATGTGTTCATTGATTTTGTTTTCAAATCTTTCACATTCAAGTTTCTGGATAACTATTTGTTGGATCAATATTTTATTTGAATCACAATAAGAGTCAATCATAGAAGCTTTATGACAAAATACTTGTTCTTTCTTTAACTTAGAATTTTCATCCAATGCCTCTTTTATGAATTGCTCTAATTGAGGTTGGGTCTGTATCCTGGTCATTTCTGTTTCCAGTTGTGCTTGTTTCTCATTGATTTCTATTTGATGCTGCAATTTAAGGCTTTCAAAATCCTTTTGAAATTGGGCCATATTTGCTTTGATTTGATCACTCGAGTTGGATTTTTATTCATTTAACAACCTCTCTAGTTCTTGTACTCTAACTTCCTTTTGTTTCAGAAACAATCTAACTCCAATAGCTTTATCAATGGTGGCAATAACATATGCCCCTGCATACTGTGATAATTTAGTTAGACATTCTGTAGGGTCATCTAAGGAATCCTTCCACAGTACATCAACTGATTCATCTATGAGGTTTGAGACTATTTTATCAGTTCTTCTTCTTTTGTTCCTTTTAACTACAACCTTATAGCTAGGACTATAGAAAATCTCTATTGAAGGAATTTCTTCAACTTGTAAAACTATCTGTTCTGTAGGGTAGGCCAGTATGATCTCTCGATCATGAGTTTCTAGAACTTGTTGTAGTAGATTAACATTTTCCACTATCTTCTGGGAATGTTTAGGTATCTGAAAACTAGATACTTGATCCGTGTTGGGATTAGCTTTAGGAGTTTTTATTGTTTCAGAAAACTCCCCCAATTCACTACTAAAACTCTTTGTTTGTGACCTTTCATACTGATCTAGTGTGTCATGACTGTGCTGAACTTGAGAATTTGAATCTGTTCCATTACTTTCTTTTTGCTCCTGCATCTCTATTTCTTGGATTACCTGATCAATTACCTTTTCTGGCCTATCCTTTCTAGATTCAAATTCATTTTCAGAGTGATCCAAATTGTGAGACTGATGCTCTGATTGACCTGATTCATCCTCCAACATGTCTTTTGCTTCATTATCCAAGTTGATACTTGGAGTAGGTCTATTGACATCTTCAATAGTTAACAAATTGAGAGGAACTCTCTCCAGTCTCTTATTTCTATATACTTGGAATTCTTCCAAATCATCTTGAATCAATTGCCTGGATGCAAACTTGGTTATATTTGAAAAATTTTCCATGCCTTCGAAGAGATCATCAAATCCATCTATTTCCTTTACAAAGGCTTCATTTTGAGTTATGTAGTGTAATTTTTAATTACATCATTTGAATCGTATAACCTCTTTTTCATTTCTGCCAATTTCAATAGATTAATTTTGGAAACCTCCTTGTAGGTATGGCCAATATCATAAAGTGCAAAAGTGCTGCACTATACAAGAAAATTAGGCCAAGCGACCTTCTTAGCATCTTTCAGCTCTTTACTGATACCATTAGCAAGCTGGTAGGCTATCTCTTGTGAAAGAAACTTATCAGGAACATAATATGGTAGGATATGGGGAGAAGCATAACTCCCGAATACTCTGACATATGTAAAATTCTCCTCTGAAAACCACCTAGCCACAAAAAGAATATCTGTGCTAGCCCCTTCAGAAACCCTAGGGGAATTTTTATTAAATATCATTTGCTGCATAGGTAATATGAATCCGTAACAAATTTTATAGAAATGCAGGTGGAAATTTGAATCCCAAAGGTCTCTATGGTAAATGTGAATTGGGGTAGGGTCCTGGGCAGTCCATTTCCATCCCATGGTAGGAAAAATAGAAGAAATGTAGATTGCGTCCATGACACAGGAAGACATATAAAAGGGAGGTATTTCTCTAGATGAAACACTCCTTTTATTCCTATATTCTGTGATGTGTTTGGCTAAACTATCAGATAGGATGTTTTCCCAATTCAAAATTGAGGAATTGACGATTGTGTTTATCAATGGAACCCATTCTACTGAAAACCTAGTGGTATCAGGTTTGGCAAACAATCTACACAAGATACAAGAAACATAACAATAAGGGTAAGGAAATTGGGCAATAGAGTAAGCACCAAGTTTATCTTGTTTTATATTTCCCTAATCTTCCTTCCATTCTTTTATGACTTTTTTTAAATCTAGGTTGTTTGCTTTGAAGCTTTGCAAAAAAGCTTTGTCATAGTTTTTTTTAATCTGGTTAGTGGTACATTGATTTCAAATCATCTGCCCTAAAAGAACCAATATTCTTACTTCTTGAATCCTTAAAAGTTCTGTCTTTTATGTTTAAGTGGTTAATTTCCCACTTAACCATATTAGTGTAAGGGAGAACTTTTGGCCTTGTGGTTATCTTGTGGACGAATGAACATGCAATGTCAAAATCAGTTGGATCTGAAGAAACAAATAATTCTACAGAAGAAAATTTATCCATCACTATTTTATTTTCATCTTCGAAAAACTATTACATTTCTTTCCATGATAGACTACCAGATTCCTTATTACAGGTGGTATCTGAAAATAAGGGAACCATGTCTGAATCTTCAGTAGTCGGTATTTGAGCAATAGCTTTGTCTTTCTTGTTCATCTCTTTGTTTTTCGTTCCGTTGGTTAGTTTCCTGATTTCAAGTATACAGAACAATCATTAGAAATGTAAGTAATAAAGATACAAATCCATCGTTAATTTATTTCAAAATATGAAAAAATATATATGAATCTTATCAAATATGATATCAATCATCGATAATAATTTCAAAATCAAATCTCTTACACCTTCACACGAAATATCTATCAATCAACTTAAAGCCGTTAAATCTCGAATTTCATTTTGATACGACATAAGTTATTTTGCATGCTCGATAAATTAAACGCTGCTAATTCGCATATCACCCTATATAAATTTTACCATTTGTGATGTTTACCCATAAATGCCGCAAAATGCAAAGTGCACAAACCGCACATCACAACTTTTATGTGATAATGAATCAGTTTTTCGGTAAAGTGATGTGAAATGCGAAATGCGCATTAAAAAGTCAAGCGGCTGCGCTTAATAGGACTTTAGAGATTTATTTTTGTTACTTTATTGGCTCGTTAGGTCCACGCGATTGCTCTTATATCGAATTGCTTTATGAGTTGGTTGTTTTAAATAATGCGCGATGCGATAAAGAGATTATAATGAAAATTGATGTGTTTGCAAGCTTTTAAAACATGACTTCGAAAAAGGTTAGCACATTTCGTAGCTCGCGTAATTTAGAGGATTGTAAGCCTTTTTAAAGTTATAAGTTATGTGAATTGCGATGTGCTAAAGAAATAAAGTGGAAAACTCAAAAAGAAAAGTTTTGTATCCTAAGTTTTTGTTTTTAAAGCTAAAAATAAATTTCCTATTTATTTCCAAAGGGTCCCCATTTATTAAAATAAATGGGGGTTGTTGTATAGCACAACAATTGGTGATTTAATTGGGTGAACCAGATATCTCTGATTAAGTTTTTGAAATTTCTAAATTTTTTTGAAAATAAAATAGTTACAAGAATGAATTTCAAACCAATAATATCTTACTAAGAAATGAAATTCCTCTTATTTACTATTCACAAGAATTCCTCTTTTAAATATATAAGTATGAAAATATATATCAGTCTTTACTCAGTTCAAAGAGATAAAGTAGATGGCCCTTACAGATCAGCTTTAAAAAAAAATATTACTCTTTAATCATAGGTAGAGCCTCTGTTCCAATGGGCAATTTAAGCTTTTGACAGGGTTACCTTTTACCCAAGCAATGATTCATTGTCCCATCCAACGTTTCTTATAATTCAAAAATAAATTCTATTTTTTTTTAAACTTTTTTTTTTGAATCATATTTTTATCTACTTAAAAGCCATTTTCTTGGCTTGGTAATTAAATGATGACAATGCCATTCACTAGTTGTAATCAAACTGATCAAGCTGGCTCTTGATGAGACCCTTTGTCCTCTTGATATATTCTCAAGTCATTACCCTGTTTTGGTAGGCAACAATGGTAATGTCAGTTCAACTATTTCCCTATGAACATGGTAAACAAGCTTTTGATGAGACTTATTATCTTTTAAGTTTTTTTAATTATAATCTTTTTGAATTTCTTTCAAAAATTTATAAGTTTTCCCAGATGGGGTGAATCATTGGTCCTTTTGAGGATTCCAGATGATAATGTCGAGTTTTAGATTGATTTTTTGTAAAAGAGTCTTTACTTATGTTAAAGATTTTTTTCGTAATTGATAATAGAATAATTGTGCTATATAAGGATGAGAGTTCATCAGAGAATAAATAATTTGAGTGAAATTACATTTTTCAGTAAAAATAAAATCTATTTGTCTTTCAAATCTTTCAATTGTTTCCTTAACACTTCTTATTTCTATAAGCGATAAATAAAAAAGGATCATATGAGATTTTATTTTGAAAAGCCAAAAATTTATACTAAGAAACTTTTATTTCTTCTAAGGAAAAGAAAAAGACACTAGTATACAAGGAATAGAAGGGGTTACCTCCTATGAAAAGTATTTTTTCAAAATCTGCCCATTAACAGGCAAATAATCTTCTTTGCCCGATAGATCTTGCAATAAGAATGTTGGTGGGCATATTTATTCGATTATTTGAAATGGACCTAGCCAGAGTTTTTTAAACTTCATGTGTTTACCTTTTTCCTCATGCGCTTTGTCCCATTTCAATACCAGATTAGTAATTTGAATTTTTTGTGGAGTAATAGAAGTTGAATCAAACGAGGCTTTTACTATTTGTTGATGATGATCATGAGTATTTTTGTCTTTTTGTATTTTTTCTTATAACTTAAGAATATGAAATTGTTTGAGTTGTAAAGAAGTAGGATACTCATCAATAAATTGTACTAAGGAAAGAGAGGGAATAACTACGTTGGTAGGAAGTACAACTTCTTTTCCATAGACAAGGTTAAATGGAGAAGTTCCAATAGAAGCTTTTTTTGTTATTTGATTTTCCCAAAGAGAAAAAATTAATGACTTGTGCCAATTTCGTTGGTTTTGATCAACAGTTCTTTTGATTATTCTAATCAAGTTCTTGTTTGTAGATTCTGCCAAACCATTTCCTTGCAAATAATAATTTGTAGAATACTTAAGTTTAAAACCTCTTTTAATTGCAAATTCCATCATAGCAGTTCTTGAGAAGTAAGATGCATTATCAAACATTAAAGCAGTAGGCAAGCCAAACCTGGTTATGATATTTTGGTCGATGAAATCTATGATATTCTTTGAATTTTCTACTTGTAGTGGAATTTATTCCACCCATTTAGTAAAGTAATTTGTAGCTGTAAGAATATATTTGTGCTGTTTGGAAGAGTTAGGAGCAATTTCACCAATTATATCTAATTCCCATTGTTCAAATGGTTGTTCGATATTGACTAGCTGTAATGGGAATGGTGGCTTCCTTTGTCTTCCAGATGTACTTTGAAACACTTTGCATTTTCTTGCATATTCATGAGAATCTTTGAAAAGTGTAGGCCAATAGTAACTTGCATGCAAGATTTTGTGTGCTATCGTATTTCCTCCAAAATGTCCTCCAGCTAGTCCATCGCGGAGTTCCTGCAAGACTTTCTCTGCTTTAGATTTTTCTAAGAATCTTAAAAGTACAGTATCCAAATTTCTCCTAAATAACACATCGTTGATTAATTCATATTGTCTAGCCTTTAATCTTAAAGCTCGTTTTGTTTTGTAACTAGTTGATTCGGAGCATATCCATTATTTAAATAGAATATAAGATCAGTGTATTGTGATTGTACATTGTTGAGGCTTACCTCTAATATTTGTGCATTGTTACCTGAATCTTATTTTGATGATAGATAGGGTGCTCCTGTAAGCATTCTGCAAAAACATCAACCATTAACAATTTTAGAAGGTCTAATTTCTACATCATATTCTTGTAAAGCGGTCACTCAGTTAGCCCTCTTTTCTCCTAATTTTCTTTGCATCAAGAGTTGTCTCACTACAGAGAATGGAACTATGATTTTAGTGTGAGTATTTAGGAGAAAAGGTATAAAATTATTTGTAGTCTTAAAGATAGAAAATTCTTGCTTTTCAACAGATGTATAATTTAGTTCAGCACCTTGTAAATTTGAACTAAAAAATGATATTGGTGCTTTAATTTGTTGGTCATTCAGCTACGTTAAAACAACGACATGTGATGTATCCGATGAAAAAGTGTATAATGTAAAAGGATTAAGAAAATTGGGGGTAGTCATGAATGGAGCATTGATAATTGATTGTTTAATAAAATCAAATGCTTCTATTTCATTATGTCCCCATTTAAAGACATAATTTTTCTTAATCATGTTCTGTAAAGGTAAAATAATTTGCGAAAAGTCAGGGACAAACCTTTTAACAAATTAATTTGCCCAAGAAATGACTTCATAGTTTTCTTCTTATGAGGGAAAGGAATTCGTTTGATTTCTTCAATTCTTTTAGGATCAATATAGATACCACTTTTTGACGCAATGAATCCCAAAAATTTTCCTTCATCTAATGCAAAAAATGATTTCTTTGGATTCAATGAGATGCCATACCTTTTGTATCGCTCAAAGACTTTCTTTAGGTCATTCACATGATTGGTTACTTGTTTAGAAAAGAATGTAATGTCATCTAAATAAATAACCATTGTTTTATTTATGAGCCCCCTAAAGGCTGTGTACATAGCTCTCTTAAAAGTGGCATATGCATTAATTAATCCAAAAGACATCTTTTGATAGGCGTAAGTTCCCCACTTAGTTCTGAATGTAGTCTTTAATCTATCAAATGGATGTACGCGAATTTTATTATATCCCGAGAATCCATCTAGAAAGGACATGAGTTCAGAACCAGCTACTGTTTGTAGTACTTGTTCCTTGGTTGGTAATGGAAAGTTTTCCTTCTGACAAGCTTTGTGTAAATTTATAAAATCAATGAAAATTCTAATTTCACCATTCTTCTTCTTGATAGGTACCAAATTTGATACCCATTTATAATGCCTAATTGGGAAGATGATTTTTGCCTTGAGGAGTTTGTTCAATTTTGTTTTAATTTGATTTTCCAGATTTGGATTAATCTTCCTCAATTTCTGTTGTATAGGATTTTCTTCTGAGATCATAGGAATCATATGTTGAATCATAGAAGTATCATATGTTTTAAGATCAGTATAATCCCAAGAAAAGACACTTGTTTACATTCTAAACAATCTGATAAATGATAATATTTCTTCGCAAGATATACCAAGACCTAGATTTACATTTTGAGGTTTTTCGTCAGTTCCTAGATTTACTAACTCAAATATTAAGGTAGAGCTTTGTGTTTTTGAGTTAGTCACTCTTTTAAACCTGTCTTTTAGATCATATAGGTCTTCTAACTTGACAACAAATTTAGGCATAGGATTTTCATCTTGCTCTTTATTAATCTGAATATCATGTTCATTTTCATCTAAAATTTGACTATCATAAGATCCTTCAGATGTTAAAAAATATATGATATCTGAACCATTATTGAATACTCTCCAATTGGTAATATTATCAGGAATATATGGTCTAAAAATCAATTCAATAGAAAATCTATCGAGACTAAATTATTGGGATGGGATTAACTTTGAGGTTACATTAACGAGTAGATTTGCACTAACATTCTGCATTCTAGGTACAAAATAAATGATGAAGGCTAAGAAATGAGTGGTTAATTCTTGGACTAATGATTGGTAATGATTTAAATGTCCAAAATTATAGTGAATAGTATCTCGTACTTGTCTAACTATGATTTCTAAATCTCCTAGAACTTTCAGATATTTGATATCAAGATCAATGGCTTTTAACAAGCCTTGAACTAATGCTTCGTATTCAACTACATTGTTTGTACAATCAAATTCTAATATGTAGGCTAACATGGTCTTCTATCCTTCTGGTTTTATTAAAATACAACTCGCACCTGCACCATCTTCGGATTTAGAACCGTCAAAATAAAGAATCCAAAACAATGAATTAACTACTTTTTTATCTGCAAAATTTATACATTTGGAATTATCTGGCTGGGAAAAATTCTCAATCTGAGAAACAACTGCATTATCAAAGAAAGGTGATGGTTGAGCATTGAAATTTCCCAAAAATGACCTTGCTGAGTAGTTTCCAATAATATTGTTATTGAACACTACTGGCTCATTTACTCCTTCAAGATCAGTGTCTGTATGCTTCATAAAATTTTTGTGTTCTACTCGAATTTGATTTGGCTTTCCATTGTATGGTAACCACATATATGACCAGTCAGGTGAAAAATAACCATGTATTTTTTTAGACCAATCTCAGCTTAAAACTAAGACATAAAATTCAGGAATATCAGCCACTAGTATATCAATTATTTGAGTAACTTTGGGGTTTGATGACAATCTAATGGAAACATAATTTATTTCTCCTACCACCTCTACTCTGGTTATATCAAGTTGTACTATATGAACAGGTGAACTCCGTGGAGTTATGTTCAATTTAGCATAAACTAATTTTGGCATTATGTTTGAGGAAGCCCCCGAGTCTATTAAAAATTTATGAATGTTTTTGTTGTAGATCTCATAGGTTAAGAGAAAAGGAGGAGTATGAGAGATGGATCAATCACCTATCATAATAAAGTCTGTAGCATCAATTTTCATTGAAAGAGAAGGTGGCTTACCCATTTCATTGGTATCTTTTACTATTACTGGAGTAGGTAAGTTTGAAGCAGGAACCACATTTAAATCTCTAAGTAAGATTTTATGTTGTTTCTTCAATTTATTAAGCTCATGGATTGAAATGTTGGCCCTGGTTTTCTTCATATTGTCAACTAAATTATATTCAATGGTGTTTAAGACAACCGTTGTCTTAGATGTAGGTGGAGTGTCTGAAGTAATAAGGCTTGTTTGTGTAGCCTTTGAACTAGACTTTTTGCTTACCGATTTGTCTTTAGCAGGAGTTGAAATATTTTTCTGTTGATTTGGCTGTGTTGCTTCAATAGTCTTTTTGCTCCTTGTGCTCACAGGTAAGGATTCAAGTTGTTCTTCATTTGGTAAGATGAAATCCCACATTCCATTTAGTTCAACTTCTTCTTCTTCGTCATCTTCTTCTTCCTTTGTTTGCTCTTCCTCTTCTTCTTGATCAGATTAAACATTAGATATGATATTTGGAGGTTGAGTATTAGAGGATTGAACTTTCTTAAAGTTTCTGAAAGTATTTTTTGAGGTATCATTTTCAGCGACTTGTTTCTTGATATCTACCATCTCGTTTTTCATGGTTTTCAAAACTTTTTGAAGACCTTTTACATCGAAAGGATCTTTTGGTGCCTTCTTTTTAGAATCATATTTGAAAGACACTTTATTTGATTTTCGATCTTCTTGAGAATTATTGTTCTCAAGAGTGGTTATGCATTTCTCTATAGATAGAGATTCTTTCATATGTTCTGCAAGTGTTTCCAGTTTTTCTCTATCAACAAAAATAGATATATTAGATGGAAGAGATGAAATATACCACTCAATTTTAACTTTTGCACTAGGAACTACTGTACCAAGAATTTTATTGAGTAATGTATTAAATCTTGAATTTAAATCCTTTATCTTCTCACCTGTTTTGGCTTTTAGATTTGAAAAATCATTGATGAGTGTAGCAGTGGTCTTGTCATCCCCAAACTTAGCTATAAATTGTTCTTTGAACATATTATAGCTATTTATAGAGCGGGCAGACAGTGAAAAATACCAGGATCCTGCAGATCCTTTTAGAGTATATGGAAATTATCTTACAATGCAATCCTTTTCAACTACTCCATTTAAATTGACAGCTAACATAAAATTGTGAATGTGTTCTTCTGCCATAAGACCATCATCAGGATTAAATTTAGGTAGCCATCTTTCAGGATTTTTGGGAAGAGCATGAAGAGGAGCAGGCGTGTTTACAACCCCTTGATTGCTCCATGGGTTTACATTTGGTGGATGTGGTTGACCTACCATTGGATTTTGGATAGGTTGGTTGGGTGGAGTTTAAGTTAAAGAAGAGGTAGGTTGAGTGCTAGGACTAGTTGAAGGGATAGTAATTTGAGTATTGGAACTAGTCAAAGTAACATTGATTGTTGGAATGGAAGTTATGGAAGTGAGCGGAGGTAATGGAGGTGAATGGGATAAGATCTCAGTGGTGATTGAATTTGATTGGGTCCTCTTTAGTCTCTTTTGAGTACTATCGATGGGAAATTCAAAAGGGAGAATTCCTGTCTTTTGAATTTCTTATTGAGTTAATATTTTTCGAGGTTGTAAAGAAGACAAAATACTGATATCTAATATTTGAGAAGATTCAGGATTTTTAGCAGAAATAGATACTCTCTCTAACTTTTCTATCAAAGACTGAACTTCTGGAGAAGCTTGATGGGAATCAGGAGATAGTATGGGTTGAATATCACTAGGATACTTAGGAGAAGGATGATCAATTTCAAATTTTAAAGATAAAGATCTAGATAATTTTCTGGAAGTTGATGGGGATCTATAAGGAGAGAGACTCTTTAATTGACCTTTAGATTGATCAGATCTTTTTTCCATTCACAGGGTTCATGCCCTCCTTCTAGCGCAAGAATTTTGGGGCTTCATATTTCCACTACCGAAATATGGGGGAAAACCACCTGGTCGAGACCTTAAAGTAGCTCCTTTTCCGTTTGGTGTAGTGGCTCCAACTGAGGGTAATGGGATCAGTTTCCCAATAAGGATGATTTTGAGGGTGTATGATTATATGAAATGCAAATGGGAATGATTTTAATCTATCTTATGCATCTATATAAACTATTTATTATACTATATACCTAGGATGTTTATTCCTCTATGCGATCTAAAAAGATATCCTTCAACTGTTAGTAATATAGATCATTTAATAGTTGAAAGAGATGAAAACTATGTAAAATGATTCTTCTAACAAAATACTTTGACTAGAAGAATTGTGAATAATGTATCGCATTCATGTGTGATTATACATTTAATAAGAAACTAGAGACAAATATTAGAACAAAAGTGCATGTAACATTCATCTATAATATTGTTTCAAATATATAATGCAATAAAAAGATGTCTGTCAATCTATAAACAAAGACCTAATACAACTGAATAAAAGTACCATATGTACGCAGTTCTACTCATGTAAACTGACAGTAATCGATATTCTCTTTCTCATTTTCAAGCAATTTAAAGAGTACAGTAGTGCAACATCAGTTAAACAACTTTAATTGTCAAAAAATAACATATGTGTTCCATTTATTCATCAAATCATTCACAAACTTACAATAGTGCATTCTTTGCAAATGTTTTTGATAAATTTTTGGACCCTTCTCTGAATGCATGAGAGGGGTTTAAATACTAAACTAACTATGTTCTAAAACAGATTATTACAAAAATATAGAGGTTTCAAACAACCATCGTCTTATGACTAACTTAAACTACAATCTAGGAAAATAAAATAACAATTTTGATTTATGAATTCTGCCCTTTCTTCTAGATTTTGTCACGAAGTTGACAAATATCTATCATTGGCTTGAGCTGAGCTGGCTACGAAATCCTTGATCTGACCTGTCCCTTGAATACTGCGTTTGAAAGCATGGGTTGCGATCTTTTCGTTGAATCTGTTAAGGATCGTAGAATCTGATACTGATGATAAGGTTTAATAAGAAAATTCCAATAATTTTCTTGATAAAATTTATTTACCTTTTTAATTACTTCATCTTGTGTGTTTTCTTTCTTCTTCCACTGTGTTTCTATCTATTTTTCTTATGGGAATTGAGGAATTGACGATTGCGTCTATCAATGGAACCCATTCTACTGAAAACCTAGTGGTATCAGGTTTGGCAAACAATCTACACAACATATGGGAAAAATAACAATAAGGGCAAAGAAATTGGGCAATAGAGTACATACCAAGTTTATCTGGTTTTAGCTTTCCCTAATCTTCATTCCATTCTTTTATGAATTTTGTTAAATCTGGGTTGTTTTCTTTGAAGCCTTGCAGAAAATATTTGTCATAGTTTTTTTGTGAATCTGGTAAGTGGTACATTGCTTTCAAATCATATGCTCTGAAAGAACCAATATTATTACTTCTTGAATCCTTAAAATTTCTACCTTTTATGTTTAAGTGGTTAATTTCCCACTTAACCATATCAGTGTAAGGGAGAATTTCTGGCCTTGTGGATATCTTGTGGACGAATGAACATGCAATGTCAAAATCAGTTAGATATGAAGAAACAAATAATTCTGCTGAAGCAACTTTATCCATCACTATTGGCTTTTCATCTTCGAAAAACTAATACATTTATTCCCATGACAGACTACCACATTCCTTATTACAGGTGGTATCTGAAAATAAGGGAACCATGTCTGAATCTTCAGAAGTCAGTATTTGAGCAATATCTTTGTCTTTCTTGTTCGTCTTTTTTTTTTTTTTTTTCCCATTCTGTTGGTTAGTTTCATGATTTCAAGTATATAGAACAATCATTAGAAATGTATGGAATAAAGAGACAAATCCATTGTTAATTTATTTCAAAATATGTAAAAATAGATATGAATCTTATCAAATATGATATCAATCATCGATAATAATTTCAAAATCAAATCTCTTACACCTTCACACAAAATATCTATCAATCAACTTAAAGTCGTTAGATCTCAAATTTCATTTTGACACGACATAAGTTATTTTGCATGCTCGAGAAATTAAATATCGCTAATTCACATATCACCCTATATAACTTTTATCGTTTGTGATGTTTACCCATAAATGCTGCAAATTGCAATGTGCGTGAACCGCACATCGCAACTTTTATGCGATAATGAATTTGTTTTTCGATAAAGTGATGTGAAATGTGAAATACACATTAAAAAGTCAAGTGGCTGCGCTTAATAGGACTTTAGAGATTTATTTTTGTTACTTTATTGGCTCATCGGGTCCGCACGATTTCTCTTATATCGAATTTCTTTATGAGTTGGTTGTTTTAAATAAGGTGTGACACGATAAAGAGATTATAATGAAAATTGAAGTGTTTGCAAGCTTTTAAAACATGACTTCAAAAACGGTTAGCACATTTCGCAACCCGTGTAACTTAGAGGATTGTAAGCCTTTTTAAGTTATAAGCTATGCTATTTGCGATGTTCTAAAGAAAGAAGGTGGACAACTCAAAAAGAAAACTTTTATTTCCTAATTTTTTGTTTTTAAAGATAAAAATAAATTTCCTATTTATTTCTAAAGGGTCCCCATTTATTAAAATAAATGGGGGTTTTTGTATAGCACAACAATACCTCAAACTATAATGGCTTTAAAGCTGATGAAAAATTTACTGGGAAGGAATACTTCCATGCCTCGAAGATGACATTGGATCTTATGTTGGAAGACCAAGATTTCATGGACTATGTGCATGGTAAAATCCAAGAGCCTCCATTGACTGCACTTGCTGCCACCAAGTCAAAGTATAAGAAGGGGGAAATCAAAGCAAAGCTAATGATCAGGGACTCAATTCATAAGATTTTGGTTGCCTACATCTCTGAGTTGGGCACATCCAAGGAGATGTATGATAAGTTGGTCAACATGTTCAAGGCCAATAATACAAATCAAATCCTATTCTTCAAGAACCAATTGAAGAATCTGAAGAAAGGTAGGGATGAATCTGTCCAATCATATTTTCTGAAGTTGACCGAGATCATGAATAATATGTTGGCTATTGGGGAGAAAATAGTTGATCCAGAGATGTTTCTCACCGCTCTTGGAGGTCTCTCATCCGAATGGCATGTAATCCCATTCTCAATAAAAATGTCATACCAGACTTTGACGAAGTACTATCAAGATGTGTACAAGAAGAGACAGGGATGAAGGAATATGAAAATGAAGGAAATTTTGCTTTCACTGCTCATGCAAAGAAGAATAACTTTGGTGGTCCGAGGAACAAAGGAAGAGAAGGGGCTTAGGGAAATAAAGGCAAAAGTTACACTTGTCACAAGCCTAGTCACTATGCTAGAGAATGTCCTTTCAAGAAGGATTCTCCTAATGATGATGAAAACAACAACAATTGAAGGAATGGAAATCAAAGGAACAACAGGTTCAAAGGAAAGAGGAAGGATTCCTTTGGTGGAAATGGGAAACCTTACAAAAGGTCGAGAAATTATAGGTATGAGGAATCTAATGTTGTTGATGATAAAATAAATGAATGCATTATTGTATCTCCCCTCTCTGCTGCATCTCCACTCGACACTATGGATGTCTGCTTGATAGGTAGTGGTGCCTCAAGGCACATCACTGGGTTCAAGGAAGCACTTTCTAATATGGTTGAGAAGGATGTTAATCTGAAAATTATCCTTGGAGATAATGCCGCATATCTCGTGAAAGGGACAGGGATTGTGAACCTCCACTTGTCTCTAGGTCAAGTCCTTCACTTGAAAGATGTACTATATGTACATGATTTGAAGAAGAACCTTGTGTCTATTTCGTCCATGGAATACAAAGGTTTCAATGTGGCATTCATTGATGGGAAGGTGAATATCTGGAAGAAGAGTTTCAAGGAAGATATCACGATTGGGTTTAGAGTTGATACACTCTACCAGGTTGGAGGAAGTCCACTGGGGGAAATGACATGTGATACTATCTGACAGACTAAAATATGGCACTTGAGGTTTGGACACCTTCATTACAAAGCCCTTCTCGAAGCAAGGAAGGTGGTGACAGGGATGCCCAAGTTCACAAATAATCATGAAGGTGTATGTCAGGGTTGTGCCAAAGGAAAGCATACAAGGGGAACTTTCCCCTCAAGTGTCACAAACACATCTGCTGTCATATAATTGATATATTCTGATCTATATGGTATGCTTCCTGTGATATCCTTAGGAGTATGTTCTTATATATGACGTTTGTTGTATCTTAAGAGACAATCCCTTGGTTGTAAAGGAAATCAGTGCTTAAGAAATTTTGAAAGTGTGTCACATAAATGATTTTATCATGAGGTATTTGTTCTATCCCTCTAGAAACTAGTTTTATAAACCCTTAATGATCTAGAATAATAATTGATTTCATAATGCCATTCACTATTGATATCCGAATGAAAATAATAACTGCAGGGGAAAATCAAAGTAATATGCTGAAAACACAGAATCTACTACTTTTAAGTTTCAAAGGAAATTCACGGAGAGAGATGAAACTCGAAATAATATGTTGTAAACAAAAAATCTATTACTTTAAAGCTTCATTAGGATTTTGTGAAGAGAGGGGAAACTCAAAATAATATGCAGTAAACACATAATCTATTACTTTTAAGTTTTAGAGAGAATTTTTGAAGGGAGAATAGATGAAGTGAAGGAGCACAAATTAAGGTTATTTAATAACTCTTACTCACAGATGTAATTAAGAGACTGGCTGCTACATTAATTCACTCCATTCAAAGAAGAAGGGACACAAAATGGCACAAGAAACACATATCACCATCAACAGTTGCAGGAAAATTACTGCTTCTTTCATTTACCCATCAGGAAAAGAAGTACCAAATGTAATCCTCAAGAGGTCCAGAACTCAGCACCGCCGCTTCACTCTTTCTCTCTTCCTTAAATACAAACAAAAGCTGTTTGTAACTGCTCAAGCTTCTTGAAACTCCTAAACCGCCTAAACTATTAAACTACTTGTCTACTCAACTTAGTGTTCCTAAATTGATGTCATAAATTGTCAACCAGGGCTAGTAAAATGTTGAAGTGAAGTGCACTATATGTGCCTAGGTATCTTCTTCCTACTTTGTTGTGTTTAGTGTTTTTGGTTTTGTATTTTTGTGTTAAGAGGAAAAGAACTAAATTGTTGGCAAAGAGAAGTTACTGATCATACTAAAACAGAAGAAAATCTACTCTAAACTGTGTATAACACCTAAGAACAAAAAATGATAATTCACAAATTGCAAAGCTTGACAAGGAAAGTAATTCATAACATTAACTCAATCCAATTCATTTCATTAGAAGTATGTTGGAACAACTTGAGAAAATGATAAGTTTGATGTAATGAAGTTCTCTATAGTAAACAACAACTTACAATATTACAGAGAAAATCTCATCCATAGTTAGAAATTTGTTGGAACAATTTGAAAAAAGATTATCTGCAACATAGTAAGGAACCCTATGCTAAAATGACTTATGACACTAAAATTAACCCATTCTGCCACTCAAAATGTTACTATTAAGCCTCATTCAAGGGTTAGAGATCTCTTGGAATAGCTTTGGAAAAAGGTTGTTTGTAAAATTATGAGAAATTGCAAAATAGTCAAGGACCCCAAATGATATAGCTAATTCTTGTCCATATGATAATGATGTGTTAGAAAAGATTAAGAACAAGTGCAGTTTGTAAATAATGAAGGCCTTTTAAGTCAAAATTAACATGACTATAATGCAATTAATAAAACTTGAAATACAATGAACAGAACTGAACTAGAATGCAATTAACCTCCGAAGTATTATAGCTCTCTCTAATTCACGTGTTAGTGATATATTGGAATAGTTCATAAGAATGAGATTGACTATAACATTCGATGTAAGTGAACATAAAACATGAAGTTCAGAAAACTGCCTAAACTAGGAACGAAACAGAGCTAAAGTCACTTATCTAGAAAATATGCACAAAGCCTTTCGGATAGTAGGGGCCCTCTACCATCGGATTAGCACACGAATCTCCTCATGATTGCTTCAAATCATGCATTAAAGTTGTACTTCTTTTATTAAAGGAGAACGCTTCAGAAACAGAGTATCATAGTTTTGGAAAACTTAACAACAAAACATCCACTAACTAACTGTCTCTCGGTTCACCGAGTTATTTTTATAAGCAAAATACATAACTGTCATTGAGAACAAATAGGGATAGGTGTCTTTTTCAATCAAAATCGAATTAGAACTCCTGTTGAGGCCTCGTACTTTGCTGAAGACATCTGCAGAGTCCTTGTCCTTGTAGAAGTCTACTTCTTAGTTTTGGTTTCCTCCACGTGCATAACCACTTGCAGATTTTTGCTCAGACTTCGTAGAGGGAAAGGAATGATGTAGGTGAGTTCTGGAATTCAACCATATGCGTTTTTACTTTAAATGACACCTGTAATCTGTGTGAACATAAAGATAGCTGCGGAATATGCGACTAGCTACAGAATGGCTGCATTCTGTAGCTAAGTCTAGTAAAAAATCACTACAACAACAAAACCACAAAAGTATAGTAAGTCAGTCATTGCATGCATTCTTAAAGTGACTTTAATCAATCCTATTGATCTCTTAAGCCTATAACTGATAAAGGACAAATGGAATGAAGTGAAATTTGGTGAAAGGAAAGGACATCTTTGGGGCTCAACATACCCCCACTGCAAAGCTTTTGCATGTCCTCATGCAATCAATCCATGTATTCTGAAACTTCTGCTAGGACATCTATCTTCCTTTTTCTGCTTTGCTTGATGTTTAATGGCATCCTAGGCTTCCTTATGACCAATTTGAACCTCAGATTTATAAGTGCCCTGCTCAACTTTTTGTTTTTCTTCTTCAGCTTCTCACTAGCCTTGTACAATTTTTCCATTTGCGGAGAGAGAGTTGTGTTCATATCACTTTTCAGCTTGAATTTCTCCCTTAAAATTTGATTTTCATTTTTTATATGCGTATTAAGTATTTCCAATTCATATTTATCTCTTCTCAACACTTCAATTGGATCTTTTTGTGGGCTAGGAGTTCTTCCTCTGCTTTCTAAGGCTCTCTTTTCTAATGACTCAACATAATTATAGATTTGTTGTTGGGCTGGGTCTACCTCCGGAGTTCCTCTATCAAGATCCTCTTCATACTGGTACTCAGGAGATCTATCAGTTGGTGTCTCTTCATCCTCAATATCTATGATTCTCGTTTTCTTAACCCCTGTTTTCTTCAATATGCCTCTAAGCCTATGGCTTCTTCTTAGTTTAGATGGTCCCTCACCTCTCTCCTTAGCATACTTTCTTATTATCTTCTCCTTTTTAAGCTGTTTCTTGATTTCAGCCAATTTTTCAGAGATAATCTCCTCACTGTCTTCTTGTATGGATTTATCAGTTTTAATTTCAACAGATTTGGCAATTTTTCCTCTCCTGCTTCTTCTTACAAGTTTTCCTTCAGATAGAGTTTCTTTAGGTTCTTCAAAATGATTCCTCAAGAGGAACTCATCCCAACTGTCTCCCACCTTTTTCAAATGATGCTCAATTAGGATTTTAACTAGGCCATGGTGATACAAGGTGGTTTCCAAAAACTGAACCCTCTTTTGGACATTAGAAGCCATTCTCTTTAGGCTATGAAGTAAGAAAAAGGGTAAATTGATTTCTTCATCTAGGAAATGCAACATAAGTCGAATGTGATAAACATATAGGGTACCAAACCTTCCCTCACAAGTTACAATTTTTTTCAAAATTAACAGCATATTTCGCCACTTATTCTTTAAGGCTAAACTAGGAATGTCTTTCTTGAAAACTAAGATATCCATACCTGGTGTTTTGAGCATCTACCTCCATGCTTCATTGTGAAATTCCTTGTTTTTGAACCATCGTTCACCTTGCCTTGGTAATTCTGCTGCTTCTGCAATGAAGGATTCTGTGATAATGAATTTGACATCACCTATTTCAACTTCTGACCCGTTGAAGGACCGGGAAAATGTCTTGGTAACCTCCTTATGGAATCCATTGAACTTTTCCAAAAAATGTAGCCATCCAACCTGCTGTAACATCTCTCTAATCTGTGGGTAACCCTCTAGGTATTTGGTTCCGACTGGTTCGGACCTTAAAATGAGTCCCATGGCTTCTTTTCTCTATCTTCAATTTACTGCTCCGTTACTGCTCTCCTATTCAAGGTAAAAATGGCTGTAGAGAGTTGTTTTCACCCCAAAGATGACTTCTCTATTTTTGCAGATAGGAATTGGCTACGGAAAAATGACATGAAGTGGTTATGGAATGAGTGAAATACGGTGAGGGTAAATTACACGAATAAATGAGTTTGAGAGTTGTCATGGAGTGAAATACCGCGGAAAAATCTCGTGAGAATTTCAAAATCATCACTAAATACTTCGAGTTAGTGACGTGACCTAATAGGTCACTTCAAGTACTAACCATTAATTTTTAATAAATGATGATTTGATATGGCGGAATGGAAGGGATTTGTCCATGAATTTTATGATAGGCTTGATCAATACGAATAATCAAAATAACTTTATGAAACATACATATAACTTAACCATACTATAACTTTCATAATTTTTTTATCATAATAATTTCACAAGTTACCTAAGCCCTTCTTTTGATTTTTTTTGTGGTTTTTAATATGCTTTGTCTTTCTTTGAAAATAATTGATCTTTCAGTCTTCATAATCCCTTTGATTTTTCTTGTTGACATAGGTGTGCAGGATCAATTTGCTGCTGAACAAGTGGTTGCTGGATAGTTTTCTGCAGGATATCTGGCTGCAGAATGTTTGGCTGCAAAATATACCTGTAAAAGATTTGAAACATGGAATGAAATGATTTGAAACATGGATGGAATGTAGTATGAAATGAAATAAAATGGATCATGAAATATGGTGGAATGAAGCATGAGTGAAGTGAAATATGATGGAATGAAATGGATCATAAATGTGAAGTGGAATGAAATATGAAAAGTGGCCTGCAAATTATGATTTGTAATACTCAATTGCAGAAAAAGAACAATTTTGAAAAGGTAAAGTGTCAGAAAGATTCTGATTGTCACTTTATCTTTTTTGTATAAACATGCTAATCAATGATTAGTTTTCATGTTTATACTTTATTTATTTTTTTATTTTTTTCATCATATGATTTCAAAAAATACAATTAAGTTGATGAAGAAGAAGGATTATTCTTCATTAACTTCACATCACTGTTCTCTTGGAATCTCTTGAAAAATTCTTCTCTTGAAAGTGGCTTATGATACAGTTTCAATCTATGACCATTTACAAGAGAAGTGATCTCATCTTCATCTATTGTCCTGATTTTTATTGCTCCATTGTCAAAAAATTTCACAATTTCATATGGCCCAAGCCAATGTGTTTGGAATTTACCTTGAAAATATTTGAACTTTGAATCAAACAAGAGGGCCCAGTCACCTTCTTTGAATTTATTTTCCTTAATGTACTTATCATGCCATCTAGTCCTTTGCTGTTGGACTATATTTGTTCTCTGGACTGCATCTTGTCTGATCTCATCCAATTCATTAATCTTCTCCAATATATGCTTTTGTGCTTCTGTTAGATCAAGTCCTAACTGGACTGCCATTTTGAAAGTTTGAATCTGAAACTCTATGGGAAACAAGACTTGTTTTCCATAAAAAATTTCATAAGGAGTATGACCTGTTGTGCTTCTCCATGTAGTTCTATAGGCCCACAAGGCTTCAGGAAGCCTGTCTGCCCAATCTCTTCTATGTAAATGAACAATATTTGTTAGGATCCCTTCAATGACCTTATTAGTAGATTCCACTTGACCATTTTCTTGTGGATGATAGGGAGTAGATTTTCTGTGTCTGATTTTGTACCTCTCCACCATTTGTTCCACTAGCTTTGATGTGAATTGAGCTCCTTGATCTGTAACAATTTCTCTTGGGACACCAAAACAAGTAAAAATATCCTCAAAAAGAAAATTAACTACAGATGCTTCAATAGCAGAAAGTAATGGCTTGGCCTCTACCCATTGGTAACATAATAAGTGCAAACTAATATATATTTCTTTTGTCTTGATGGAGGACAAATAGTTCCTACAAAATCTAAAGCCCATTTCTCAAAAGGTTCAATATGTACCTGAGGTTGCAATGGCATCTCACCTGAAGGAGAAGGTTTCCCTACCCTTTGGCAACTGTCACACCTTTTGACATACTCTTTAGCATATTTAAAAAGGGATGGCCAATAATATCCCAAATGAAGGATCTTATAAGTTGTCATTTTATCAACAAAGTGTCCACCACAAGGTTCATCATGACATGCTTTGAGGATCTCATGCATCTCATCTTCTCGAACGCATCTCCTAATGATAAAGTCTGGACCTGTTTTGTATAACTCATTAGCAACCCATGAATATTTTTCATTTTCATAAATGATCTTTCTTTTGTCTCTTGCATTCATTATTGAAGGAAATTTCCCTGAAACTAGATAATTAGCAATGTCAGTAGACCAAGGAGTTTGAGTAGAAATTGCAAAAATATATTCATTAGGGAATTGATCTTCAACTGGAGTATTATCTTTAATGTTTTGGAGTCTAGATAGGAAATCAACTACTATATTTTGTTTTCCAGGCCTATCTAGAATGGTAATGTTGAATTCCTGTAAAAGCAATAACCATCTTATGACTCTGCCATTAGTAATTGATTTGTTCATTAGATATTTAATTGGAGAGTGATCTGTGTGAACAAAAGCTTCATAGCCTGTTATATAGTGTCTGAATTTATTTATGGCATGAACAACAGCGAAGAACTCTTTTTCAGTCACAGTATAATTTAACTCTGAAGGAGTCAAATTTTTACTTGTATAGTAGATGGCATAAGGAATCAGGTCTTTTTTTCCCAATACAACTCCTAAAGCTGTATCTGAGGCATCTGTTGAAATATGAAAAGGCAATTTCCAGTTAGGTCCCCTTAAAATAGGTGCTTCAGAGATTTTTGTTTTCAGGGTCTCAAAGGCTAACCGGAAATTAGGATTCCACTTGAATTCACAGTCCTTGGTAAGTAATTTGAAAAGTGGAGATGCTATCTTGGTGGAGTTTTCTATAAACCTTCGATAATATCCTGTAAATCCTAGAAAACTCCTAACATATTTTTGACAACTTGGAACAGATAAGTTAGAAATGAATTCAACTTTTGACTCATCAACTCTAATCCCATCCCCTGAAATGTGATGCCCCAAAACAATTCCTTCAGTAAACATCATAAAACACTTCTCATGACTTAGTGAAAGATTTTCTTCTTTACATCTCTTTAAAACTTTTTCCAAGTTTACTAAGGATTCTTCAAATGTGTTTCCATAGACTGTGAAATCATCCATATATACCTCTATACAATCATGTATTAGATCTGAAAAGATTCCTAGTACTGCCCTTTGAAATGTTGCAGGTGCATTGCATAGTCCAAATGGCAATACTCGGTAAGCATAGGTACCCCAAGGACAGGTAAATGTGGTTTTGTCTTGATTTTCAATTGCTTCTTGAATTTGGTTATAACCACTAAACCCATCTAAAAATGAGAAGTAATTTTTTCCAGCTAATGTATCTAACACCTGATCTATGAAAGGTAGGGGAAAATGATCTTTAAGAGTAGATTTGTTTAATTCCCGGTAGTCAATACATACCCTCCATTTACCATTTTTCTTTGGCACAATTACCAAAGGAGAAACCCACTGACTATCTGAAATGGGATAGATAAAGTTGACATTTAACAATTTCTGCAATTCTTCTTTAACAATCTCCCTAAGATTTGGATTCATCTATCTCTGAGGTTGTCTGATTTGTTTACAATTTTCCTCTATGTAGATGTGATGAGTGCAAGTATTAGGGCTTATCCATTTCATATCAGTGTACTCCCATGCATATGCAAAAGAATGTCTCTGCAATATCTTGACTAGCTTTTCTTGTTGATATTTCTCTAGGTTCTTGTTTATGTTTAAAGTTTTACCTGGAAATATCTCAATTGCAGATTTGCTAAATTTATCTATGGAATAAAGAGACATTTGTCTTGATGATAAAAACTCAATGTTGGATTCTTCTTGAAATTGTTCATGTTTGTATTCCGAAGAGGATTCAAAATTTTCTAAGGTATTTAGAATCTGGCTATCTTCACTAATTTCTGAAATTGTGAAGAGAGGTTGTATGTCTTCTTCATCCTCAATCCATTGAGTATCATCTAATTCTATAATTGTTTTTGCTGGAGGATACAAGGTAAATTTCTTGGTTGAACTACCATCAGAGATGTACATATCACCGGATCTACAACTAATGAAAGCATCAGCTGTAGCTAACCAAGGTCTTCCTAATATAATAGGATGCCCTCCTAGATTATTCTTAGGAGTTAGGATAATAAAATCCACGGGATACTCCCAAGAATCTAGGGACACTGGAATGTCTTCTATTACCCCATCAGGTTTGATTACAGATCTGTCTGCTAATTGTAATAATGTGGGTGTAAAAAGAAGATTAGGAAGCTTTAGTTTATCCATGATTTGTCTACTCATGATATTGATTGCTGCTCCTAAATCAATAAGTGTGTTTTGGATCTCAGTTCCATTGATGTGTATTTTAACAACTGGATTTCCTGGGTCTAGATACTTTGGAATGACAATCTTACCCATCATGATATCTGCTATTTTTCCTGCCAGTTGAATTTTCTTTATCTCTTTGATTCTTTTTCCTGTTTTTTTCATGCTCAACTCCTTTGTTGTTTTTTCTAGAATTGGAATTTATTTGATAGCTTGTAATAATGGGATCTTAATACAAACATTTCTCAGTTCATCTAGGAAATCATAATTAGACACCATGATTTGTTTTTCTACACCCATATCAATTTGTAATGTTTCTGGAAAAGGAGGTGTAGAGATAGATGTTGATGGCTGCTCTAATATAGGAGTTGAAGTTATTGGTTCTTTTTGTTTTGATTTTTCAATATTTAGGTCTTGGAAAGGTGTGCTCTCTTCAAGACTTTTATTTACCCGCAGAGAATCTTCCTCAGAGTTGTTTTGTTCTTGTATAATTACAGAAGGTTTCTTCTTTTCAAGTATTCTTCCAGGCCTAAGTTGAACATCATTAAGGTCTAAAGGAGTAATCAAATAGGTTGGAAACTGTTGGCCTTCTATCATGTATGTGTTCTGAGGATTTTTATTGTTGGGGTTGGTATGGGTTGGGCAGGTAATTGATTTTTTTTGAGAAAATGGTAATGGAAGTGGTGGATTTTGATGTTGTGGATTTTGTTGAGGATTTTTTTGAGGAGGGAAATGTGGATATGGTGGATAGGATGGTGGATATTGATAGTACTGAGAGTATCTTCCATAGGGATTTTGTGCTCCTTGTGCCCAAGTTTGAGATTTATTTTGAAATTGGGGCCAAGGTTGCTGCCGCGAATTCCAATTTGATGGGGGTTGATTATACAGCTGATCATGGAATCCTTGTGTTTGAGGTCCTTGCCAAGGCCTTCTAGAGACAAAATTGAGAGATTTTGTGGAATTTGTAGGGGTTCTTTCTTGAAAGACAACTTTAAGACCGAGAAGTGAAGGACAACTCTTGGTCTCATGTTTTTCTGAACAAATTACGCAAGTCTCTACTACTTTTGCATCCAAAGGGCACTCTCTCAAGGCATGCTTCTTTCTACATTTGGGACAAAAGATTGCTAAGGCATCAAATTCAACTTTTTTCTTGTTTTGTAACTTAAGGGTGTCTATTTGCTCACTAAGACTCCCTAAAATGTTAGATTTGAATTCATCAAGAATATGTCCTATTTCTGCCCTACTTACTGTCCCAGAAGCAGACTTACTTGCCCTTGCAAGAGCAGGGTCTCTTGGTCCTTTTACAGTTTTAGATTTCCCTCTTGAAAGGTTGATACATAATTAAGCTATTTGAGGTAATGTGAGTTGAGATATATCCCCTTTTCCCATCATATTAAGGATATCTAACCATTCATCCCTAATTGTCTTCAAAAAGAGAGCTTTCAAAGTATCTTGGTCTAAGTTTTCCATTTTTGTTCTCTTGATGTTATAGTTAAACCTCTCCAACAAATCTTCCAGATTTTCATCCTTTTTTTGTAGCATTTTAAACACTTCCTCCTTATGGTTGACTGGAATACAGTAATCCAAATACCTCTCTAGAAATGCATGTTTCATGTCTTCCCATGTCCTAATAGAACTGTTGATCAAACTCATAAACCATTTTAATGCTGCTCCTTTCAATGTTGAAGGGAACAATTTAAGTTTTTGGGCATTTTGTAAGTAATCATAGGTTCTACATAGGACTTCAAATTCAAATAGGAAGGTTTCAGGATCTTCAATTTTGAGTCCATAAAAGTTTGGAAGGACAGATGGTGAAATGTTTTTCATAGTTGCATTGGTTTCTTCATCTACTATAGGAAACCCAAAAGAGCTTCCCATTTCCCTTCTACCTCTTCCTCTGCCTCCTTCTTCACCTCTTCCTCCTTCTCCTTCTACACCTCTACCTCCTTCTCCTCTACCTCTACCTCTACCCCCTCCAAATAGTGTATGTTCTCCATTAAAGACTCCTCCTCCCCCTTCTTCTGCCATGGTTGATTCTCCTGTGGAAGTGGAAAAGTTTATGTCTCTAGCAGGGGTCCTTGAATCTTCTTCTAGGACAGGTTTAGTGGATGAAGTGGAAGGTCTTTCTGATGGAATATATGACTTTAAGTCTTCTGGAATTCTATGATCAGTAAAGCATGGGATGTGGGTTTGAGTTGGAGGTGTGCTACCTCTTGGTCTTGGTGGAACAAGTGGTGTTCTAGGAATCAAGCTTCTGCTTCTTATGAATCTACCCCTTGAGTCTCTTTCTCTACACATATCATTGTTTTTGGGAGGTAAGAAAAAAGGCTACCTAGTTACACTTCCCCGGCAACGGCACCAAAATGTCTACTCAACTTAGTGTTCCTAAATTGATGTCATAAATTGTCAACCAGGGCTAGTAAACTGTTGAAGTGAAGTGCACTATATGTGCCTAGGTATATTCTTCCTACTTCGTCGTGTTTAGTGTTTTTTTTAGTGTTTTTGGTTTTGTATTTTTGTGTTAAGAGGAAAATAACTAAATTGTTGGCAAAGAAAAGTTACTGATCATAATAAAACAGAACAAAATCTACTCTAAACTGTGTATGACACCTAAGAACAGAAAATGCTAATTCACAAATTGCAAAGCTTGACAAGGAAAGTAACACATAACATTAACTCAGTCCAATTCATTTAATTAGAAGTATGTTGGAACAACTTGAGAAAAGGATAAGTTTGATGTAATGAAGTTCTCTATAGTAAACAAAAACTTACAATATCACAGAGAAAATCTCATCCATAGTTATAAATTTGTTGGAACAATTTGAGAAAATATTATCTGCAACATAGTAAGGAACCCTGTGCTAAAATGACTTATGAGACTAAAATTAACCCATTCTGCCACTCAAAATGTTACTATTAAGCCTCATTCAAGGGTTAGAGATCTCTTGGAATAGCTTTGGAAAAAGGTTGTTTGTAAAATTATGAGAAATTGCAGAATAGTCAAGGACTCAAAATGATATAGCTAATTCTTTTCCATATGATAATGATGTGCTAGAAGAGATTAAGAACAAGTGCAGTTTCTAAATAATGAAGGCCTTTTAAGTCTAAATTAATAGGACTAGAATGCAATTAATAAAACTTGAAATACAATGAACACAATTGAACTAGAATGCAATTAATCTCCGAAGTATTATAGCTCTATCTAATTCACGTGTTAGTGATATATTGGAACAGTTCATAAGAATGAGATTGATTGTAACATTCGATGTAAGTGAACATAAAACATGAAGTTCATAGAACTACCTAAATTAGGAACGAAACAGAGCTAAAGTCACTTATCTAGAAAATATGCACAAAGCCCTTCGGATAGTAGGGGCCCTCTACCATCGGATTGGCACACGAATCTCCTCAAGATTGCTTCAGATCATGCATTAAAGTTGTACTTCTTTCATTAAAGGAGAACGCTTCAGAAACAGAGTATCACAGGTTTGGAAAATTTAACAACAAAACATCCACTAGCTAACTGTCTCTCGGTTCACCGAGTTATTTTTATAAGCAAAATACATAACTGTCATTGAGAAGAAATAGGGATAGGTGTCTTTTTCAATCAAAATCGAATTAGAACTCCTGTTGAGGCCTCATACTTTGTTGAAGACATCTGCAGAGTCCCTGTCCTGGTAGAAGTCTACTTCTTAGTTTTGGTTTCCTCCACGTGCATAACCACTTGCAGATTTTTTCTCAGACTTCGTAGAGGGCAAGGAATGATGTAGGTGAGTTCTGGAATTCAACCATATGAATTTTTCCTTTAAGTGACACCTGTAACCTGTGTGAACATAAAGATAGCTGTGGAATATGTGACTAGCTACAGAATGGCTGCATTCTGTAGCTAAGTCTAGTAAAAAATCACTACAACAACAAAACCACAAAATTATAGTAAGTTAGTCATTGCATGCATTCTTAAAGTGACTTTAATCAATCCTATTGATCTTTTAATCCTATAACTGATAAAGGACAAATGGAATGAAGTGAAATTTGGTGAAAGGAAAGGACATCTTTGGGGCTCAACAATACTTATTACATTGCAATCGAGGACAACATTGTAGCTTCAATATTAACAAAGAAAACAAAATACACTTGGAATATAATCCTTTTACTGAGTCTGATTTTTTGCTGATGTGTCTCCTTCTGCTCCGGCTGTGATGTCCTAACAGTCTACATAAACACATCTCCACTCGACTCTGCCCATGCCTTTTAATTTCAAACGTTGTCATCATGTCACTTGCTACCTAACTCTGCCTCTTCTGCGTGTGGCTGTTGTGTTTAGTCTTCTCTTCTCCTTTTCTCTACGTCAGCTCACTTACCCAATTCTCTCTGCCATGTTTTGCCTATTTTTTCATAAAATGATGCACAAACCTCATAAGCCTGGACTTGAAACCCTTTAGATTTCATCTTGGAACCACATCGCATATGTGCCGACATTGCACTTCGAATTTTTCTATCATTAACTTTCCTTAGCACTTATCTTTTAAAACTTGCGATGTGCGCTATGTGATTGGGTCCCAACTGGCATCGCACATCGCACTTCGGTGACTTTATCACTTTCCTCCCGCGGTTATCCTTTAAAAATTGAGATTCGTGATTTGCGATCGGGCCCCACCGCATCGAACATCGCACTTCGGTGATTATAACACTTACCCTTTGCACTTAACTTTTAAAACTTGCGATGTGCAGTATGTAGTCCAGGGCCACATCATCTGCAGTGTCACCTTGCCACGTCACTGGCACGTCATCTCATATCGCACTTGGGAGAATTTAACATTTACCTTCGCACTTATTCTTTAAAACTTGCGATTTACGATTTGCAATTTAATCTCCTCCGTCCATCTCTTCGCTTCAATTTTGCGCTTTGATCTTGACCGTCTATTTTCCCCTTTGCACCTCCTACAAAATTCTTAAGTTTTTAAGGGAAATGCGTCATTTCTCCACCTTTAGGAAATTATTTTGTTTTCTCCACGGCGTAATCCTCCTAATATAATCCGGTGTTCTACTATGCTAGTCCCTCCTGAGCTTGCGAATGAACCTGACTCGACCCTGTCTAGTGTGCAATGTTCTGAACGTGCCCATCGGTCCGGTTCTTGAACTGTTCTGCACATGAATGAGTCCAACTTGACCCCTTCTGCATGCTTTTCTTTTTGCTGATCCTCTGGCTTAGATTACACTTCAAATGTTGTTGCTTCCTTGATTTTGGTTCTGGTGCACACGTGATGACGAATCCTCGTTGAGCTTGTGGTTATCCTTTCGAGCATATTACAAGTCTTCTTGAAATTTTAACAATTGTTCCTCAATAACCTGGAATTGCTCAGAACCTTTCTTGACTTTTAGCTGAGTCCAATTAGGCTACAACATTTAGCTCCAATTGGGGACAACATTTTGGTATCAAAGTGCTGAGAACTCATAGATCAGTATCCTTTATTGGGCATGGAGTCAAGGAGCACTTGTAGATCAATAGCCTTTATTGGGCATGGAGTCAAAGAGCACTTGTAGATCAATAGAATTTATTGGGCATGGAGCCAATTTGGGAGATGATCCAATATGAAAACTTCCAGAAACTTGCTACACTTTGGACTCCTTCCTTTATTCTTAAACTGAAAATACCAAAATGAAAATACTACAACTAAAATTGCTCAACTTTTGAGCTTATTTATGCACAAATCCTACATATGTATTCATGTCTGAACTCAATTAGGGGAAGTTAGCCTTCCAATGGCACTAATCCAACATCTGCATGTTAGGCCTAATGCCTCCATACTGTTGAAATTTGAAGATCATAATAGGGAGATACCATGAAAGTTTTCCAAATACCAAGCTTTGCATGTACCTTTGCATAGATGTTTGGTGCTCACAAAAGAAAGTTTCCATATAGTCTGCTACTTGATCATAGAACTAATGAGAACAATTTTCTGCTGCCTCCTTTTCTTGAACATTTTGCTGATGTAGACTTATTTGAACAGGGAAAATTCCTTCACTATTTGACTCCTCGACTTGAGGTTGTATACGAGATGATTGATTTTTGTTTTTTGCTGATAACAATTTAGGCTGGAAAGAGAAATCTAAGGTTTGTTCCTCATCATGATGATGTTCGTTGTATAATGCCAATTCTTGACAAAAATCTTCCTCCTCCTACAAACACACCTGATAAGCTTCACTAGTTTTTTCTCTATTCAAAAAATCATTAAAATTATGAAAATTGTAATGATCTTCCAGGCTTTCAGCGTGTAGTTTAGTTGTTGCAACAAATTTTTGACCAAAACCTTCAGAATGCTTGAATTCTTTTGTTTCAAAAATATAGGAATCCCCTGACCCCTTTTGAAAATCCTTGTTCATCTCTGAATTTGCATTCTCTTGTAAAGAAATTCCAATGTTTTCTTGACAGACCCTCTTGTCTTCAACAAAACTTGTTCTTTCAACAAGACAGGAGAAATTTCTACAAGCCCACACATTATCTTCAATTTCCTGTGCATAAAGAAACATCAGCTCTAAAGTGAAAAATATCTACCACTTTTAAGTTTCAGAGGAAATTCATGGAGAGAGATGAAACTTGAAATAATATGTTGTAAACACAAAATATATTACTTTAAAGCTTCATCAAGTGTTTGTGAAGAGAGGGGAAACTCAAAATAATATGCTGTAAACACATAATCTATTACTTTTAAGTTTTAGAGAGAATTTGTGAAGTGGGAATAGATGAAGTGAAGGAGCACAAATTAAGGTTATTTAACTCTTACTCACAAATGTATTTAAGAGACTGGCTACTACATTACTTCACTTCATTCAAAGAAGAACAGATACAAAATGGCACAAGAAACATGAATCACCATCAACAGTTGCAGGAAGCTTACTGGTTCTTTCATTTACCCATCAGGAAAAGAAGTACCAAATGTAATCCTCAAGAGGTCCGGAACTCAGCACCCTCGCTTCACTCTTTCTCTCTTCCTTAAATACAAACAAAAGCAATTTGTAACTACTCGAGCTTCTTGAAACTCCTAAACTGCCTAAACTATTAAACTACTTATTACATTGCAATTGAGGATACCATTGTAGCTTTGATCTTAACAAAGAAAATAAAATACACTTGGAATATAATCCTTTTGCTGAGTCTGATTTGTTGTTGATGTGTCTCCTTTCGTTCGAGTTGTGATGTCCTAACAGTTTGCATAAAAACATCTCCACCTGACTCTGCCCATGCTTTTGTGTTTCGAATGCTGTCATGATGTCACCTACTACCCGACTTTGCCTCTTTTGCACGTGCCTGATGTGTTTAGTCTTATCTTCTCCTTTGCTCTATGTCGGGTCACTTACCAAAGTCTCTCTGCCATGTTTTGCCTATTTCTTCATAAAATGGTGCACAAACATTATAAGCCCGGACTTGAAACCCTTTAGATTTTATCTTGGAACCACATCGCATCCGTGTCGACATTGTACTTCGAATTTCACTGTCTTTAACTTTTCCTTAGCACTTATCTTTTAAAACATGTGATGTGCGCTATGCGATCGAGTCCCACCTGGAATTTCACATCGCACTTCAGTGACTTTATCACTTATCTCCTGCGGTTATCCTTTAAAAATTGTGATTTGTGATTTGCGACTGGGCCCCACTGCATTGCACATTGTACTTCAACGATTATAACACTTACCCTTTGCACTTAACTTTTAAAACTTGCGATGTGCAGTATGTGGGCCACGGCCATGTAATTTTCCATGTCACCTTGCCACGTCACTGGTACATCATCTTCCACGTCAGCTGGCCACATCATCGCATATCGCACTTCAGCAAATTTAACATTTACCTCCGCACTTATTCTTTAAAACTTGCGATTTGTGATTTAATCTCTACCATCCATCTCTTTGCTTCAATCCCGCGCTTTGATACTGACCGTCTATTTTCCCCTTTGCACCTCCTACAAAACTCTTAAGTTTTTAAGGAAAATGCGCCATTTCTCCGCCTTCGGGAAATTATTTTGTTTGATCCATGGTGTAACCCTCCTAAGCTTATCTGGTGTTCTGCCACGCTAGTCCCTCCTGAGCTTGCAAATGAGCCCGAATCGACCCTATCCGTTGTGAAATGTTATGAACGTGCCCATCAGTCCGGCTCTTGAACTGTTCTGCACGTGAATGATCCCGACTTGATCCATTCTTCATGCTTTTCTCTTTGCTGCTCCTCTGGCTTATATTACACCTCAAATGTTGTTTATTCCTTGATTTTGGTTCTGGTGCACATGTGATGACGAATCCTCGTTGAGCTTGTGGTTATCCTTTCGAGCATATTACAAGTCTTCCTGAAATTTTAACAATTGTTCCTCAATAACCTGGAATTGCTTAGAACCTTTCTTGACTTTTAGCTGAGTCGAATTATGCTACAACAACATTCATAGATGACTTCTCTCGCAAAACCTGGATATACTCCTTGAAGAAGAAGGATGAGGCTTTCATGTGGTTTCGTACCTTCAAAGCCTTGGTGGAAAATTCAAAAGGGAACAATATCAAGATTTTGAGGACTAATAATGGCACTAAATATGAGACGAACGAGTTCAAGAAATTTTATAGAGAAGTTGGCATCAAGAGGGAGACAAAAAATTTCTATAATCCTGAGCAGAATGGCGTTTTTGAAAGAAATAACAAGACCATTATGGAAGATGCCTGTTCCATGCTATGTGACCAAGGTCTACCAAAGTTTTCATGGGGAGAAGTTGCGAACACTGCCATGAACATACAAAAACAATGTCCGCATTCTTCTCTGGACTCCAAAAATACCTAAGGTTTTCTCTGGTAAGACACTCGATGTCTCACATTTTAGAGTTTTTGGATGTCCTACTTATTTTCATCTAACGAAGGAGAAGAGGAGCAAGCTGGATGCTTTTTTAAAGAGGGGAATGTTTGTGGGCTATAGTGAAACTTCGAAGGCCTATAGAGTCTATGTGCCTGGTCAAAGGGAAGTGGAGATATGCCACAATGTTACCTTTGATGAAGATGCCTCCCTGAGGAAAGTAATCAATCTTCCAAGATTTGAGGAAGATTATGAAGCAAGGCCTAGAAATAGAGAAGAAAAGAAGGATGAGATGATGCCCGATGTTGAAGGACCGATGGACCCTATTGATCCACCTCCTTCAATGATGAAGAGACCATCAAGGCCCAGGGACACTCTCAAGGATGCCGAGGGACATATGGCCCCAAGGGGGAAATTTCGTGAAAGAAAGAAGCCGAATAGATACCAAGGGTATCTAGCAGCCATGAATACTATCGTACAATATAAGTCTATATCTTTTGAGGAAGCTATAAAGCATCAAGTCTAGAAGGATAATATGCACAAAGAATATGAGTCCATTATGAAGAATGATGTCTGGGATGTGGTTTTGAGACCGAAGGACAAAGAAGCTTTCACCTAGAAATGGCTTCTCTCAAAATGAAGGCGTAGACTATGATGATATATTTGTACCTGTGGCTCGATATACCACTATCCAATCTATCATAGCCCTTGCTACTACAAAAGGATGGAATATTCATCAAATGGATGTGAAGACCACATTTCTGCATGGTGCGATAAAGGAAGAGGTGTATGTGGAGCAACCTCTGGGGTTCGAAGTCCAGGATCGGGAAAATCATGTCTGGAGGTTGAAGAAAGCCCTCTATGGTTTGAAGCAAGCACCTGGAGCTTGGTACAAGAGGATATATAGCTACCTGATGAAGTTGGGCTTCACTCATAGTAATGCTGATCCGAACCTTTACTTTAAGGTTGATAGAGAGAATTTTCTCATTATGGTGATGTATCTTGATGACCTCTTCTTGACAGGTGCTGACCCTCTCATTCATTAGTGCAAGAGGGAGCTCGCTGCTAAGTTTTAGATGAAGGACCTAGGACTGATGCATTACTTCCTAGGCCTGGAGGTGTGGCAGAGACTTGACGAGATTTTCCTTTCTCAAGGAAAATATTTTTTGAAGCTTCTGAAAAGATTTGGAATGGTGGACTGTAAGTCCGTTTCGACACCGATGGAGCTCAAATTTAAGAAGTTGAGTGGTAGCACTATTGGGCCCGTGCTAGCAAATCCTATTGAGTATCATCAACTCGTAGGGGCCTTGATGTTCTTAGTGAACACTCATCCTGGCGTATGTTTTGCAGTGAACACTTTGAGTCAATATATGGTTGAGCCCCATCACTTTCATTAAGTTGGTGCCAAGAGTATTTTGAGATATCTTTGAGGCATGATAAACCATGGGTTGAGATACACTACCGGGAGCATGACACTCCATGGATATACTGATGCCGATTGGGCTGACAGTGTAGTGGATCGTAAGAGCACATCAGGATGCTGCTTCACACTTAGTTCTGCTTCCATATCACGGCTGAGCAGGAATTAGAAGTCGGTGGCTTTAAGCACCGCGGAGGCTGAATAGATTAGAGTGAGTATGGCCTGTTATGAAGAAGTTTGGTTGCAAAAGCTCTTTAGTGAGTTGTTCGGGCATGTGCTAGATATGATCGTGATACGCTGTGATAACCAGAGTGGGATTCGATTGTCCGAGAATCCCATGTTCCACGATTGATCCAAGCATATTGATATCAGGTACCACTTTATCTGGGATATGGTACAACGAGACGCCATAAGGCTCGATCATATAGGAACTGATGAGAAAGTCGCGGATATTCTCACAAATCCCTTGGGGAAGGTCAATTTCATAACCTTCCATGAGAATATTGGTATCGTGGAACGACTCTATTATGAGTGTCTTCTTGGACGATGAGCTCTTGGAGCTCTGGGGGGCTTTGAGGATAGCTTCTTGCAGCTATAAGCAACTACAGGGCTAGGCTTGCCGAACCTTGTTGGTGTGGTTCTACCCCACCATTATGATGATTGATTTGGTTCACCTCTCATGATCTATGCCTCGTATACATCCTACTCATTTGATTCCCAAACTCATGGGAAGTACCTTTAATTTTTCTAGTGAGGTGGAAAAAGCTAGAGACTAGTAGCAAAGACTGATGGACGCATGAGAGATTGTCGTACTCTCTATCTAGGATGGCACGGTCCAACCACTTGATCTGGGATCAACCATAGTGAGGTTTCAGACCTCCTACTTACTTTGGGTCAGATAAACCAACTTCAGGTGGGTATGAGACTCTTTTTGATTCCTATAGAGGTTTCAGACCTCTGGGCTGAATTTATCAGCTGGGGATGATGTCTTTGTGACTGACCCACTTATGTTATGAAATAAATAAGTCATAAAAGCAAGTTACGGCGGGATAGTGCATGGTGTTTAGATGGCATAGGTGGATGGAATTCTCCCTAGTTGAGAGGGAGTGTTAATTTTGGACAACTAGGTCCAAACTCCATGTTGTGATGATCAGATGAAGATGCCAATATTTTTTTTGGATTCCTCTTTCAGAGAGGTGCAAGATCGATCTAAAGATCATCTTGATCTGATGAGCAGAACATTTATTTTGAATTTATTCAAAATATGTGCAGGTCAGCCTAAAATGAAATGTAGTCTTGAAGCCCCAGTAGTTGTGTCACACACCCTCACTGATGGATATAAATAGGTCAATGTTGGAGGTCATTTTCACTCATCCATCACATCACATTATCTCTTTTCATCTAATTGGTTCGATCATCTATTGGAGTCTCTTCTTCACTCACACGTGGGAAAAAGCAGCAGCTAGGGTTTCAGACTAGCTAGGGTTTCCAGCACAGAAATTAACCAGCATTGACTTTGGTCAACGCTTGGTCAAATGGACCCAAAACTCTCCCAAACTTTCGATTTCCTCAATCCGCATTTTTTGGCACAAAAATCAAGGCTGGACGTTGAATTTCTTGTTGCTGCTATTTGCATTGACCATTGACTGGGACAACGTTGACTTTCGTTGACTTTGGGTTGACTGATCTGGCTATCCGTGAGGGTTTTGTGACACTTCTGGTTGGCTGACCATATTGAGACTTTGTTGGTTGAAGCATCCTGCTGATCGTCGTAACGCACCAACACACACATATATTTTTGGCTTGTCTTCTGTCGATCTACTCGTATGTTCTATCTGCAATTTACTTTCTTATTTATGGGATTGCTGACTGATATTGGGGATAAAAAGTAAAGTTGCATCGAGCATAGAACATCTACAAAAATTTACAAGTTTGCAGTAATTGACATGGAACACATTCCTAGATTTTCTCAATCATCGGAGTTCCAGAATCTCTCTAGAACTTATTAATAATTTCGTGATATTTTGTTCATTTATTTTCCAATCTTGATCCTCCATTAGTAGGGAGAAAGTCCTTGAATTATCTCATTCTCCAAATCTTCATAATCTGCCCAATATTCTCACAATATTCTACAAAAATAAATAATATTAGGCACAAATATGCAATTATCTTTAAACCTTCATAATGAACGTATTAAAGTTAAAAATATGTCATCTAGTTCAAAAATAGAGATTTAATGTGTTGAAGGATGGTCATATGGGTCTTAATTTATGTCTAATTTGGAAGCCCATCATACCCCCCTACTTAATGTGTTGCTCATCCCCTGAGAAACTTAGTGACCTAACTATGCCGCCTTCATGGCTCTGGTGGCCTCTCTTGTACATTCCTCAGTAATTTCTCTGAAGAATAGTGTTTGTAGGTTCTGCAAAGACAAACAATGAAAATGTATTTGTTCTTTTCATCATTGTTTAGTAGTCTTTCATGCACAAAAAAAAAACTTCCCTCTTTTAAAGTGAAATTTGTTGGCTTGTAGGTCTATTGCACTCACACCCTCTCCCTTGAAACCTTCATTACATTTTTTCTTGTTTTTCCAAGTCTGTTTGCGCATAAAAAAATCAGAGTGTTTCTAGAGATCATTAGCCTACACTTTTCCCCTTGTGTAAGATGGGTTCTTAAATATTTTTCAGTTTGGAAAGGTATTCTACATCCTTTTCCAACCTCCTGCTACCTTTTTCCATCATTTGGACACCTCTGAATCCCTCAAAACAACCTTGGATGTGATCCTGTAGTAACTCAGAGCATCATGTAGTAGTCTTGTAGCAGACCAATACAACTTTCTAGAGCTGGAAAGGAAATTCTCTATTTCTACTACAAGTTTTAGATATTTCTGTGTAATGAGGGTTTTTAAGACAAAGGAAAATTGAACAAATTTCATGCTCACCCAAAAATAATTGCAATTCCCTTTATTATCAAGCTTAATTCAAAGGAACAATCCACATTTCATTTTTTTATCTGTAAACTTTTATCAGAAGTTTCCCATAGGTTGTAACAGTGAAAAAAATGAAAAATTTGTAGCCTTGTTTTTCACATATAGCAAGGAAAAAAAAATTACCCTTCTTTTGGATGTTTTCCTTCGAATCCTAGGGTTTGGGGGTGAAATTCCTCAAAATAAGGGTATTTTGCAACAACTTTTTTCTTCTTGTAGCATCTTTGTCTTTTCCTGTAGCATCCCTATTTCTCTTGTAGCAGTCATGCCTGATCTTGTAGCACTTGCAAATCAACTCTATATCTCTTCTGTAGCATCCTATACAACCCTTGGTGGCATCTAGCTCGACCTTTGATGCCTTAATGAGCCTCTCTAACTATTTTGGGAATGAGATTCGATACATCTGAAGTTGATTCTTTTTATTTTATTTTATTTTATTTTAGTGGACTCGGTGCACTTGGTGATTTGGTCCAATTTCCTTGTAATTATCACTTTCCTTCATTTGGATTTTCCACGTTGCATGAGTGAGGGAGTTAGTTACACTCAACTTGGTGAGGGTGGCTGAGACCACTGACCCATACTTAACTTATAAAACCTCATCTCTAATGCATTTAATAAAAAATTTATAACCATAACATGCTCATGAGAAGAGGTAAAGAATATTGCATACATGTACCTACCTGTGATGTTGATTTGTTGGAGATGTTTTCATGCTGGAGTTGGAGTTTGGTGATATCTATGGCTATCTTTCTCTTGCTGTGTTTTTTCATGTATTTTCTGAGTGATAAACTTGTTTCTTAGTGAGCTTATTAACCTTTTTATTTTTATTTTCTTCTTGCAGGTGTTGCATGGAGGTCCTTGGGTGCCTTTTTTGGTGTGTTTAGTGGTCCTTTGAATCCATTTCCATCAACTTCTCCTCAGATTTTGATCTTGATGTGCCATGTACAGGTTTTCTACATGAAACTTTTCAACTTCCTGTAATAGTCTCTTCTCTGCTTCTTGGGGGCTCCAGATTTCTTAGAGATGAATGGGAATGGTGCATGGAGGTTAGAGATGGAGTTATGGAGTAATTGGAGTGATGTAGAGGTGAGGGAAGAGGTCCTATGTCAAGGTATAGGCGATCTAGCTCCTAGTGGCGAAACATAGGGTTTAGAGAGTGAATACTTGTGCATGGAGTGAAGCGAGGGTTAGGAGTGGTAGGTATAGGAAAAAAATCAATTCTCGTGCTCTTTTTGAAGTGTAGAAGCCATTGAGAAAGCTAATTTTCTCACAGATAAGTTTCTTATAGCAGTTACAGGGTTTCCTGTAGCACTATGGGAATCGTGTAGTATCTCAGGACATCCCCTTATAGCAGGCTTGTTTTAGCCATAGCTCTCAAATGGAAGATTGGATTGACCTGATTTTTTTTTATCATGTTACCATCATCTTTATGCACCTCCCCAGAAGAAATGTTGGCCATTTGACGTATGAATATCGAGAAAAAATAAAAATGGTTGTAGGTGATGAAGGTTGATTTCTCACAAAACGTGCACCAAAAATTGTTGAAATTGTTTGATCATGTTACTATCATATATATGCATTTCCCCATGAAACAAATCGGTAAATAGATGCACCATTTTTGAGATATAATAAAAAAAATATTCTGCTAAAAACTAGGACTTCCTGTAGAAAAAAAAGGTTTCCTGTAGTATTTAAGGACAACGAGGAAAATGAATTAGAAAAGCTTAGAAATGATGTGTGGATGTTGGAAATGTATGAGGGTGATGGATTGGCATGACCTTGGTCCTTTTGGATCATATGAGAAAAGGAGGAGGAAGTCCAAGTTTGACTTCCTTTGACTAGGGTTTTGACCAACTTTTTCTTTTGGTGCCAACTTGTTTTTTTTGTTGTTGCTTGCAAAGGTTGGAGAGCACCTTCATTCATTAGAGAGAGATACATGGAGAAAATACATTTTTTCTTTTCATTTTTTCACTTTTTTTTTTTATAATTTATTTAGGGCTACTAGCTGCCTCAATGAGATTTTCAGCTAGTAGGTTTGTCTAGGCACCTCAAAGGAGGTTTTCACCTAGGATTTTTTATTTTTATCTTATTTTCTCTTTTTTCCCAACCCATTAACCGCCTCATGGAGGTTTTCAATCAGTGAGATAATCTCAGGCGCCTCAAAGAAGGCTTTCACCTGGGATTTTATTATCTTCTTTTTTCTCTTTTTTCATTTTTTAAATTTTTTTCTATCCTACTCTACTTGAAAAAACAAAATCTATTTCAAGTATAGGAATACTTCCGATGGAGCCATGTACATATCAATATGACAGATAAACTCATGTGTATGCTCAAAATGTATGCTTTGTCATGTACTTGAGTATGAGATACCAAATTCTTTGACATAGATGAGATCAAGAATTGTTGAAGAAGAGCGTGTTGCTGCAACTTAATGATTCTCTGGAACCATATTTCAATATAATTGTGATACGCCTGGTCCACTTTCTGATTTGTATCACTTTGGATGTCCTCTTCTACCATGACATTCAAATCTTCCTCTTTTTGTTGATTTTTCTCTTGAACACATGGGGATCTGATGGTAAACATGAGGGAAGCCTCTTAGTCTCTGATTTTGATGTATTCTCTCCATAAAGCGCAACCCCTGAATCTTTAATCTCCTCATTTGAATCCTATTCTTCTAGATGTTGTCCTTCAGTGACATTAAGAGAATATATTTTTGCAATACTCTTCCTCACCTAATATGGATACCATTTAGATCAAGAGGATATGTTTGGAAATGTTGTAACTCAACATTGTAAGTGGGCTGAGTTACTTTGTTGTATGGGTTTGGAAATGGTGGTACAAGTAGTTGAGTGGGAGTGGATCTATGATATGGATGTGGTGGAGGTCGATGGTAGGGATAGCATGGAGTTGGGTATGGAGGATATTGAGGATATTGTGGACTTTTCCCATAAGGTCCTTGCCAACCTTGTTGCCAAGATTAGTTTTTGGGTTGAGATGGCCAAGGTTTCCAAGGAGGGAGTGTGTTCCAATTATTTTGAGATGGATGCGAATAAGTTTGAAAATGTGAAGTAGGTCCTTGCAACATATCAATTTGAATAGGCTGCCATGGTATTCTTAGAGCTACATAACATAACTTCTATGGTGATTGACTTGCTCTTTTGTCTTCTTGGTAAACTTCCTTAAACCTTGGTAATGATGGAAAATATTTAGTAGCATATGATTCTGCATGGATAACACAAATATCAACATCTTGTTTTTACTCATTTTGCATTTTGAACATTTCCACTTGTTCACTTAGATTGCTAAGAATTTCTGTTTTAAATTTATCAAGCAAATTTCCAAGTTCATCTTGACTTACCAATGTTGATGCTTATTTACTTACTCTTGCATTTCCTCTTAATACAGGCTTGCATGTTTCACAAATTTATTCAAATGATAATTGGTATACATCTCCTTTACTCATGAGATCAAGGAGATCAATCCACTCATCCCTAATTGTTCTAACTAAGAGGCTTTTTAGTGTGTCAAATCCTAAATGATGTACTTTTTCCCTCTTAACATTATACATGAACCTATCTATTAGATATTCAAGGCTCTCATCTTGTTTTTTATTCATTCTAAATATTTCTTCTTTAAAATCATGGTCTTTATATTTTTCATATCATTCTATGACCTTATTGAATTAGTACCTAAACTCATGAACCATTTAAGAGCTCTATCCTTCAATGTTGCAGGACACAATCTCAATTTTTGAGTGTGTGATAAGTAGCCACAAGATTTAAAAAGTATTTCAAATTCAAAGAGAAAGGTTTATCGATCCTTTGACCTCATAACACGGAAGTTGGGAAGGAAAGATGGAGGGATGCTCTTCATATGCACACTGATATCAGTATCTTGAATGGGAAATCCAAGAAGATCTTCTTCATTTTCATCATCTCGATCCATTTCTTCTACCTTCTCTTCCATATCTTCTTCTTCTACTTGAAAAATTGGATGGTGATGTGGTTCTTACTGCACTACGTGATCAAATGGAGTGGTGGTGGTGTTGAATAAGTATTTTTATTTTTTTCCAATAAAGATGCTAACACAATGCAATTTTCTGTTTTTGAAATGAAATATGCCTAATGAATTTTTTTTTTTTAATTTTTTGAGAAAGAAAAGAAATGAATAAAATATGGAAGAAAACAATGCATACTTTGACACTTCCACGAAAACGGAGCAAAAAATTAATGAGCCTCAGTATTGCAACAAGAATGTTGCAACTCCCAAGGCTACCAACTTTAATTATAAACCCAGGGTTCGTACAAACTTAAGAGGTATCAGCACTATACGTGCATCATATAATGAGTCCTTATTTTTTTGATCTGATGTAATGGAGTGAATTTCATGAAATCAAAGCCTAAACTAATTGCAAAAATGGAAGTGTTGCTTTAAAAAAAAATTAATCCTAGGAAGGAACAACAATTTGTAATTGAAATCGTGAGAGCATCAATTCAAATAAATAGGCCTAATATACTTTGTAAAGATTCATGTCCTAAGTGGTGCTTATTATTCCTCAATCATGGATTTAAATCCCGGGGTCATTATTCAAGCCTAAGAGACAAAAACTAAGCTTTGGGAGAAAATCTGGTTGACTTTACACATGCTACATGATGTTCTGTTTTTGCTTCACGAAGTTCTGTTTTGGAAATAAAATACCAAATGACTACGTAAATCAAATGAAAATGGGTTGGGACAACTTTTTTTATTAATTATGATGTCTTAGGTCTCCATTACAAGTGGAATCACTCTAAAATACCTTTTTTCACATGTGCTAAAAAATAACAGAAAATTACTACTCTAAAATTTGGAAATTCAAGAACTAGTGAGCTAGTTAATCTATCAAATGCCTAACCTAATCAAGTGAAAATGCAATGAGATAATTTTTTTTATTAACTTTAACATTATTATAACCTAATCCAAGTGGAATCAAGTAAAATGAAGCTCATTAACCCATTATAAAAAATAGCAAAAATTTACTACTATTTCGCTATAGGTTCCAGAAATCTTATATTTGTGAACTAGTAACCAAATCTAAGCAACTAAATGATCAAGATGAACTTTGAAAGTTATTAAAAGGATTAATAATTATTTTGAACCTATAAAAAACCTGAAAAATAACTCACTTCAATCATTTAACTCAATCCTAAAGCAAGAAAATAAACAATAATAAATACAGAAATATGTAAAACAGAAATAAGAGATACATGTAAATAAGAAGTGACAAGAAAGAAATTGTGCAAGAAGGCTTTGAGGCTCCTGGGATGGAAAAGCCCAAGGAGGATGAAACCAAGACTTAGAAGCTAAAATTGGTACCAATATTCATTACTGAATCGGTCCAAGTACATCCCTACAAGAAAAGAAAGTGGATCTGCCAAAAAACAAGTTTTCTCCACAATAAGACTAAACAATACATGCCCCTAGAGGCCAATTCGAATAGGTACTTATAAAAAATGATGAGGAATCATTCCCCTTGAAAGTAGGAAGCTTTCCCTGCCAAAATCTCTCAAATAATGGATCTAGTTACCAACACTAGGAGTTTGCAGTAAATGACAGGGAACACATTCCTAGATTTTCTCAATCATCAGAGTTCTGAAATATCTACAGAATTTCTCAATAATTTCGTGATATTTTGTTCATTTATTTTCCAATATTGATCCTCCAGTATCAAGGGTCAATTCCCTAAATTATCTCCTTTTCTAAATCTTCATAATCTGCCCAATATTCTCACAATATTCTACAAAATAAATAAAATTAGGCACAAATAAGAAATTATCTTTAAACCTTCATAATGAACATATTAAAGTTAAAAATATGTCATCTAATGAAAAAATAGAGATTTAATGTGTTGAAGGATGGCCATATGGGCCTTAATTTATGTCTAATTTGGAGGCCCATCAGCAGTATTGCCACAATTTTCTCCACACCAAAGTGTCCTGTGACCCGACTGTAGTTTGCCTCCCAAATTAGCTTGGCATGCTCGCTTGAAGGAATAAAAAGGTGGCCCAGGTAGCATAAAAATGCATCTCAGAGGTGGAAGTATGATACTTTCCTGCCATCCATTAGAATCTAGTACGTAGTGGTGAACTTTGGATCATTTTTGCATAGTTGCGGCTATCCATAGGTCTCGTGGCCACAAGAGTTGAGGATAGTGGTTAGTGCTGCAATCGGGGGCTGACTAAGACAATATGCAACATGATTGGTGCTTCCCTTCTTGTATTTAATGTCAAAATGGAATTTTTGCAGATGCATGGACCACTTCTGATGGTGATTATTCAGAAACTTCCCTTGTGTATGTATAATTTGGATAGGTTGGTGATCTGTGTGTATGATTGTCTTCTTCCCTAGAATGTAATGTTTCCATTGTTGAAAATCTTACATGATATAATACTTTTATTTATTGTAGGTGATGTATTTTTAAATTGTATCAGAGAATGTCTCACTCTAATAGGCCATAATTTTCCCTTGTTGAGTGAGAACTGCACCTTTAACATACTTAGTAGCATACGTCTCAATTTCCAATGGCTGTTGCAGATATGGAAATGTGAGTATTGGTGTAGAGAAAAGGTGGTGCTTCATCTAAAAGATTCCTTTTGTTAGGACTCGGACATGGAAAACTTTGTTTTCTCTCCGCCCTTGGTAACTTGACTCAAAGGCCAAGTGAAATGAGAGAATCCCAACACGAACCTCCGATAAAAGTTGGAAAGGCCCAAAAAGTTGCAAAGCTCTGCTAAAGTGGTTGGGCTTGGTGTTGGGCCATGCAAAAGGAATTCAAATTGAACAACTTTTGTTCAAATGATGGGAAAAAAATGGCTAAGAAAAGAAAATAAGATCATGTCTTGCTCATACGGGTCGACAGACAACTAGACGGATCAAGACTATTTTATAATGCAATCTGATTGATAGTTGTGAAATCCTCAGGATCCCCTGATCCTTAGGATTTTCTCTCATCCATTTGTTTTCGTTTAGATTATATACAACTGATAGGTGAAATGGAATGAGACTTTTAACGTACAAGTTGTAACTTATATTTTGACATTATTATTGAAGACAAAGTAATTCCACCACGGTGATGTTGTATCTTTATTATTGAATTTAATGAGAAATATAGTGTTTCCTTTGTAATTTAATTCTAAGTATCTTTCGGCAGTGACTTCTGGAGACTCTAGGCCCAGTCATTAGGAGATGTACTGCTTCTCTTGTGCCATATTCATTTCTTTTCCTTTTCACAATTATTCATGTATGTTATCTCATAGAATTACAGTTAATTCAATTGTTGTTAGTATTGATCTTTATGATTTGCCTTTACCGTTGAGATACATTTTAGCTATTGTTAATTTTATCTTTGCGTGTTATTCTTTAATGAATTTATTAGATTAATTCAAACCTTGTGATTGATTGTTGTTTATTTGAGTAATGTTATTGGAAATATTGAGTGATCAGTTATTGTTTTTTTTAGTTAAAAGTGTGAATAGTTGATTTCTGTTCATTTGTTTTAGTTTCCATTTCTGTTAGATAGATTTTTATTAATATCAGTTAATAGTTCTGGTTAAGTGTGATTCCTTTAATTATTGCATTTGAATTCAATTTATGCATAGATTAGTTAAGATTAAATCAAGGGTGATTGATTTGAAATGCTTTAAGGTTTGCTTTTGAATTATTCCATTTTCAACTTCAAGAATTAGAAAAGTAGTTATTGAAACGATTTAGAATCATTTATTCCTAGATATCTTTCGATTTCACTTTTCACAAACAATACTAACACTCTTGAAACAAACAGACGAATCCTTGGTTGATGATTAATGTAGGCATTAGGATTGATTTTTATAAGTCACCTTATTGCACCAACATTTTGGTGTCAATGGTGGGGAGAGTGTTAAATATTGATTTATTTTTGAATTGGATTTTATTGTTGTGAAGGGATTGGGTATTGAAAACGAGAGGTAAGAACCTGCGTTCCATCAAGAAAACTCTTGCTCAAATCCCACTTTCCAGCAGATACATATAGAGTAGATAGGAATAGATTTTTTTATGAATGACTAGGAAGGAAAAAGTAGAAATAGATCAAAATTCACCTCCTAAATCCACAAAACCCAAGGGGTCGGTGACCCTTGGAAGATCGACATTTATAGATGAAGACATAGGAAAAGTAGAATCTCAGGTGTCAGTAGGACCTCAAATCACATCGAAAAATTTCTACTGTAATCCCTCAAGCAGCAAGCTCACCATTTGCAGCTCATGCCGAGATCCATATAAAAACCAAAGGGTCTGAACAGATCTTTCAAGATACAACAAATTTGCATTTTTACCATTCACAAGAGGGAAATTCATGCAATCTGCAAGAAGGAGAGGGAGAAACTAGTGGTGCCGTAGGAGAAAATCTACAGTCACCAGAACCAGGATCTCCTAAAATCTCGGTTGAAGAAAGGATACCTAATATCCTAGATCAAGGTAGTGTTATAAGACCCCTTCCAAATCTGTATGCCAATCTTGCCCAAATCAACTTTCCAAACCAAGAAATTCCTGAAGGTTATTGGCACATCTTTGATTAGATGGTGCATAATCATCCTCAGGGACAAACATCGATGTTGGAATATCCCATCATTGACCTAGTTTCTAATGCTCCTACAAAAGCCATTCCTTTGCAGAGCATCCCTAATTTCCATGGTTTAACGTCGGAAGATCCTAGAGCTTTCCCATTCGAATTTGACATTTTATGTATGGCATATGATTATACCACTGATCCCAAAAAGCTAAAACTCTTCCCTTCTACCTTAAAGGAAGTACCTTTGCGATGGTTTATAGGGCTTGGTGGAGGAACTATTAACTCTTGGGATCAAATGAAAACATATTTTCTCACTAAATATCAAAATTTCTATAGAACAAGAGACCTGAAATATGAAATCTTTAACATGACTGCAAAAGATAATGAGACTTTAGAAGAATATGTTGAACGATTTCAATACAATTTACAACGGTCTCCTTATGCTGCATTATCTAAAGATGTTTTAAAAGTGACTATGATAAAAGGAATGAAGGATGAATGTATAGAAACATTAAATTTAATGGGGAAAGGAGATATTTATCATGAAAATTATGATGACATTATTTAGCTATGTATCAAGTGTTCTCGAGGCAGCACGCACGTCAGGCCAATTGGATGAGATACTATTGCCAGAAATAATAACGCTGCTGGTGGTAGCATAACTCAGATGGAGATCGTAAATCTCTTATAAGATTTCAAAACCGATATCCTGGGTGCCCTCACGACACAGTTGGATGTCCTACAGGCCAAACAGAAACAAGCTATAGCAAAAAATAATTTAGCTGTTTTCTTCCCGTGATGTCGAAAGAAGCACAATTAGAGGGAATTTCCGTTGGACATAGTTCAGACTGGTGCCATCCGCACTAAGGACCATGCCACCAAAAAATGTCCATCACTTCTGGGATTAAAGGTAGTCTTTAAGGAAGCGGAAGAAGAGACGAAACCAGTATTCTTAATAAGCCAACATCGACAGTGGCAAGTGTTGAGCCCTAAAAATGTCCTTTCCTTTCATAAAATTTCACTTCATTCCATTTTTCCTTTATTAGCTATAGGCTTAAAAGATCAATAGGAATGATTAAAATCACTTTAAGAATGCATGCAATGACTGAATTATTATACTTTTGTGGTTTTGTTGTCATAGTAATTTTTGAGCAGACTTAGCTACAAAATGCAGTCATTCTGTAGCTAGTCGCATATTCCGTAGCCATATTTATGTTTACACAGGTTACATGTGTCATTTGAGGGAAAGACGCATATGGTTAAATTAAAAAACTCTCCTACATCATTCCTTGTCCTCCACGAAGGTTGAGCAAAAATCTGAAAGTGGTTATGCACGTGGACAAAGCCAAAACCAAGAAGCAGACTTCTACAAGGATAAGGACTCTGCAGGTGTCTTCAGCAAAATACGAGTCCTCAACAGGAGTTATAGTTTGATTTTGATTATAAAAGATGCCTATGCCTATTTCTACTCAATGGCAGTTATGTATTTGCTTATAAAAATAACTCGATGAACCGAGAAACAATTAGTTGATGTTTTTTTGTTAGTTCTCAAAGACTGTGATACTCTGTTTCTGAGCATTTTTCCTTTAATGAAAGAAGTATAACTTTGATGCATGATCTGAAGCAACTTTAAGGAGTTAAGGATTCGTGTGCCAATCTGATGGTGGAGGGCCCCTACTGTCTGAAAGGCTTTGTGCATATTTTCTAGATAAGTGACCTTTACTCTGTTTTGTTCTTAACTTAGGTAGTTTTCTGAGTTTATCCTCTTGCATCATACTTATGTCATTTACTTACATCGAATATTACAGTCAATCTTGTTCTCATGAGCTGTTCCAATATATCACCAATGCGTGAATGAGATATAGCTGTAGTACTCTTGAGTTAATTGCATTTTAGTTCAGTTCAGTTCATTGCATTTCAGTTCTATTAGTTAATTGCATTTCAGTCCTATTAATTAGACCTAAAATACCCTCATTATTTTATAAGTTGCTCTTGTTCTTAACTTCTTCTAACACATCATTATCATATTAACAAGAATTAGTTATATCATTTTGAGCTCTTGATTGTTCTGCAATTTCTCATAATTTTACAAACAACCTTTTTCCCAAGTTGTTCCAAGAGATCTCTAACCTTTGAACGAGGCTTAATAGTAACATTTTGAGTTGCAGAATGAGTTAATTCTAGTGTCATAAGTTATTTTAGCATAGGTTTCCTTACTATGTTGCAGATAATCTTTTCTCAAAATATTCCAACAAATTTCTAACAACGGATGAGATTTTCTCTGTGATATTTTAAGTTGTTGTTTACTAAAGAGAACCTCATTACATCAAACTAATCCTTTTCTCATTTTGTTCCAACATACCTCTATTGAAATGAATAGGACTGAGTTTAATGTTATGAGTTACTTTTCTTATCAGATTTACAATCTATGGATTAGCATTTTCTGTTCTTAGGTGCCATTCATAGTTTAGAGTAGATTTTATTCTATTTTAGTGTGTTCAGTAACTTCTCTTTGCTAGCAATTCAATTCTTTTCCCCTTAGTATAAAAACAAAAAACAAAAAACACTAGAAAAACACTAAGCACAATGAAGTAGGAAGAAGATACCTAGGCACATATGGTGCACTTCACTTCAACAGTTTAGTAGCCCTGGTTGACAATTTATGACATCAATTTAGGAACACTAAGTTGAGTAGACATTTTGGCGCCGTTGCCGGGAAGTGTAACTAGGTAGCCTTATTTCTTACCTCTCAAAAACAATGATATGCGTAGAGAAAGAGACTCAAGGGGTAGATTTATAAGAAGCAGAAGCTTGATTCCTAGAACACCACTTGTTCCACCAAGACCAAGAGGCAGCACACCTCCAACTCAAACCCACATCCCATACTATACTGATCATAGAATCCCAGAAGACTTAAGATCAGATATTCCATCAGAAAGACCTTCCACTTCATCCACTGAACCTGTCTTAGAAGAAGATTCAAGGACCCCTGCTAGAGACATAAACTTTTCCACTTCCACAGGAGAATCAACCATGGCAGAAGAAGGGGGAGGAGGAGTATTTAATGGAGAACATACACTATTTGGAGGGGGTAGAGGTAGAGGTAGAGGAGAAGGAGGTAGAGGTGCAGAAGGATAAGGAGGCAGAGGAAGAGGTATAAGGGAAATGGGAAGCTCTTTTGGGTTTACTATAGTAGATGAAGAAACCAATGCAACTATGAAAATTATTTCACCCTCTGTCCTTCCAAACTTTTATGGACTCAAAAGTGAAGATCCTGAAACCTTCCTATTTGAATTTGAAGTCCTATGTAGAACCTATGATTACTTACAAGATTTCCCAAAACTTAAACTATTCCCTTCAACATTGAAAGGAGCAGCATTAAAATGGTTTATGAGTTTGATCAGCAGTTCTATTAGGACATGGGAAGACATGAAACATGCATTTCTAGAGAGGTATTTGGATTAGTGTATGCTATTCAACCATAAGGAGGAAGTGTTTAAAATGCTACAAAAAGAGGATGAAAATATGGAAGATTTGTTGGAAAGGTTTAACTATAACATCAAGAGAGCAAAAATGGAAAACTTAGACCAAGATACTTTGAAAGCTCTCTTGTTGAAGACAATTAGGGATGAATGGCTAGATATCCTTAATATGATGGGAAAAGGGGATATATCTCAGCTCACATTACCTGAAATAGCTGAATTATGTATCAAACTTTCAAGAGGGAAATCTAAAACTATAAAAGGACCAAGAGACCCTGCTCTTGCAAGGGCAAGTAAGTCTGCTTCTGGGATAGTAAGTAGGGAAGAAATAGGACATATGCTTGATGAATTCAAATCTGAAATTTTAGGGAGTCTTAGTGAACAAATAGACACCCTTAAGTTACAAAACAAGCAAAAAGCTGAATCTGATGCCTTAGCAATATTTTGTCCCAAATGTAGAAAGAAGCATGCCTTGAGAGAGTGCCCTTTGGATGCAAAAATAGTAGAGACTTGTGTAATTTGTTCAGAAAAACACAAAACCAAAAACACTAGAAAAACACTAAGCACAATGAAGTAGGAAGAAGATACTTAGGCACATATGGTGCACTTCACTTCAATAGTTTACTAGCCCTGGTTGACAATTTATGACATCGATTTAGGAACACTAAGTTGAGTAGACAACAAGCCCGACCCATAGGAATTTCACAAGACCCTTCTCTATTCTTTTCTTCTCCATCATTTAATTATCAACAGAATTGTGGAACAACATGGCAAGGCCAATCACCTTTCTCCACTTGGAAATATCAATCATTTCCTATGTCACCCTAGCCAAACCAACCTTTTCCAAATTCCAGTTAGCCAAATTCTACTCCTTTCTAGCAAAACCATCTGTACTGATCCCAGTGGGCTATCTCCACGTCACAAAATCCAAATTGGTCCTCAAACTGGCAGCGACCCCTGGGAATAACTAATCCACCTATGGGGATAGGTCATCAAACTCAATCGATTTTACCAGTTCCGTATCCATTATCGAAAAATCATTAGCCTCTTATGTGCCCCTAAGTGCCAGCTCAACCAAATCCAAATCCTAATAACAGACCGATTCAGATGATACAAATTGTTGAAAATTCAGATCTTGAAATAAAACAGATGGAATGTAGTGAACTTAGGCTAAGATCGGGATGCATCATCACCCTTAAGGAAAATAAAAATCAACAACAAGATGAGACATAAACACCTGCCATAACTAAATCCTCGACTGTGACTAATACAAAAATAAAATAGGGAGAAAACACAGTCGAGCAGCAAGATCCTGAAAAATTTATCATCACTTCTCCTCCGTTCCTTGAAAGATTAATAATACCCAAACCAATTTTTTATCTAGGCTTTGATATTTTAGGGGAACTTAAAAATTTATGTATTAAAATTCCTCTCCTCTAGGCTATCCAAGGCATTCCTATTTATGCTAAAGAGATTGAAGAACTATGTGCAAAAAAACATGCGAGGAAAACAAAATCTTCACCAACTGTTCATGTCGTAGGGACCTTGTTTGATCTAATTTTAGGCAGGGAAACACCAGTAAAATATGAAGATCCAGGGAATCCCATAGTCACAGTTCAAATATATGGCCTTTATTTTCTAAACACACTAGTCGACTTGGGCATAGCCATTAACATCTTAACTTTGGAAACTTGCAAAAAACTTGGTATCACAGCTATGGAACCGACCTTCGTTAGCAACAATCGATGCTTACATAGGTTGTCGTGCTGGTATCATGACCATCACAAAGGGGAATTCTATAAAAAACCTTGTTTTATATCCCCCTGCTAAGCCAAGTTTGCCTATCTTGAAAACTCATAAACATCGACCTACATACCTGGAAGAAAATATCCGTTCACCGCTTACAGTAGTAGAAGTTCTTGAGTTCAAGAATTAGACTGAAGATGATATAATTAATAATTTTATTAATCAGCTAGCTACTCTGAATAATGTAAAATGTAAAATGTTAAAAGTGATTATTGACAATGAAGCCTAGGAATACCCTTTGAAAGATGCCAATGACTAGTACATACCAACAACTATTGTTCATAAAAACAAACATGTTGAGATTGAACAAGGAAATATTTTGAACCTCAATGACAATCTGGATAGTGACCAACTGCAAAATCCCATTCAAATTCTGCAAAGATATGAAGGGGCTTTTTCTTGGGACTACCTAGACATGAAGGGCATAGATCCCCAATTATGCACATATCATATCTACACCGAAAAGTATGCATGCCCTATACCTCAACGAAAATTAAATCCACATCTCAAGGACATTGTAAAATAAGAGCTACATAAGTTGCTGGACGTGAATTGTATTTATCCCATTTTGGACAGTAAGTGGGTCTCTCCACTGGTAGTTGTTCCCAAAAAGAACGGGAAGTGGAGAATATGTGTGGATTATAGGGAATTGAACAAAGCCACGCAGACAAATCACTTCCCTCTTCCATTTATTTATCAAGTCCTTGATACACTGGCATCAAAGCGATTCTTTTCCTTTCTTGATGGCTTCAGCGGCTATAATTAGATCCAAATTTCCCCTAAAGACCAAGACAAAACTACCTTTAACTGCCAAGGGGGTACATTTTCTTATAGAGTGTTACCTTTTGGTATATGAAATGCCCCAACTACATTTCAGAGGGTCATACTCATTATTTTTTCTAATCTGATAAATGAGGGACTTGAAATTTTACATGGATGACTTCACCCCATATGGGGATGATTTCAACCAAGCGCTACAGACTTTAGAGAAATTTTTGGAATGATGCATCACTACCAGGTTGTGTTTAAGTAACGAAAAGTGTCACATGATGATCATAGAAGGCGTAATCCTAGGACACTACATCTATGCGGCTGGAATACAGGTAGACCTAGCAAAAATAGAGGTAATTATTCTACTACCTACACCTTGCACTCATGCAGAGGTATGTAACTTCCTTGGATATGTAGGATACTATAGTAGATTTATAAAGAATTTTTCACGAATTGTTGCACCTTTGTATGCTTTAACAGGAAATGTTGAGTTTAGATGCTCTGATAAATGTGACATTGCTTTTAAATATTTGAAGAAATTAGTCTCTACTTCTCCAGTGTTGTGTGGCCCCAATTGGGAGCTTCCTTTTCATATCTCTACAAATGCGTCAGAGATAGCAATAGACGTTGTCCTTGGGAAAGAAGAGGACAAAAAGACCTATGCTATTTACTATATCACCAAAAATATTACTTCTGCTGAATTCAATTATACAGTAACAAAAAAGGAATTTTTAGCTGTCATTTATGCCATAAATAAATTTAGACATTATATAGCAATCTGCCAATTTTTTTTTGTACATTGATCATTCTGCCATTACATATTTGGCCAATAAACCAATCACTAATGGGCGGGTGACCTGTTGGCTATTACTTTTGTAGGAGTTTGATATTACCGTTAAAGATCGTCCATGAAAGGAAAACCCAATCGCAGATTTTTTGTCACGGGTTCTTAAGACAAACGATCTGTTGGCTGTGGACGATCAGTTCCCAGATGAAAATATGTTTTCTGTAATGGTTAAGGCACCATGGTATCCAGATGTGGAAAATTATTTGGCAGTAGGAAAACTACCAAAGCATTTAATAGCTAAAGAAAGAAAGCTGATTTTCCAACGCAGTGCTCGATTCTCTTGGATTGGTGGATATGTTTTTCACACAAGATATGATATGCAAATACATAGATGCATTCGTGAAGATGATATTTATGACATCTTGAAGGCTTCCCATGACGAGCCTTGCTGTAGATACTTTTCATATCGCAGAAATGGACATAAAATATGGCAGGTGGGCTATTACTGGCCACTATTTTTAAAGCTGCCAAGAAATAGGCCCAGGCTTGTGATAGCTTCCAGAGGATGGGTTGTCCTGGTAAGTCCGATGAAATTCCGTTGCAGTCATAGTTGGTAATAGAACCTTTCGAACAATGGCATTGGATTTTTTTGTCCCATTCAATCTGCCATCAAACCAAAATTCCTACATACTGGTTGCTACAAACTATGTAACAAAGTGGGTAGAAACAATAGCTTTACCAAGAGCTACAGAAGAAACTGTAATTAATTTTATTTTTGAATTATTTGTGCAGTATGGCTTACCCAGGGAAGTGATAATGGATGGAGGGGCGTAGTTTGTAGGACATAATATTACAACCACTCTATGAAACCACCATAACACACATAGAGTCACTTCTCTGTATCACCCGTAGGTGAACGAACATGTTGAAAGCACTAATAAATTCATTGAGGCAATTTCGACACATTGGTAGGACTAGGCTACTAAATTGATAGAGGCCTTGTGGACTTATTGCACAACATGGCGAAATACTACTGGATATTCCCCGTACCAACTTGTATTTGGAAAATAACATATTTTTCCTATCGAAATTGAAATAAAGACTCTCAGAACAACCCAGGAAGTGGGACTGGACCTAATAGAGGCACACACTAAACAACTTCAACAAATAAATGAATTGGATGAAGCTCAGCTACTTTCTCTACGATGCATTGCAATTATTCAGCAACAAAGGGCTAAGTGGCACAGTAGTCTTATATAAAAAAAGACATTTTAGGAAGGAGACTGGGCACTCCTCTACGATTCCAGGTTTTAAGGCTTTCCAGGTAAATAGACAAGGTGCCTTGGCCAATATGAAATTCAAGAGATTCCCAATAATGGCACTCTAACTCTTACCACCATTGATGGGTCTAGCTCTTCTTTTCGGGTGAATGGACATCAGGTACGTCTTTATCGTAAACCACTCACCAAATGGTCTTTCTGCCAATAGATACATGATGATCCCACTATGAAAATTTTAGCTACGGGGAGTAATGACTCGATAACTTTACTTTCGTGAAAATACACTTCTCTTCAACTATAAATAATGTATATATTTTTAACATTTGGTTGTAATTTTCCATTTTTTTTTTTTAAATAATCATCACTATATAAATGCATGGATTTCTTTTCTTTTGAAACAATCGCTTATAATGATATGATTTTCTTTTGCCACCGTTTTGTGTTGTTTTTACAAGCAGATGTTTTTCAATTCTTTGAACAACTACTGTTCATTTCCAATTGAACAATTGTGTTTCTTTCTTTTTGTGAGCATTTCTATCATTCAATAGATTGAACAACTATTTTTCAATCAATTGAACAGTTGTTGTTTAGAAAAATGAACAACCGTGTTTTTTTTTTTGTGTGTTTAATAATTGTTGTTCAATAAATTGAATAACTGTTGTTCAATCAATTGAACAACTGTTGTTCAGAAAAGTGAACAACCGTGATTTCATTTTGTGTGTTTAATAATTTCTATTCAATAGATTGATTAGTTGTTGTTCAATCAACTGAAAAACTGTTGTTCATAAAAATGAACAGTTGTGATTTCTTTTTGTGTGTTTAATAATTGTTGTTCAATATATTGAAAAACTGATGTTCAATCAAATGAACAACTATTTTCAAAAAAAAAAAATAACCGTGATTTTTTTTTTGGTTTGTTTAATAATTGTGTTTAATAGAATGAACAATTGCTGTTCAATCAACCGAAGAATTGTTGCTCAGTAAAATGAACAGATGCGATTTTGTTTTGGTTTGTTGATGCCCTTTTTGATGACTTTCACATATCATTCCTATTTGGTAGAATGAACAATTGTTGTTTAATACATTGAAAAACTGTTGTTCAATTAAAAGAATAGTTTCTATGCCAATGTTTGCACAAATTCCATTCAATCTTAATCGAGAAACCATATTTTCTCTCACATGCTTTACTATGAAGATCATCTTTTTGGATTGGAAATTTGTACCCAATATAGAGGAAAAACAGTGATATTAACAACATTATGATTTTTAAAACTTTTTGATGGGTATCTTTATTCCAGAAATTGACATGGTTCACCTATATAATGACTTCTTGAATATCTCCTCTTCGAACATATGATAAAATGACCCATTATCTCAATACCATGTTGGTTTATTTTTCACACTTTCAATTCATAATTCCCTTTGGTACGATGATATAGGGATAAGGGCATAACTTTTATTGGCATTATTTTACTTCTCACACCATCCCTAACTCTTAAGGAGTTAATGAGCCTCCCTCCATTTATAATGTAAATATGAAAATGTAATGAAAACCTTGTTAGAGAGGATAGGGGGTCTTAGCACGAGCCATCCTACCATGATCATAAGGATGTAACATGTGACATTCCCATCATGGCCACCACACCAGGGCAATGGCCTTCCATACAGTTAAACTGTCATAAGGACAAGAGATCTCATCACAAGCTAACTTGATCACTTTTTTATACCCTGGTGAATGGCACTGTGATTATCTGGTTACCATGCCAGCACAATGATCTCTTTGTAAGAATAAAAAACTATCTAAGTCATAAATAGAGGATCTTGGCTCATTTTTGGAGTTAAAAAGAAACCCTGTCAAGGCTATGGTGGCTCCTCTGCTTATGGTATTGGAGTTTTATGCTATATTTCCAATTATTCTATATCCCACTATTTCCTATTGATCCATTTCCAAAGACGAATTTATCATTCGAATAACGTTTATATCTATATTAACCGATATAAATGGTAGAATATACTTTTATGTGAATTATATCAATAATGTCCGATCGATTGATATCAACAACCATTATCATCTATCCCCTGTCATGATTTTGTCATATCTTTCCACCAAAGGAAAAATATTTTCTCATAATGGTTATTTCTCTATATTACTCCTTTTTCGATCATTTCCTAACCATTTTTATAATTTTCACTGCTTTTACCATTTCCTACAATATGTACTTTGTGCTGACCATTTTTCTGCCGCATTTATTAATTCCCAATGTCCTTTCCTCTTTTTCCCTGCTCTATGGTCATGGACACCCTTTCCTAATTGGAGGGGGGAAGGTATGCATAATGGGACACTATGCGAAATAATTACGAAACACCGCCGAAATAGGTTGATGCGACAAATAATATTATGGCCTTTACATAAAAAATAACAAACTTCAAAGCATTGTATGTAGTTTATTGGTGTTGTTCCAAACTGAGAAAATTGTGAGAAGTGCATGCAGAAGTGTGAATTTTTCTCCTGAAGCACAACAACCATGGGCGAATTTTTTTTTCGTAGTGAACCCACAATACTCCTATTAACATACCAGGCTCGCAAAATTCTTGAGCACGCTGGTTGGCTTCAATATTTGGTCAGATTATAAGGATTCCATAGTGAAATAGCACTTGAGTTCCTCCAAAATCTACAAGATGGACGCACAACTGTGAGAGGCCGAAATATAACAGTGTCTGAATAAATCATAGCCGAGGTCTCAGGACTTCCAGTAGAAGGAAAAAAATGGACCGATAAGCATGTTTTGTTGCATGATGCAGTCATTGTATTTCAGGACCCAGATGAAAAATTAGTTCGCAAAGGCAAAGGAATTCATCCTACATCTATAAAGGAACCATGGCGAGAATTGGAAACCACTGTTCAGAGGTACATCACTTGTGACAGACGTCAAGGCGTGGTAAAACCTCGACAACTTAAACTGTTATCCATACTTAAACAAAAAATTATGGTTAACTTGCCATTATTTTTTAATTCTATAGTGCATGATATTTCTAGTCGGGTTAGGAAGGCTAATGATCCATATACTGTTATCAGTCACCATGGCATGATCAAGTTAATTATCATCCATGAATTAGCCCAACAAAAATTGACATGGGAAAACTTTGTAAATCCTACCCCAGAATAAAATCCAAATATACAGACAGGGATAGATGATAGAAACATTGATAACACAGATACTAAACAATAGAGAATAGAAGTGGCAATTTAAAAAAGAGAAAGAAAAATGAGGACTCCTTCCTTTTCCTCTGGCCTAGTAAAATGAAGACGCTTTGTGAGGATAATCTCATGAGAATATACCCCAATTCTGAAAAATGAGGCAAATCTGTCTCATACACCCCTTCTAAACCCGCAAAATTATTTTCTACAAGATACAAGGAAGAAATGGCCTAATTATTGGAGAATTTGGGTACATTCTATGAAGAGAGGAACCAATCTGGAAAATTTGAAGGACAAAATATTGACCAGTCTACCTTTGCTGGCAGTTTTGTCCACATCGAAATTTTTCCATCCACTGAAGAGATGGGAGATTTTCAGGACCTAAGTGAATTAGTTCCCTTTGATAATGAATACCCTGAGGAAGAAACTCATACAGAGGAAGCTCCTCAACTCAAGAATTAGTCATGAGATACTGCCCCATTAGACCATGACCTTGATGTTGGTACAACCCCTCTTGTGCCTGAAAGAGATGTTGAGCCCTCTCTAACTGAAAAACCCATGAAGGAGAAGAAATCTACCAATGCCAGATCGAGGAAGTTGAGCAAGAAGTACAAAATTTTTAAGAAAACAATAAAACAATTAAGAGAATTGTTAGAGGAAGCAGACAAGGCCTGGAAGCCGAAAATAGAATTGGAAACTATTGGAACCAAAAGAGAGAAATGCTCCATTGAGGTTATGGGAACCCAAACAGAACCATGTCCCACAGAGAATATTGGTACTCAAACTGAACAACCTTGTGTTTGTTCAATGGAGACCCAAACAGATTTTCCTATGGATTCCATAGATGTTGTTGTTCAAACATATTTAAAGGAGAATCTCTAGATAGATTACTGTATTTACCAAGAAACCACTGAAACTGTTGTGAAAATTGATCTGGTGCCAACACATGATAATGAAACACAGACAGAAGAAACACCTCACTATATCCCTCTGGTAAGAGAGGCTGTTATTCTGAAACTACAAAATGAATTAACATAGACCCGAAAATGTTGGCTCAATACAAGAAATAAGTGGTGCCCTTACAGACACACCAGGAGTTGTTGAAGAAATTTGATACACTCACTGCAACAGAAGACGAAACTTTCTCCAGTATTAGAAATGAGTAGGAGAAAGTGAAGAAAGTGCAGACCCAACTTCAGAAAGCCATGGAACAAACCGAAACCATCTGTTCTCTTTACTCCGATGTTTTATCTTTCCGGTCACCTGCCACTAACTATGCATTATTATTTTTGGAAAGATATCTATTGTTGAAGATTAAATTTTTTAGGGTTGGAATGCCATTTGCATTTAAAACCACTGCAGAATTCATCCAATGCTGTTAGGAAAAAAATGAGAAGGTAACGTTCTTTTGATGTGAAATATACCTACACAATTTTTCTTAGAGAATGAATGGGATCATAATCCTAGCCCCTTCATTAGGGACACTCAATTTAAAGCTTTCCTCTCTTTCACTTCTAATCATATTAAATGGGATAAGGCCTATAATAGTTTCCAAAAGAGGGAACATGGTTTGGATCTATGGGTAAGAGGAGAACCCACGAAACCCTTGAATCTTTTCATTCAACATATAAGATTCATGAAAAAAGAGGGAGTTGTGACTAAATTAGGACCACTTCATAAAGATATTGTACAGGTAGGAAGATAGTATTTCCATGACATTAGGGAAGAAGCTTTGTTGGCAGCAAATCAAAGGTGGAAGGCTTCCACTAACAATGTAAAAAACTGGGAGCCATTTGGTTATAGAAACTTTAAAGATGCTGCTGCTCGCCTAAACATGTAAAACAATATAATCCTATGCATGGGTCCTAATTGGATAGGATGATGTTACAGGTGTCCTATTATATGGTATCCCCTCGAAGGATATTACCATGATTATGATTTTTCATAATTTCATGTGAACCAGGCCTTTGCAATAATCAAACAAAAAAATGGTTTTAGGCTATATAAGGAAGAAGTTTATCCTACTTATTATTTGACACAACTACATCTCAACCATCTTATCACATGAGAACATGCAAAAAGGTAAGCAGGGGAGTATCGTGGGCCATGGAAAAGGAATCTGAATTAAATAACTGTTGTTAAAACGATGGGAACACAGTGGCCAAGAAAAAAAAATAAGACCATGTCTTGCTCATACGGGCCTACAGAAGACTAGGAGGATCGAGTCTATTTTATAATGCAATATGATTGGCAATTGAAAAATCCTTAGGATCCCCTGATCATGAGGATTCGCTCTCATCTATTTGTTTTCCTTTATATTATATAAAGCTGATAGGTGAAATATAACGAGACTTTTAACCCGGAAGTTTTAACTTACATTTTGACATTATTATTGAAGACAAAGTAATTGCACTGCAGTGATGTTGTATCTTTATTATTGAATTTAATGGAAATACAATGTTTCATTTGTAATTGCATTCTGAGTATTTGTAATGAATAAAATAATATAAATAATGATTAATTATTCAATTAATAATTAGGTTAAAGGGGCATGTCTGATGAGACATGACCTTTCATGCAGAGGCACCTATCTAGGTATATACGCAGACCTCATTTGTAACATTCAATAATCAATTCATTCATCACACATTTGTAATATAATATTTGTATCCTCAATGGATATTTTCATATTCCAAGTTTTCTGGAGTATTTAACGAGAGGTACGAACTTTGTTTAGTTCATTTGGTATCAGAGCAGTTCGATCTTCTGGCTGCTCACCATTGCATAGAGCCACACTCTCCAATACAAGTCTTTGACCATAAAAATTGTCAATTTTGTTTTCGTTGAAGAATTTCGCTACACATTTTGTTGGAGATTATCCATTTTACACATTAGTCCTTTGGCCGTTTAAAAAAATAAAAAATAAAAATAAAAAGAAAGAAGAAGAAAAGAGTTAAAAAATAAAATTCGAAAAAAATAAAAAATAAAATAAAAAGAAGGAGAAAAAAAATGAGGTCCTTCGCTATAATTATTATTATTATTTTATATAAAAAAAAAGTCAAATTAAATAAAATAAGTGAGGGAAAATAAGAAAGAAATATTATAAAAAACAAAACAAAACAAATCAACCAAGCTTGTCGCAGTCATTGACCCTCAATTGTCATCGTCGTTGACCTTGACCTCCTGGCACACAGCTCTGCGCATGTTGTTGAACTTCGCTAACCCCCGAACACACAATCTTTGTTGCTCATTTTGTTGTCCTGTCACACACAGTCAACTGGTTCGTGTGATTCATGGCTCCTCAATTGGTCCTCACTGTCATGCTGCTGGCTCCTCGACTTCTACTTGTCACCGTTGTCGGTACCCTGGAGTTTCGACATTGCACACTGTAAAACGAATTACACACCTGACTTCGTCGGTACACACACCGAACTTGGAAATTGATAAAAATTTCCGATGCTGTCACCCGCCCAACACCACCACACATCCAATAAGCTGCTACATTTACCTCATCGCTGCTGTCAGTCAAGACCTACGAAAACACTGCGGACCTACTGCCAAAAACCCCTCGTCGGTCCACCCTACTGCGTTCAAATACACAGAAAAATTGGGGGGGGGGGGGGGAATGTTGTAGTGTTAGACATACTTTCCATACCTTTCCTTACATTCAACCACACAATAGATAAATAAATTTTGTGAGGACGTCGTGCCATTCAAATGGTCAGAGTTAGAAATAATCAAAAGCTTTCAAAGCTGTACAACACACCTTTTGGTTGTTGATTAATTAAAAGAGAAAGGTAAAGTGAAAATAAAACTAAATTGAAAATTGAATATATCAGACATATTAGAAAGGTTTAAGTGTCAAAGATACACTTTAGTTATAAAGTGAAAGGTACACCAAAAAAAACAAATTAAAATAGATCGTATACTTTATTTTCTTACAACAAAAGGTAAATTTTTAATTCAAAAGGGTTAATATATGATATATATACTTTAATATAAAGTTTATATACACATAAAAAAATAATTTAATAAAATATTACCTTTTATTAAAGTTGCAAAAGAATATAAGAGAAAATAAAAAGGAAGTAAAGGATTTAAAATAAAAATAAAAAGAAGGTAAAGGGATGAGTTCCACAAAAACAATATGGGTTTCTTTGCAATATGTCCTTTTTGTTCAGAAGGATATCCTAATTGTCAAGAATCATTTAGAAATCAAAAAGTTGTTTGCACAAAATGTTACAAAACTTTTACGTTCGTTGAATTTCTAAGTGATACAGAAAAACAAACATTAGCAAGACAGATGAAAGAATTAATGGCAACAGTTGGGAAACAACATACATATTTTAATAAGAAAATGAAGAAGATAGAATCCAAATTACAGTATAAACACCACTCATCACCCCTACAAAACGATGTAATTCCATGTACTGAGAAATTGCAGTTGAAAGATCAAAAGAAATACATAATAGATGAATTTTGGCAAAACAAGAAAGTGTTACAACAATAATATGAAGATCTTGCAGATATACATTACAAACAAGTAATGGAAAAGGATGAATAAATTTCTCACCTCAAGGACTAGGTTGAAAAATTAATTGGACAAGTCAAGAAGACTAAGGTCACAAAGAAGGAACTCAAGAAACACTTATCAAAACAAGAAGAGGAAAATTTACGTCTGAAGAACCTTAATAAACATTTATTAAACAAATCAAAAGTTTAAAAGATGAAGAGAATAATACTAAGGATAAAGTCAACAATTCATAAAACAAAGAGCTTTTACGTTTAAAGAATCATAATCAAAACCTTGTTACACAAATAAAGAGGCTCAAAAGTGACAAGAAGCTACTTAATGTCGAGTTAGAAAAAAATACTGAAGAAGAAGTATCAAAGTCCTTAGCCCATGTTGAAGAAAAAAATCCAAACCCTGATCTAGTCAATATCCCAACTCACGAAAAGGACAAACTAGATGAAGTAAATATGTACTCAGAAGTTGGAATCCCAACAACAAAAGATTCAAGTGAATATCTAGAAATTAACATTTTAACGTCCATATATAATTAAATTAGGTACTTCAAATAAATCAAGGAGATGACATAAATGAGATAAGGGAAAATCAAACCGAAAAAGTTCCCTATCGACGTCCAAATCACGGGAGTAGAAAACTCAACCAAGCTATGTATTCAGAATAGAAAGAACAAGCTAATGTTTTTAAGAATACTAATGTCACTCCAATCCTCTCAAGTGATAATTCATCACAAGTTTCAAGTCACTGTAAGATTCCACATAATAATGATTTAGGATGGTTCGATCCATTCTCAGTGCGACAATTTTGTTTGTCACTTAGAGGATCATATCAACTTGTACTAACAAGGATGATTGCCTTGAGACGAGAAGACATTCATAGCAGGAAAATAAATCAAGGCCTTTCATCAACACGCTTTGAGGACAAAGATTTTTGAGGAGGAAGGAAATGTAATGAATAAAATAATATAAATAATGATTAATTAGTTAATTAGTAATTAGGTTGAAAGGGCATGTCTAATGAGACATGACCTTTCATGAAGAGGCACCTGTCTAGGTATATAAGTAGGCCTCATTTGTAACATTCAATCATCAATTCATTCATCACACATTTTTCATATAATATTTGTATCCTCAATGGATATTTTCATATTCCAAGTTTTCCAGAGTATTTAATGAGAAGTACGAACTTTGTTCACTTCAATATCTTTCTGCAGTGACTTCTGGAGACTCTGGGCCCGGTCACTAGGAAATCTACTGCTTCTCTTGTGTCATATTCATTTCTTTTCCTTTTTGAAATTATTCATTTCTGTTATCTCATAGAATTACAGTTATTTCAACTGTTATTAGCATTGATATTTATGATTTTCATTTACTGTTGAGATAAATTTTAGCTACTGTTACTTTTATGCCTGCATGTTATTCTTTAATGAATTTATCAGATTAGTTCAAGCCTTGTGATTGATGGTTGTTTCTTTTGAGTAATTTTATTGGAAATATTGAGTGATTAGTTATTGTTAGCTTTATTTAAAAGTGTGAATAGTTGATTGATGTTCATTTGTTGTAGTTTCCCTTTCTGTTAGATAGATTGCTATTAATATCAATTAATAGTTCTGGTTAAGTGTGATTCCTTTAATTCTTGCATTTGAATTCAATTTTGCATAGATTATATAAGATTAAATCAAGGGTGATTGATTAGAAATGCTTTAAGGTTTGTTTTTGAATTATTCCAGATTTAACTTCGAGAATTAGAAAAGTAGTCAATGCAACGATTTAGAATCATTTATTCCTAGATAGCTTCTGATTTCACTCTGAACAAACAGTGCCAACACTCTTGAAACAAAAAGACGAATCCTTGGTTGATGATTAATGTAGGCACTAGGATTGATTTTTATAAGTCACCTTATTGCACCAACACCTGGCCAATCCTGAATGAATTAGATATTAGCTAGATCACACAAGTACACCTTTCTCATCAATGATGTAACCTAGATATTAGACCTAGCTCATGCCAAAGGTTAATTCCTCCAAGTTGGAATAGTGTTTGTGATTTCGCGGGGTTTGAAGGACTCGTTGAATGTGTTGCAACTTCTCTTCCCAACTCTTTTTGAAGATGAGGATGTCGTCCAGATATCCAACCATGAACGCATTGGTGAAAGGCCACAAGATGTCATCCATCAGTCTCATAAAATTTGTGGGGGAATTGTTTTACCAAAAAGGCATGAACAACCTCTCAAAAATACCCTCCTTGGCTTTGAAGGTGGTCTTCCATAAATTTGTGGGTTTGATTGGAACTTGGTAATTTCCATACTTCAAATAAATCTTGATGGAGTAGTTGACCCCCTTGAGATGATAAAGAAGGTCATCAATTCATGGGATTAGATATGTGTTTCTAATATTGATTTCATTTAGTGTTCGATAGTCAATGCAGAGTCTCCAGGTCCCATCCTTCTTCTGTACAGGTACAATTTGGCTCCCACAAGGTGAGGAAATTGGTCACATGTTTCCTTTTTGTAGAAAATCCTGGATCTACCACTTGATTTCTTCATTTTCCAAGCATCAATCGAGTTCTTGAGCTGACAATGTAAAGGTACCCCTATGGGTGAGGAGAAGATGTTCTCGTATTCTTCCACAACCTTATCCACTTGTTTTTTATCTATTAAGGAACCCTTCTCGAAGGCCACAAATGTGGCCATGATCCTCCCCTTACTTTGAGATTGAATAAAAAATAAAAATAAAAATATCGGTCTGGGAGTTGATATCACTGTATTGCTTACCAAAGGTCAAAGAGATGGTGGTAGGTGGGGCTACCTTTGGTATCTTGTATAACTTACTGCCTAAAGTAATAATAACAACGTGAGGCCTAGACTTATACATAACATGACACTTCCACAAGTATGGTTGGCCTAATAACACATCATAGACTTCAAGAGGACCAACATCACATAATACCTCATACGTGAAGGGCTTGATGATGTAGGGAAGGCAACAATATTGATTGATGCGAAGATATCATCCTTGGTGGAGCAATCTGATTGTGTATTGTTTCTGGTGTGGTGTGGTCAACATGGCTAACTTCTTAATGAACTCTAGTGGGATGAGGTTATTTTGGCTCCCACTGTCAACAATGAACTACAACAAATAACCCTTCACCTACATATGTGAGTGGAAGAGATGCTCCCCCTCCTCTAGATCTTCAAGCTTAGTATTTTGGACCTTGGTGGTGGAAAAGGTGGCACTCGGTTCTATGTCAATATTATGATTCCCCTTTTTGTTCCTCATGTTCGGTTCTATTTCAAACTTAGAACATGAATCATACTTTGAAGATTTTAGTTTACCCACCAATGATTGCTTGGCATGACACTCATTTTTGTTGTGAGTGGGGCTCTTATGGAAATCACACCAATTTCCTATGTCCTTCTTTATATTTGTGGTGCCATTCTTTGCTTGTGGATTCAACGGATTTTCCTAGACCACTCCACCTTGGCCTTTTCCTTTTTTCTACAATTTGGGGGTGCTATTTCACTTCTTCTCACTCACAAATCCAAATTCACACATCTTTTGTTTACAATTTTGTTCAATATTGGCAGCATATTGGTATGCTGCACCAAGCGAAGAGATGTCCAGGAACTCCATTTATTCTTGAATACATTTATCCATATAGCCACGCTACTTGAGCACCAAATTTCGCTCAGAGTCTTTGATACCCAACTTTGTGCATAGAGTATGAAAAATATTTTTGAACTCATACACACCTTGGTCCCTTTGTTGCTATAGTGTGGTCCATTGTATGTACTTTTCTTCATAGCTCCCCACAGGGTAATATTATTCCATGAAAACATATCATAAAGAGTTCCAAGAGGGTACAACTATAAACAAAGAGGGTTCCTTGACCATTTTCTCACAATAATTTTCCCACCAGTCCTTGACATGGGGGGTGACCTTAAGTAGTGCAAAAGTAATATTTTCCCTCTCAGAGAAAGTATGGACCAAAAAATAACCTTCCAATATATTCAACAATTTATCTACAACATCTACATCTATCTAACCTTTTAATACAGGGATATCGAGGTTAACTTGTACCTTGAAGGGGGTGGTGCCTCTGAAGTGATTGCTGGATGAAGATGTGTTGCCTGTTTGTACCTGCCGAAGGACCTGGGAAAATTTGTCCATCTTCTCGTTCCTTTTTCGCTCAAGGGCTTCTTAGAGAAACAATTTGATAGGATCTACTACTCCCTCGAATTTCTTTTCTTCCGCCATGGGGATGGTCTTGTAAGGGCTCAAACAGTTCAAGTCCCAACTCCTTATACCCTGTCCTTATTGGGGGCATGCACAAAGAAATAGAGAAAGATCAGACTGCTATGGTACCATTGATATGGATTTATTCAAGAATGAAATGAAACAAATATTAAAATAGAAACATAGAGCTTAAACAAAACAAAAAATTCAATTCAATAATAACAAATATTGATAATTTTTTACATGTAGCATGAAAATAAACTAGCTCGAGCGATGGTATTTAATCTCTGAAAGAGATGTAATGGTGACATGTCTTCTGAACTGTATTATAATGAGATTTAGAGGCCTATTTTTTATTTATAAACAATGGAAAACCATAAAATTACAAAATCCTAACCCTAGAAAATGAACCGACAAACTTTTGTGGGCCCCATTGGGGTTAATTAGTACATCAACTTCCTAGGGTCGTAAATTTTGCATACGATATCAGTTTGACACGTATGATACCTTATTAGAAATATTTATCCGATGATTATGAATTTCGATTGTAAACCCCTATAAAAAGTATGACTATCCTCGTTTTCCAAAAAAATATCATTTAGGGCCTCAAAATGGCTCCGAAAATTCAGGACCCGAAAAAATGTGAAGAATCGTAAATTGTGCTACAATTAAGGTAATTGAAAGAAAAAATGTTGGGGGTGCAAGTGGAATAGGCAGGTGGCCACCAATATCCACATGGATCAACCTCACATATTAGTCACAATTCTATCATTTGATATTCTTACACACAAGTTTCAATGAAATTTCATAAAGGGTGTTTACACTGTGTATCCAAAATTTTACACATTCAAACAACTCCTCCAATCATGCACCCAAGCATATGCATATACCTCTTGTCATGCATGTGTCATACTTGCACTTCCATGTTATTCAAACACATTTATTTTTAGATTTAATTTTCACCTTCTTATTTTCAATCAGTCATACGACAAATCTCATAAGCATAAGCATAAGCACAATACTTTCTTTCATGGGGTAGTTAACAATCAAGATATCACTTATGCACACTTTTCATATGAAAACTCCATGCAACATGGAATTTATTAGGTAAATTTATTGTGTTACCTAAAATATAGAAAGTACCAGTTTCAATTTTCTTACATTCACACTTTCATATTCTTTTCATAGATAAAATATATTAGGCAAACACATTTTTATTTTAAGGGAAACCTATTTCTTAAGCCATTTTCATAGTTGTGACTTCACTATTCATATAGTTCATATTGACTAATTATGTATAAATTATATGCACTAAGCATGCATATGTCCTTGATATTCCTGATCTCACACTATTTAACTTTATGCAAAATACAGAATCAATTCCACTTGTTGATATTTTGCGGAAACAATTAATTGCACACACATGTGAAGCATAAACAAAAATATTCAATCGCACATAACACAGTTTTTAACAGGGAAATACTGAAGCTAAAAACCCCAACTATATATTATGTAACATGGAGATCATATGAAAATCTCATACAAGAATAAAAAGCTTATCACAAGCTCTGAGTACAGTACAATCGTCATACACTATACAGGCCTAATCTTGCAAATCCATGCACCGATCTTTGCCACCTGCTAGCCTGCCTCCACTGCACAATCTCTTCTGAAGAATAGCTCTGAATGAATTCGAATTACTCCATCCTTGACTGCGCAATCCTCATTGGCATCTCCACTGAGTGTTGGATGCAATCAATGCATCACTATAGTCACAACAGATAGTCTATCTTGCCCTTTCACCTATCTCTCCACTGGTCTCCACTGAAACTTCCATGCACTATAGTTAACTGATGTATTCTTCAATTTATTAATGAGTTATTATTTGTGAATTAATTAACTAATTAATTCACTCCACTCTCACTAGTGTATCAATCAGTTAGACTAGATACAACTAGCTCAACTGAGTCTAACTGAGTTAAACTAAATACAACTCCATAACTACTTCTTCCAACTGTGTCATAACTCTGCCACTTGAGTTCTAACTGAGTCCTCCATGCAATAGCTCTAGTAAACCCTTAGGAATAGCGTAATTCCTTCTGTCAGCTGTTGTGCCACATATGTGCACTGAACTGAAGTGCTCCAAGAGAATAAGTTGATGTTTAGAGTCCGATTATTATTAAGAGCTAATAATAATCGACATGCATCTATTTTTAGATTGACGATCTATAAATAGACTTCACCCAATATTCTAAAAATAGAATTTCATCTATTTTTCCAACTTGACCAACCATCCAAAAATAGCATCCTGCAACTTCTGAAATATGATCATCATGTCTAAAAATAAACTTGCGCCAAAAATAGCCTGTGGGCCCACTTAGTGAAGGCTACTCTTTTCACTAAGCTCATCATCTTGTTAAATCTCAACACTCCCTCTCAACAAGATAGGGATTATCCTTCACCCTGACCCTGCATATATGGTATTCGAATTTTCTCCTCTTGAGCGCCTTCGTCAGAATATTTGCATCTTGATCCTCTATGGAAATGTATTGAAGTAACATGATCTTTTGCTGCACACAATATCTGATATGATGATACTGGATATCAATATGTTTAGATCTATCATGAAACACAGGATTAACCGAGAGTTTAATGCAACACCGATTATCACAATGAATCACCGTGAGATCTAAATGTGAACTGAACAAACCAACCAGCATCTTCCTCATCTAGATAGCCTCACATGCAGCTAAACTTGCTGCCATGTATTATGCTTCCGCTGAACTGAGTGCCACGGATCTTTGTTTCCTACTGTACCAAGAAACTGTTGTAGACCCGATACTGAAAATCCCTCATGATGTGATTTTTGTTGGGTATGTGTTATATTCTTTCCACGATTAGCCCCACACGCTGTATGTTGCATCGGGCGTAGCTGGGGGGTCACGAGGGGCGAAGCAGTCCCCACCGTTGGGGTCCGGGGCAGCGCCCCGGCCAAAATTTGTTTTTGTGCGGACCCACTCATAGGCGGATCCGCCCATGGTTTTGTGCATGGTTTTGCACATGGTTTTGGGGTTTGATGGTTTTCGGCCCCTGGTATTTTGTAGATCCGGTCAAGGGAACTACGGTTATGTTCTAATCCAGGGTTAATGGATTGGGGGTTTATGTATGCTTCGGCATGTATATATATGTGTTGTAACACTAAAAGGAATATAATGAAAAATCAAGCTGGTCGTCCCGATTTGGGATCCGGGGGAAAATCTCTGTGTTTATCTGTTTTATGTTTTATGCTCTCGCTATTGTTTATTTTCTGTTATAAGATTCGTGTGTAGATAATTTATGTTCAGGGTTAAAACCTACATTTGGTATCAGAGGTGTTTCGGCTTCAAGGGAACGCCTTTGTTGTTGAGGGTTTTTTTCTCGGGCCTGTGGTAGACCCTATTCAGTGGGAGATCTACGGGATCGATTCTTGCGGTGAAAGAAGATGGCGAGTGGCGGAAAGATAGAGATTGAGAAATTTAATGGTCAGAGTTTTGAGTTGTGGAAGCTCAAGATGGAGGATTTGCTGGTGGATAAAGATCAGTGAATCGCAGTAGATCCAGGTACTAAACCAACGGGAGTGTCAGATGAAGACTGGAAGAAACTGGATCGGAAGGCTAAGAGCACAATACGGTTGTGTGTCTCAGATTTAGTATTGTTGAATGTATCTGGGGAAGCTACGACGAAGAATTTGTGGGAAAAACTTGGGAATTTGTACCAATCTAAGTCTCTGGTGAATAAGTTGTTCCTGCGGAAAAAGATGTATAACCTGAGGATGAAGGATGGAGACTCGGTGACAGAGCATCTGAACGCCTTCAATACTGTGGTAAGTCAGCTGTCATCTGTTGATATTAAAATCTCGGATGAAGATAAGTGCATCAGTTTGTTGTGTTCTCTACCAGACTCGTGGGATAGTCTGGTTATTGCAATAGGTAGCAATACAACTACCTTGAATTTTGATGACATTGTCTCAGCCTTGCTGTCGGAGGAAATGAGACGGAGAAATATGGAGGGTCAGAATGGAGATGCCTTATATATACGAGGAAGGTCCCAGAACAGAAACAAGAATAAGATTTCGAGTGGGAGATCTAAATCTAGAGGGAGATCTAAATCTCCTGGAAAGTTTGTAAAGGTGTGCTGGAAATGCGGAAAGGAAGGACACTACAAAAAGGACTGCAGATCTAAAGCTCCTGAGAAAGGAAAGGGATCTGATGATGCTCCTTCTGCGGAGGCAAAAACCACCTCGGATGAAGGTGGGGATGTGTATTTGGCTTCTTCTTCAAATACACATGTAGATCATGAGTCATGGTTGATTGACTCAGGTGCATCCTTTCACTTCACTCCCCATAGGGAGTGGTTATGCGAGTATGAGAAATATGATGGTGGTGATGTCTTCCTAGGGGATGATAGGAAGGCCAGAATCATCAGACGTGGAAAGGTCAAGTTGAAGCTGCAAGGTGGAAGGATTAGAACACTTCCTGGTGTTCTGCATATTCCTGCATTGGCCAGAAATCTGATTTCTGTAAGCAAGATGGATGATGCGGGTGTAAAAACAGTGTTTGAGAAATATGCCTGCAAGATGGTTCGGGGAGCACTGGTATTAATGTGGGGAGTTCGAACTGGAACTCTGTACAAGCTACAAGGTAGCACTGTTATTGATGGGTGTAATAGTTCTATGGTTCCTGAAAGTGGAGCGGAAAGCCTAGCTGTCTCTGGAGAAAAGACCATGTTATGGCATCAAAGGCTTGGACATATTGGAGAGAAAGGCCTTCAGATACTGCAAAGAAATGGTATGGTAGAAGGTATGTCTAATTGTTCTCTGGATTTCGATTTCTGTGAACATTGTGTATATGGGAAGCAGAATCGAGTGAGTTTTCCTTCTGGTGCTAAGAGGGCAAACAAGATATTAGAACTTGTGCACAGTGATGTGTTTGGACCTGTGTCAGTTCCATCACTAGGAAAATCTATGTACTATGTTTCATTCATAGATGACTTCTCAAGGAACACATGGATATATTTCTTGAGGAAGAAATCTGAAGTCTTTGACAAATTTAAAGAATTTAAGGCTCTGGTGGGAAATCAGACAGAGAAGAAGATAAAGGCGCTGAGGACAGATAATGGTGGGGAGTTATGCAAGAAGGAATTTGAAGAGTTCTGTAAGAAGTGTGGTATAGCACGGCAGAAGACTACTCCATACACACCTCAGCAAAATGGAGTTGCAGAAAGAATGAACAGAACACTGATGGAAAAGGCACGAAGCATGCTCAGTGGTACCGGGTTAGGACAAGAATTCTGGGCAGAGGCAGTGGAGACTGCATGTTACTTAGTTAACAGATCACCTTCATCAGCGTTGGAGGATAAGACCCCACATGAGGTATGGAGTGGTAAGAAACCCTCTCTTTCACATCTAAGGGTATTTGGATGTGATGCATATGTACATGTTCCAAAGGAGAAAAGGACCAAGTTGGATAATAAATCTGAAAAGTGCATCTTTATTGGGTATAAGGATGGTTTAAAGGGTTACAAGCTTTGGAATCCAGAAACAAGGAAGGTTGTGTACAGCCGAGATGTGATGTTTAGAGAAGTGAAAGATGTTGTTAAACATGAAGTCCTACCAAAGGAACCTGAGAAGATAGAGTTTGAGCTAAAGGAGGATGAATCAGACTCTACAGCAGAAGAAGACTCGGAAGATGAAGAGCCACAAACTCCAGCTTTGAGAAGATCAGTTCGGGAAAGAAGGCAACCAGAAAGGTATAGTCCATCTGCTTTCTGTTCAGGTTTTGCCTTAACTATAACTGATGATGAACCCATAACTGTCAAGGAGGCAGTAGATTCAGAGGATGGAAAACTCTGGAAGGAGGCCATGGTTGATGAAATGGCATCCTTGCACAAAAACGATGCATGGGATCTGGTGGAGTTGCTGGTTGGAAGGAAGCCCATTGGGAGCAAATGGGTGTTTAAGAAGAAGATGAATGTAGAAGGCAAGGTGGAGAAATACAAAGCTCGGTTGGTAGCGAAAGGTTATTCCCAGGTGTCGGGAATTGACTTTGGTGATATTTTTTCTCCTGTTGCCAAAGTTACTTCTATTAGATTACTTTTATCTGTTGCTGCTGCATTTGATTTTGAGATAGAACAGATGGATGTGAAGACAACATTTCTTCACGGGGATCTAGAAAAGGAGATCTACATGAAGCAACCTGAAGGCTTTATGGTGAAGGGTAAGAAAGAACTAGTATGCAGGTTGAAGAAGTCTTTGTATGGGTTAAAACAGTCACCAAGGATGTGGTATCAGAAATTTGATACCTATATGCGAGGACTTGGCTTCACCAGAAGCAAGGAGGATCACTGTGTTTATTTTAAATGTTGTGTAACCGGCTCAAAAAAAGAAGAAAAGAGATATAAACGCCTTATAAATGAGCCACTTCGAGGGGGCAACCTCCAATACATTACATGAATGAACAATTCTTGGATGATTCAAATGAACAAAACCTCCTTCTATATATAGGAGTCCATGGGGCCATAATATAATCCTAGTGGGGCCACAATGTAATCCTAGCCGACCTAGCAATAATAATGTATGGGCACAATAATAACATTATGGGGGTTACAGGGGTACAATGATAACAATAAGTGGGGCTACACTAACATAATAAGGGACTACACTATTAATATAGGGACTTAACATGCCCCTCTCCTTCAAACAAGTGTTGTCCTCAACGCTTGATTATTTCTTGATGCTTCTGTATAAAATTCTCATCCTCCCATGTGGAATCTTCTACAGGAAAGTTCTTCCACTTGCTGAGATACTCTGAAATTGATCGTACTTGTTTAGTTCTTATTTTTTTGACTACTTTAGAACTTCTTTCGATGTGATGTTGATATTCCTGTTGTTTCATTAGATTCTGCACCAAAGTTAGGTTATCCTTTGAGAGTTGGAGAACTTGTTGTTGATGCTTGATGTCATCTTCCACTAATTTATCATCCATATTAGCTATTATTTTATCCTTCAAACCATCCAACTTAGCCTCCATTTCTTCTTTTAAACCATCTATATCAGCTTCGGTTGCTCTTCGTAAGATCGAAATTTGTTGCACTTGGTACCGTAATTTTGATATCTCATACTGCAATTCTTCCACTTAATGCATCATAGTATAGATTTCTGAGGGATTAATGGGTGTTGAATTATTTTTAGGAGGCATTTAAAGATGCAATACTAAAATATATGCTCAATAGGCCCTTGGAATCACTTCAACTTGATTCTTCAAACAAGACTTATGCAATTCAGAAAAAAAAATACACACCTTTTACTTGCTTTAAGGAGCTCGATATTGAAATTGAATTATCTCTGCAATTGAAAATCTTCGATATCTCAAATTCAGCCCTGTAGCAGCCCTCTGAAGCTTCTTTCAAATGCCACAGGTCTGACCTGATTTGGATTCTCCAAGACAAATTTGTGTCCAATCTCCCACAATGACCTAATTTTGGACTAGTTCAGTAGAGCGAACTTGTACGACTTGCCACGTGTCACTGTTTTGTTCTTTGTCTCTGAAATTGATATCCAAGAAACTACAGGCCGTGTACTTGTGACCACTTTTGACGGAACTCCAATCCAATCTCCAGAGAGAGAGTTATTGAACTTTTCCCACGATCACCTCTTTGAGATGAAATTCAGGAGCCTGAAAAAGCACTACCTTCCACAGATCATATCTCCAAAAATATTGCGAACCAAGCTCTGAAATTTTTTGACGAATTTCCTCAGGATTTCAGCTTCGCACCATACAAATTTCAGATTCTGAACCTTCGTAGAAAAATTTTTATAGCGAAAATGCCACGATGACCTGTTTAGGAGCTTGAACAAAGACCTAACTTCCACAGATGATATCTCCGCAAATATTGCGAACCAAGATCTGAAATTTTTAGACAATCTTCCTCAGGATTTCAGCTTCGCACCCTAAAAATTTCAGCTTCTGAAGCTTCGTAGAAAAAGAGTTATAGCGAAAATGCCACGATGACCTGTTTGGAGCAGCGAAACCCTAGAATTCCAAGGCTCTGATACCAAATGTTGTGTAACCAGCTCCAAAAAGAGAAAGAGAGAGATATAAATGCCTTAGAAATGAGCCACTTCGAGGGGGCAATCTCCAATACATTACATAAATGAACAATTCTTGGATGATACAATTTACAAAACCTTCTTTCTATATATAGCGGTCCATGGGGCCATAATGTAATCCTAGTGGGCCACAATGTAATCCTAGCCGACCTAACAATAATAATTTAAGGGCACAATAATAACAAAATGGGGGTTACAAGGGTACAATAATAACAATAAGGGGGCTACACTAACATAATAAGGGACTACACTATTAATATAGGGACTTAACATTAAATTAATTGGTGATCGTGTTATTTATTTGGTCTTGTATGTGTGGATGATATGTTGTTGATTGGAAATGACAAAGAAATTATCCAAGATTTGAAGACCCAGCTGTATTCTCCAAATTAGACGTGAAGGATGCGGAGTGCGCAAATTATATTTTGGGCATGGAAATTAAGAGAGATCGGGCAAAGAGGAAGCTGCGTTGTAAACGGAGGAAGTATGTCGAGACTATATTGCAGAGGTTCAATATGCAGGATAGTAAACCGGTAAATGTTCCTATTCCTGTAGGTGTAAAGTTGTCTGCTGAACAGTGTCCCAAGACACAAGAAGAAGAGGAGGATATGTCCCGTGTTCCATATGCAAGTACAGTGGGTAGCCTGATGTATGCAATGGTCTGTACTAGACCAGACATTGCACATGCAGTGGGAGTATTGAGCAGGTTTATGTCAAACCCAGGGAAGGAGCATTGGACAACAGTGAAGCGGGCTTTCAGATATTTACGTGGCACTAGTGATTATGGCTTGTGCTACCAGGGAAGACCAGGATTGGAAAGAATGTTGGACATTCGTGGTTTTGTTGATGCGGACTGGGCTGGAGATCTAGACCAAAGAAGATCTACAAGTGGGTATGTGTTTAGCCTATTTGGAGGCGCAGTCAGTTGGATGAGTAAAAGACAGTCTGTAGTGGCTCTTTCAACTACAGAGGCAGAATACATAGCAGCCACTCATGCAAGCAAGGAAGCAGTTTGGTTGCAAAGATTGTGTTCAAGTATGGGGTTGGTATAGCAAGCTATAAGGATAGACTGTGATAGCCAAAGTTAAATTTTCTTGGCTAAGAACCCTGCTTATCATTCAAAGACAAAGCACATTGATGTTCAATATCACTTTGTTAGAGATATGGTTGAGGCTAAAAGGGTGTTGCTGGTAAAGGTGGACACTTTGAAGAATGTTGCAGATGCATTGACGAAGTCTGTGAGCACTCAGAAGTTCTCTTGGTGTAGAGAAACAATGGGTGTTGAAGAATTGGCCCAATGACTAAGCTCTCCTGTGGCCCCATGTGGAAAGAAAACAACAAGTGGGAGAATGTTGGGTATGTGTTATATTCTTTCCACGATTAGCCCCACGCGCTGTATGTTGCGTCGGGCGTAGCTGGGGGGTCACGAGGGGCGAAGCAGTCCCCACCGTTGGGGTCTGGGGCAGTGCCCCGGCCAAAATTTGTTTTTGTGCGGACCCACTCATAGGCGGATCCGCCCATGGTTTTGTGCATGGTTTTGCACATGGTTTTGGGGTTCGATGGTTTTCGGCCCCTGGTATTTTTGTAGATCCGGTCAAGGGAACTACGGTTATGTTCTAATCCGGGGTTAATGGATTGGGGTTTATGTATGCTCCGGCATGTATATATATGTGTTGTAACACTAAAAGGAATATAATGAAAAATCAAGCTGGTCGTCCCGATTTGGGATCCAGGGGAAAATCTCTGTGTTTATCTGTTTTATGTTTTATGCTCTTGCTATTGTTTATTTTCTGTTATAAGAATCGTGTGTAGATATTTCTGTTCAGGGTTAAAACCTACAATTTTTCTGTTTGTTGGGCTTCCTACCCAATCTGCATCTATGAAGCCATGAAAATTCACCTCATCCATCTGTCTGTACCATAAACCATACTCAGATGTGCCCCTGAGATATCTCAGGACATGCTTGCCCGCCTTCCAAATGAGCTTGGTAGGCTTAACCATCACTTGTGAAAGTTGGTTCACTGCATAGCATATGTATGGTCTTGTATTGACTAAATACATGAGCGAACCCACCAAATGTCGATAAACGGTGGCATCCACTACCTCTGCCAATGTAGCATCCTCTTTCTTCCAATTTCCTGGAAGAGGAGTGTCGATAGGCTTGCAACCTTGCATGTGAAACTTCTCGAGTATCTCCCGGGCATACTTGCCTTGAGACACAAACATTTCACCTTCCCGCTACCATATTTCCAATCCAAGGAAATAATGAAGGAGGCCCAAGTCCTTCATCTCAAACTCCTTTGCAAGATCTTCCTTGCATGAGTGTATCAACTGCTCATCACCTGTTAGTATTAAATCATCAACATAAAGAAAAATGATTAAAATATTACCCTCCACCACAATTTGATACAGGTTTGCATCTGCCTCTCTCTTGGTGAAGCCAAGTCAGGTGAAATCATGAAACAATTTGTCGATCACTAGTGCCAAGCCTCGGGTGCTTGTTTTAGCCCATACAGTGCTCTTTTGAGCCTGCACACATGCGACTGGCTGCTGAAGATCTCAAATCCTTCAGGCTGGTCAATGTACACCTCTTCCTCAATGATCCCATTAAGGAACACAGTCTTCACATCCATCTGATGAATGTGCCAACCCATCTGCACTGAGAGAGAAAGGATGGTCCGTATGGAAGAATACCGTGCGACAGGTGCAAAGGTTTCTTCATAGTCAATCCCCTCAATCTGTGAGAATCCCCGAGCAACAAATCTTGCCTTATACTTCTCTACACTCCCATCAGTAGCTTGCTTTACCTTGTAGATCCATCTTCCTAAAATATATTTTCCCACCAGTCTTGGAACAATATCCCAAGCACTGTTTCTGACAATGGAGTCATACTCCTCCACCATGGCATCTACCCATGTGGGTTCCTGCGCTGCTTCTTCAAAAGAATATGGCTCTGTCACAATACACTTGCTCATAAGAGCCATGTATCCAGTATATCGGTCAGGTGATTGTCTCTGTCTGCGCTGTGATGTAGGAACTCCTACATTCTGTGCCGCATCCACCTTCAGTCTCTCAGCTTATGTGGTACACTTTCTGCCTTGTCTGATGTTTGGTTCTACATGAGTGGACTCCTCCACTCCATGAATCTCCTCCTATGGCTGATCCACATCTAGAGGCTCATCTTTGGGAACAAGAAGTTCCTCTTCCGCATGTAAGTGTAGCTCCCTCTCAAGCGACAATTCATGGCTTTCACCACATTGAATTTTATATCCTGTCACATAACAGTCATCTGACTGTTTAGAAAATACACACGATAGTTGTGGGGTGTTTCTGTGTACCCCACAAATATCCCAACTTCTGCAGTCGGCTCCAACTTCTTCCTGGCATCCTTCGTCACATGAATGTAAACCGGTGAGCCAAAAATATTCAAATGAGAAATATCAGGCTTCTTACCAGTAAAATCTTCCTCGAGTGTACTCATGCCAAGTATTCTATGAGGACAACGGTTTTGCACATAAACCGTAGTGTTGCATGCTTCTGCCCACAAGTGCATCGGTAGGCCCTGATCATGCAGCATCGCTCGTGCAACACCCACGATCGTTCTGTTCTTTCTCTCCATGACCCCATTCTACTGTGGTTTATGAGGTGTTATGAGTTCTCTTCGAATTCCTTCTTTGCTACAGAAGTCTTTGAATTCACCTGAGATGTATTCACCACCATTATCGCTTCTTGGAGCTTTCACCTGCTTCCCTGACTCCTTCTCCACCAATGCCTTGAATTCACAAAACTTTGAGAATGTTTCACTCTTATTCTACATGAAGAATATCTAGCATCTACGAGAAAAGTCATCAACAAATATCACATAATACTTGTGTCTTGTTGTTGAAGCAATCGAGAATGGTCCACACACGTCTGTGTGAATTCTCTCTAGCACGGTTCTCTTTCTCATGAAAGGTGGTCTTCACAAACTTACCCATTGTACATCCTTTGCACTGATCTGACTGCGCAAGAGTACCCTTGGGAATTGTAGTAGAAATTTACTGCAAAATTTTCAAAGCGCCATGGTGAAAATGGCCCAATCTCCTGTGCCATAACTCAGCCTCATCTCGGCTCACCACTTCTTTTTCTTTGCCCACCATTGCAGTGCAGCCATCTACCTCTACCTTGTAGAGATTCTTAATTTGAACCCCTATCTTCTTGGTTTGACCCGTTGTTTTATGTCGAAGGAAGGCTTTTCCCTCACTGAAAACAACATCATAACCCTTGTCTTTTAGCATTGCGACCGAGACCAAGTTCTTCTTCAGACCTGGAACATGCATGACATTCTTCAACAAGAATGGATTACCGGAATCCCTCTCAAAGGTAATGGTCCCAATGCCAGTCGCACTGTACCGACCATCGTCTCCCATCTCTATATGCATGTGGAGGTCCTTCTCCTCCAAGTCACTGAACAACTCTTTGTCTCCCATCATATGGAAAGACGCACCACTGTCAAGATACCACACCAATCCCATGTAGATTGAAACCAAGCATGCGATCAAGGAAAAATCTAGCTCAAATTTCAAGGCTAAGGCCTCTCCAGCTATAGATCCAGCAACCTGCTTATTCTTCTTCTTCTGTGGACAGTTAGTAATGAAATGTCCATGCTTGTGACAGTGAAAACACTCCACTTTGGACAAATCCTGCTTCTTGCCTTTCGCACCAGATTTTGAAGGATTTTTCTTCCCCTTCCCTTTCCTTGCTTTGGTAGCCAAAGCGCAATTCTCTTCATCTTCATTCTTCAATGAAGATCCATCCCTGGTACCCTGCCTTATCTCCTCCTGCACAAGATCCAGCCAAAGTTGCTCCCATCCTGGCAGTTTCTCCGGTCCATTGATAGAGTCTTCGTAGCTATGCCAACTCTTCGGAAGCCCAAGGAAAGCCAAGCTCACCAAGTATTCTTCATCAACAGTAACCCCCACACTTCCCAGCTCATCCTTGTAGTGGAAAAAATTCGTGAGGTATTTTGGAATACTGTCGCCTTTCTCCATTTTTATTTTTCTGAGCTTGTATTTAAGCGCCAACTTCCTCTGGTCACTTCTGCTTTGGAAAAAATCTGTCAAAGCCTTCCACATTAAGAATGGAGTGGCTTTCTTGTGAAGGCTGGACACAATATGGTCCTTCACACCTTCCAACATAATCCTCCTCGTCTTTGCAGTCTTATTTTGCCATGCATCAAGTAATGCAACATCGCTAGATCCCGACTTATAAACATCGCTATCGATGAACTCCTTCAGCCCATTATCCTCCAGCGCCACCTCCATCCTGTCCTTCCAGGCTATGTAATTTGAGCTCCCATCAAGGGCATACTCCAATCTCAACCCATTGAAATACATTTCAATGTATACTCGATTTCTGCACCAAGAATCTTATGTAGCAAATTCGAATTGTCCACCAGCACAAAATCACTTCACAATTGCAATATTCAATCAACAATGCTTTGATACCATGTAGAAATTATATGCACTAAGCATGCATATGTCCTTGATTCTTCTGATCTCACACTATTTAACTTTATGCAAAATACAGAATCAATTCCACTTGTTGATCTTTTGCGGAAACAATTAATTGCACACACATGTGAAGCATAAACAAAAATATTCAATCACACATAACACAGTTTTTAACTAGGAAAGCCTGAAGCTGAAAACCCCAACTATATATTATGTAACATGGAGATCATATGACAATCTCATACAAGCATAAAAATCTTATCACAAGCTCTTAGTACAGTACATTCATCATACACTATACAGGCCTAATCTTGCAAATCCATGCACCGATCTTTGCCACCTGCTAGCCTTCCTCCACTACGCAATCTCTTCTGAAGAATAGCTCTGAATGAATTTGAATTAATCCATCCTTGACTGCGCAATCCTCATTGGCATCTCCACTGAGTGTTGGATGCAATCAATGCATCACTCTAGTCACAACAGATAGTCTATCTTTCCCTTTCACCTATCTCTCCACTGGTCTCCACTGAAACTTCCATGCACTGTAGTTAAATGATGTATTCTTCAATTGATTAATGAGTTATTATTTTTGAATTAATTGACTAATTAATTCACTCCACTCTCACTAGTGTATCAATCAGTTAGACTAGATACAACTAGCTCAACTGAGTCTAACTAAGTTGAACTAAATACAACTCCATAATTACTTCTTCCAACTGTGTCATAACTCTGCCACTTGAGTTATAATTAAGTCCTCCATGTAATAGCTCAAGTAAACCCTCAGGAATAGCTAATTCCTTCTGTCATCTGTTGTGCCACATCTGTCCACTGAATTGAAGTGCTCCAAGAGAATAAGTTGTTGTTTAGAGTCTAATTATTATTAAGAGCTAATAATAATTGACATGCATCTATTTTTAGATTGACGATCTATAAATAGACTTCACCCAATATTCTAAAAATAGAACTTCATCTATTTTTCCGACTTGACCAACCATCCACAAATAGCATCCTAAAACTTCTGAAATATGATCATCATGTCTAAAAATAGACATAGTCTAAAAATAAACTTGTGCCAAAAATAACCTGTAGACCCACTTAGTGAAGGCGATTCTTTTCACTAAGCTCATCATCTTGTTGAATCTCAACAAATTCAATCCCTTCCTTATTGATCCTTTATCCACATCTTCCGTCTAATGAAACTATAGAAAGTAGGCTACCAAGCTCATTAGGATTATCATCACATTAATGAACATAACAATTTTATTAAACAAAGAAATATTTTTTCTCAAATTATTAGTAGACTCACAACCCAAATTTCCTCCTTGTAGGAGTCCCTCCCCCTTGCATTCCTGTGCATATCGGTTGTATCAACACACATTATATTAGTCAAATTATCTTAGAATATGGTCATTCATTCATGCAATCTCACAAGAATATACTCATGTCATTCACTTAATCAAGCATTCAAACAATGCTTTTAGTGTGTATAAAATTCAAGAGTCATAATCAATGATACTTAGACACTTATCTAGGAAAAGCCATTGACTAGCATGAAACCTTTTATTTTCTCTTAGTCATAGGCTCTAATTCTCCCTCACAATGTCCAACCAATAATATCACATCCCCCAATCATCCCACTTGACCCAAGGTAGTGCACCCCCTTCTTTGATTACAATAGTCCCTTGAGTTGTGCCATTATCCTTCCAAGGTCACCAACTTGGGTTGGCCAAGTATGTCTCAGATCCCTATGGATTATATGAGTTTCAAATACCATTGGGACTCCAAGTACTCTCCGAACTCCACACACAAACACGTGTCCCTACACTCCTCCGTCTAGGGCTCCAAGCTTCCACATGGTGACTCGAGGAGAAGTGCACTCACAAAACTGTCACAACATGCATATCAACATGCCGAGGTTTCACTTGTACCATTTTTGCATCAAAACCTTATCTTCCATAGCCATGATTCTACAAGACTACATACAACACCTTCATTGGCTTCCCAATCATGTTGTCAACATGTTCTTGGCTACATGTTTACCATTAACCGCTATTAGTCATCTAAATCATGTTATGAAAACAAACTGCTCTAAGTCTTTATTTATGCATATTCATTACTGTAGACATATATCATACCTTCATGCATCTAGCATATTATTATTTAATATATATTCAATGTACATGCATCTTTGAACTATTTTATCTCTTTCATTTTTATCATGCCTATGTTATTATTCATCAACATATGACAAATTATCAAAACATTAAAGAAAAATATTAAAACTAGCAAGACATAAGTTAAGAGATTCCCCCTCATAGTTATGGCTACATCAATCAGCCATAAAATTTAAGAAATTTATCAACTTAATGAGAACTGTAATCTCAAAATGAGATCTCTATCCCCAAAAAACCCTATTTTGTTCAAAAAAACATTAAAAAACACCCTAAAAATGAAAAGTGTTGATGTTGCATCAACATTTATTTTTGGGTTAAAATTGCCAAAAAAAAGTAGTAACAACTTTAAAAACTAATTTTTTTGTGCAATAAACATGAAAAAACAACCTGAAATGAAAAGTGTTGATGTAACTTGATGTTGCATCAACATTTTTTTCTCCGAGTTAAATTCTAATTTTCTTTTTTTAACAATGGCATTAAAAGCTTTTTTTTTGGTGCAATAAACATAAAAAAGAACACCCCGAATTCAAAGAGTTTTCATGCCATATTAAGTTTTTTTTTTGGGTTAAAATTCCAACATTTTTTAGAAATGACATTAAAAATAAAATATCATGACTTTGAAAAACCTTAAAATTCGAATGGTTTTCGAAAATAGTGTTAAAGATAAAATATCACGACTTCAAAAAACCTATTAGAATTTGCACAATTTTCATGCATGACAATAAAGATAAATATCATGACTCTAAAAAAATTCAAAATTTTGACACTTTTCAACCATGATGTTAAAGATAAAATATCACGACTCCGAAAAACCTTAAAATTCCAACATTTTTTTGCTATGGAATTAAAACCAAATATCATGACTATAAAAACCCTTAAATTTGTAACATATTTCGAGACCAAATATCATGACTAATAAAAGCCTTAAAAATGAAAACCTAAATTAGAGTCATTCCACCAAATGCTAAAAATATAGCTCTTTTAAAACCTTATCCAAAGGAAAATTGATACATAGCAATGAAAACTTAAAAATCAATCATCAAATTGACACACAATGGGGGCAGACATGACCCATTGCAATAAAAACTTAAAATTCAACCATTAAATTGACACATAGTGGAGGTAGATTTGTTCCATTGTAATGATAACTTAAAAATCAATTATCAAATTAACACACAATGGGATGGGTTTCTAGTTGAACATCGACACAATTCCCACACTAAAAGAATAAAAATAAAATAAAAAATAAATAAATAAAAAATAAAATTAAAGAAAAACATTTAGAAAAATAATAATAAGTAAAAAAATAAATTAAAATAAATCAAAATACTAAATAAAGTTTTAAAAATGAAAAACGATAAAAAAAAGATAAAAAAAAATGCAAATGTAAAAAAATTATAAAAAATTCCAAGAAAAACTATTAGAAAAACTAACATAATTTATTTTTTAAAAGATAAAAAATCAATTATAAAAAAATCAAAATTATATTTAAAAGATGATTTTATATATATATATATATATATATATATATATATATATATATATATATATATATATATATATATATATATATATATATATATATATATATATATATATATATATATATATATATATATATATATATATATATATACCACATTGAAAAAAAATCTATGAAAATTAAAAAAATAATAAATAACAATAAACTTTATTAAAATATAGCTTAAATTTTTTAAAATAATATAAAGTAGTTAAATTTTTTTAAAAAGAATATTAAAAAATAATAATAATTCGAGCAAATCCCACCCCAATTGTGGCACCAAAAGGCTGCTAGCAAGGTGGTTGAAGCAACAGGCTGCTCTTGTCGCTCTGTCGATGGTCCTTTGGCAGCATGAGCGGGGTGGGGGATTGACTCCTAGAATTGATCACCACCCAAAACATTGTTACCCTGCCACCCTGTCAACAACCCTTTGCTGTCACAATTGAGAATTGACCCCCTGCCTCGGCCGTGGTGCCAAAGGATGGTCAACAAGGTGACAAAAGTGGCGGGCTACTCATGCTACCATGTTGGAAACCCTTTGGCACCGTGGCCGAGACAAAGTATGCCCAATTTTTTAAATATTTTTTAAGCTATACTCTAATCTATAGACGAAATGACCTTTTCATCGAGATTTGGAAATACAATTACAAGAAATATTGTGATTTTTTGTTGTTTAAAATACATTTTTGAATGCATAAATGGATTCAACATCCTAAAAAAACCTTATGACACTTGAATTCTATAGATTAAACAAATAAAACTAAATTTTTTAAAAATATCTACTAGATTTTAGTTAAAAGTAACGAGAAAAATGACTTGAAAACAATTATTTCATCTATTAGTTAAACTATGCCTTTTTTGTAATGTTTTTTGTTTCAAATAGTTTTATATTTTGTTAAAAAAAAATTATATTTATATTTTGATACATTTTTTGTTAAATATTTTTTAAAAGGTTGTATAATATTTTTTTTCAAATTTTTTTTTTTTTTCTTTTCTTTTTTTAATTAAATTATGTTTCCTTTTTCCCACGAGGTGTAGCTCAATTGGTGATCGCCTTGTTTTGAAGTCATGTGTGAAGCTAGCGATTCAATGTTCAATTCCTCGTGGGTTAGACCAAAAAAAAAATATTTCCTTTTTTCTTTTCTTTTTCTTCTAATCCGTTTTGTATTTTAATAATAGGTGTTGTTTCTGAAGATTGTCACTATGTATCTGGTGTGAGGATTATGTCCAACATTTCTATTAGACACTCCATCTATCCTCATTGACCAAATGAAGCTGAAATATTAGAAAAAAGTGCATACATACTTGAATAGGTACAAGAAAAATAAACATTAAATGCACTGTCAGGATTCAAAAATTAGAGGAAATAATATAATTCAAAGGTCAAAGGTTGAGGAGAAAGAATTAAAATGAATTTTAAATTTTTATTCAATGGTCAAAGGTAATTGTAGAGAAAAAAAAATGAATAAATGGAACTAAGGAGAATTAAAATAATAATTACGGTTAGTGAATGATTTAAGGAAGTTAGGAATAAAATAAAATTAATGTGAAATAATTATTAGCAATAGGAATATAATAAAATTTTACGATTGAAATAAATATGCTTAATAAGAAAATGTTTAGTATAAAAATGAAAAAGGTGGGTGGGGGAAGGAGGATAGAAAGGGTCGAGGAAAGAAGGAAATGGACAGAAAAATAAAATAAATAAATAGCTAGAAGGAAGGGAGAAGTGGGGGGTGTAAAATAAATTAACGATGTATTAAAAAGGGGGGAATTAATGATTAGGAAATGAATAAGATGCTTCCAAGACTAGCTTAATTTACACCCATCTTCACAACTAAAGTTATTTGGATGTTTTTCGATTTTGAGGTCTTCAAAGAGGATTTGAGTAGAATGGAAAGGAGCAGGGTTGAGAATTTTCACTTGATCGAAACATATAAGGCGCTTAGATTTAAAGGAATTTTCTGTGATGACTACTTTTTCTAACTGATTATGAAATGTATCGGTTATGTGTTCCTTTAGCTAGGCTTTAACAAACCTTCTAGTTTGACCTATATATGAATTCCCATGGGAGTACATAATTTGGTAGAATCTTCGGCTTTCCATAGGATCAACATGGTCATTGGGGGGTTTGAATAGTTGATTTAATGTCTTGCAAGGTTTGAAGAGAGTTTCAATATTTTTCTCGACTTAAATTTCAGAGATGTGATCTATGGTCTGTTTAATGTAGAGGAGTGAGACCATAACTATAGGGGGAAGGGATAGGGGATATTTAAGGTTAGGGAAACAAGTCGTTGTGCAATCCTTATTGATTTGAATGGAAAAGTATCCATTGTTTTTAAGGGCTTCCATGAGGTGAAAATTTTCTTTGGAAAGGAATTGGGGATCATAAATGTGAATAGCTATGGTAAATAGGGTTTTTAAGACAATGGATTTTTTATAATTTAATTTTTTACTAATTTATTAATTTATTGGGTCTTTTTTTTAAATGGTTTTGAATTGTTTCTTTTAATTTTTATTTTAAATTTTTATTATTATTTTAATTTTATTTGTAATTTTTTTTTAAACAATTAATTTTTTCTTTTGTTATTTTGACCCCTTTTTTTGGTTAAAGTTTTTTTCAAAAACATTTAAACAATTTTTATATTTTTAAATAAAATTTTATGTGAATCCCCCAAGATCTAGGTGGCAGTCCAGACGATTCAAACCCCAACACACTTAATACTGGAAGCACCTTGAGAAGGCACTAAAGGGGTGGTGTCAATTCCACCCCCCTCAAGCATTTAAAGTGAATTTTTCACATGCCCACTCCACTTGACATTTGTAGTAATCATTCACCATTAAATTTATGGAAGCTCACACCATCTAGTTCAATGTTGGTTCTCAAGAGAAGTTAGTTTATCATAATTGTTTTATTCCTCGACATTCTATTGTTTTACATCCTTGGTGCGAGAGAGAGGAAGACCCAATAGAGGAGTGCATGGGAGAGAATGATCTCCTCACCCTCCTTAGCGTGGGCATGGGTATGAGCACTTCGATAGGGTAATCCCCCATCACTTAAGATGCATGGTAGTTGAAGCTAAAGCTCGAGAATTTTACACCTTAGTAAACCACCTTTGGGCCTTACGCAATTTTTTGGGTCGGCATTATCCTGATCAAGAGGACACTAATGTATTGTTTGTGGGTCATGTGTTGGATTTGGAGTATCACCTCCATCATGAAAAATTGACATATCAGAAAATCAGACATCTTCTGGGTGTGGAATTACAGGGGACAAAATACCCATCGATCAACACGGTCCATGATTTTTCTTTCTCTCTCGATCTTGAAAATTATCCTCATGCCTGGTTCAACAATACCTCTCCCCATATTCATCAACCTCGTCATTGAAGCATTCAAACAATGCTTTAAGTGTGTATAAAATTCAAGAGTCATAATCAATGATCCTTAGACACTTATCTAGGAAAAGCCATTGAATAGCATGAAACCTTTTATTTTCTCTTAGTCATAGGCTCTAATTCTCCCTCACAATGTCCAACCAATAATATCACATCCCCCAATCATCCTACTTGACCCAAGGTAGTGCACCCCCTTCTTTGATCACAATAGTCCCTCGAGTTGTGCCATTATCCTTCCAAGGTCACCAACTTGGGTTGGCCAAGTATGTCTCAGATCCCTATGGATTATATCAGTTTCAAATACCATCGGGACTCCAAGTACTCTCCAAAATCCACACACAAACACGTGTCCCTACACTCCTCCCTCTAGGGCTCCAAGCTTCCACATGGTGACCCAAGGAGAAGTGCACTCCCAAAATTGTCACAACATGCATATCAACATGCCGAGGTTTCACTTGTACCATTTTTGCATCAACACCTTATCTTCCATAGCCATGATTCTACAAGACTACATGCAACACCTTCATTGGCTTCCTAATCATGTTGTCAACATGTTCTTGATTACATGTTTACCATTAACCGCTATTAGTCATCTAAATCATGTTATGAAAACAAATTGCTCTAAGTCTTTATTTATGCATATTCATTACTGTATACATCTATCATACCTTCATGCATCCAGCATATTATTATTTAATATATATTCAATGTAAATGCATCCTTGAAATATTTTATCTCTTTCATTTTTATCATGCCTATGTTATTATTCATCAACTTGTGACAAATTATCAAAACATTAAAGAAAAATATTAAAACTAGAAAGACATAAGTTAAGAGATTCCCCCTCATAGTTATGGCTACATCAATCAGCCATAAAATTTTGCAGTTCTATTGGACTGCTCTAAGGAATCTAGTCAACATCCTACATTATTATCTTTTTGCATCAACTCAAGTCAATATTCAAGTAGCATCAGTGTATTCATAGAAAAATAATATCAGATAAGTACACATGTATACATAAATATTAATTTAAAACTTAAATTCTTTCCTCTAATCGATCTCATCGAAGTTCAATGTTGAACTTTAGATTTGATAATACTCGGTATCAAATTTCTAATTTTATCTTCTAGGGCCCATTTAGTCAAAGTGTTGAACCTTAGCTTCGATATCACTTTGTATCTTACCTACAATTTAAGAAAGTTATCGACCTAATGAGAACTGTAATCTCAAAATGAGATCTCTATCCCAAAAAAACCCTATTTTTTGCAAAAAAACATTAAAAACCACACCAAAAATGAAAAGTGTTGATGTTGCATCAACATTTATTTTTGGGTTAAAATTGCCAAAAAAAAAGTAGCAACAACATTAAAAACTAATTTTTTTGTGCAATAAACATGAAAAAACAACCTGAAATGAAAAGTGTTGATGTAACTTGATGTTGCATCAACATTTATTTCCCCGGGTTAAATTCTAATTTTATTTTTTTAACAATGGCATTAAAAGCTATTTTTTTGTGCAATAAACATAAAAAAAACACCCCGAATTCAATGAGTTTTCATGCCATATTAAGTTTTTTTTTTGGGTTAAAATTCCAACAGTTTTTAGAAATGACATCAAAAATAAAATATCATGACTTTGAAAAACCTTAAAATTCAAATAGTTTTTGACAGTAGTGTTAAAGACAAAATATCACGACTTCAAAAAACCTATTAGAATTTCTACAATTTTCATGCATGACAGTAAAGATAAATATCATATGATGTTAAAGATAAAATATCACGACTCCGAAAAACCTTAAAATTTCAACATTTTTTGGCTATGGAATTAAAATCAAATATCATGACTATAAAAAACCTTAAATTTTAACATATTTCGAGACCAAATATCATGACTAATAAAAGCCTTAAAAATGAAAACCTAAATCAGAGTCATTCTACCAAATGCTAAAAATATAGCTCTTTTAAAACCTTATCCAAAGGAAAATTGATACATAGCAATGAAAACTTAAAAATCGATCATCAAATTGACACACAATGGGGGTAGACATGACCCATTGCAATATAAACTTAAAAGTCAACCATTAAATTGACACATAGTGGAGGTAGACTTGATCCATTGTAATGATAACTTAAAAATCAATTATCAAATTAACACACAATGGGATGGGTTGCTAGTTGAACATCGAGACAATCCCTACACTAAAAAAAAATAAAAAAATAAAAAATAAAATTAAAGTAGAAAAACATTTAGAAAAATAATAATAAGTAAAAAAATAAATTAAATTAAATCAAAATATTGAATAAAATTTTAAAAATGAAAAATGATAAAAAAAAGATAAAAAAAGATGCAAATGTAAAAAAATTATAAAAAAATCCAAGAAAAAACTATTAGAAAACTGACATAATTTATTTCTTAAAATATAAAAATTCAATTATAAAAAAAAAACAAAAAAATAAAAATTATATTTAAAAGACGATAATATCTCTCTCTCTCTCTCTCTCTCTCTCTCTCTATATATATATATATACCACATTGAAAAAAAATCTATGAAAATTAAAAAAATGATAAATAACCATAAATTTTATTAAAATATAGTTTAAATTTTTTTAAAATAATATAAAGTAGTTAATTTTTTTTAAAAAGAATATTAAAAAATAATAATAATTCGAGCGAATCCCACCCCGGTTGTGGCACCAAAGGGCCGCTAGCAAGGTGGTTGAAGCAACAGGCTGCTCTTGTCACTTTGTTGATGGTCCTTTGGTAGCATGAGCGGTGTGGGGGATTGACTCCTAGAATTGATCACCACCCAAAACATTGTTGCCCTGCCACCCTGTCAGCAACCCTTTGGTGTGCAACTGAGAATTGACCCCTTGCCTCGATCGTGGTGCTAAAGGATGGTCAACAAGGTGACAAAAGTGGCGGGCTACTCATGCTGCCATGTTGGCAACCCTTTGGCACCGCGACTGAGACAAAGTATGCCCAATTTTTTTAATATTTTTTAAGCCATACTCTAATCTATAGACGAAATGACCTTTTCATCGAGATTTGGAAATACAATTGTAAGAAATATTGTGATTTTTTGTTGTTTAAAATACATTTTTGAATGCATAAATGGATTCAACATCCTAAAAAAACCTTATGACACTTGAATTCTATAGATTAAACAAATAAAACTGAATTTTTAAAAAATATCTACTAGATTTTAGTTAAAAGTAATGAGAAAAATGACCTGAAAACAATTATTTCATCTATTAGTTAAACTATGCCTTTTTTGTAATGTCTTTTGTTTCAAATAGTTTTATATTTTGTTAAAAAAAAATAAAATTATATTTTAATACATTTTTTCTTAATTTTAATTTTGTCAAATATTTTTTAAAAGGTTGTATAATATTTTTTTTCAAAATTGTTTTTTTTTTCCTTTTTTTTAAAATTAAATTATGTTTCCTTTTGCCCACGGGGTGTAGCTCAATTGGTGATCACCTTGTTCTGAAGTCATGTGTGAAGCTAGTGATTCAATGTTCAATTCCTCGTGGGTTAGACAAAAAAAAAAAAAAATGTTTCCTTTTTTCTTTTCTTTTTCTTCTAATCCGTTTTGTATTTTAATAATAGGTGTTGTTTCTGGAGATCATCACTATGTATGTGGTGTGAGGATTATGTCCAATATTTCTATTGGAAACTCCATCCATCCTCACTGACCAAATGAAGTTGAAATATTAGAAAAGAGTGCATATATAGTTGAATAGGAAAAATAAACATTAAATGCACTGTCAGGATTCAAAAATTAGAGGAAATAATATAATTCAAAGGTCAAAGGTTGAGGAGAAAGAATTAAAATGAATTTTTAAATTTTTATTCAATGGTCAAAGGTAATTGTAGAGAAAAAAAAAATGAATAAATGGAACTAAGGAGAATTAAAATAATAATTAGGGTTAGTGAATGATTTAAGGAAGTTAGGAACAAAATAAAATTAATGTGAAATAATTATTAGCAATATGAATATAATAAAATTTTACAATTGAAATAAATATGCTTAATAAGAAAATGTTTAGTATAAAAATGAAAAAGGTGGGTGGGGGAAGGAGGATACAAAGGGTCGAGGAAAGAAGGAAATGGAAATAAAAATAAAATAAATAAATAGCCAGAAGGAAGGGAGAAGTGGGGGGTGTAAAATAAATTAACGATGTATTAAAAAGGGGGAATTAATGATCAAGAAATGAATAAGATGCTTCCAAGACTAGCTTAATTTATACCCATCTTCACAACTAAAGTTATTTGGATGTTTTTCGATTTTGAGGTCCTCACAGAGGATTTGAGTAGAATGGAAAGAAGCGGGGTTGAGAATTTTCACTTGATCGAAACATATAAGGCACTTAGATTTAAAGGAATGTTCTGTGATGACTACTTTTTCTAACTGATTATGAAATGTATCGGTTGTGTGTTCCTTTAGCCAGGCTTTAACAAACCTTCTAGTTTGACCTATATATGAATTCCCATAGGAGTACATAATTTGGTAGAAACTTGGGCTTTCCATAGGATCAACATGGTCATTTGGGGATTTGAATAGTCGATTTAACGTCTTGCAAGGTTTGAAGAGAGTTTCAATATTTTTCTCGGCTTAAATTTCAGAGATGTGATCTATGGCCTGTTTAATGTAGAGGGAGACCATAACTATAGGGGGAAGGGATAGGGGATATTTAAGGTTAGGGAAACAAGTCGTTGCGCAAGCCTTATTGGTTTGAATAGAAAAGTATCCATTGTTTTTAAGGGCTTCCATGAGGTGAAAATTTTCTTTGGAAAGGAATTGGGGATCATAAATGTGAATAGCTATGGTAAAGAGGGTTTTTAAGACAATGGATTTTTTATAATTTAATTTTTTACTAATTTATTAATTTATTGGGTATTTTTTTTAAAATGGTTTTGAATTGTTTCTTTTAATTTTTATTTTAAATTATTATTATTATTTTAATTTTATTTGTAATTTTTTTTAAACAATTAATTTTTATTTTGTTATTTTGACCCCTTTTTTTGGTTAAAGTTGTTTTTAAAAAAATTTAATTTTTTTTTATATTTTTAAATAAAATTTTATGTGAATCCCCTAGGATCTAGGTGGTAGTGCAGACAATTCAAACCCCAACACACTTAATACTAGAAGCACCTTGAGAAGGGACTAAAGGGGTGGTGTCAATTCCACCCCCCTCAAGCATTTAAAGTGAATTTTGCACATGGCCACTCCACTTGACATTTGTAGTAATCAATCACCATTAAATTGATGGAAGCTCACACCATCTAGTTCAATTCTGGTTCTCAAGAGAAGGTAGTTTATCATAATTGTTTTATTCCTCGACATTCTATTGTTTTACATCCTTGGTGCGAGAGAGAGGAAGACCCAGCAGAGGAGTGCATGGGAGAGACTAACCTCCTCACCCTCCTTAGCGTGGGAATGGGGATGAGCACTTCGATAGGGTAATCCCCCATCGCTTCAGATGCATGGTAGCTGAAGCTAAAGCTCAAGAATTTTACACCTTAGTAAACCACCTTTGGGCCTTACGCAATTTTTTGGGTCGGCATTATCGTGATCAAGAGGACACTAATGTTTTGTTTGTGGGTCATGTGTTGGATTTGGAGTATCACCTCCATCATGCAAAATCAACATATCAGAAAATCAGACGTCTTCTAGGTGTGGAATTACAGGGGAAAAAATACCCATCGATGGAAGCTCACACCATCTAGTTCAATTTTGGTTCTCAAGAGAAGGTAGTTTATCATAATTTTTTTAGTCCTCAACATTCTATTTTTTTACATCCTTGATGTGAGAGAGAGGAAGACCCAGCAAAGGAGTACATGGGAGAGACTGAACTCCTCACCCTCCTTAGTGTGGGCATGGGGATGAGCACTTCGATAGGGTAATCCCCCATCTCTTCAAATGCATGGTAGCTGAAGCTAAAGCTCGAGAATTTTACACCTTAGTAAACCACCTTTGGGCCTTACTGTAGAAATTTGATAACTGATATGTTATACACCGAGATTCTCCTGATCACACACTATTTTAACTTCATGCACAATACAGAATATCTTCTACCATTGATCATTAATTTCGGAAATAAAAACAATCGCATGCGCACATTAAAACCATAAACAATCACACATATGAACACAATATTTTATGGGAAAGCTTAAAGCTGAAAACCCCCAACTATCTATATATTATATGTCATAGAGATCATGTAGAAATCATCATACAAAGCTCCTCACAAGCTCTCAGTACAATCTCCAATTGCTACACACTAATCAAGCTAGATTTAGCAAATCACATGCTCCAATCTCTGCCACCTGATAGCTTGCCTCTACTGCGCAATTCCTACTGAAGAATGGCTCATAATTAACTTTGAACCATCTGGCTTGTACTACGCAATCCTCATTGGCATCTCCAATCACTGGTTGTTGCAACTCATGCAACAGTATAGTCACAACTGATAGTCACACTGCTCTTTCACCTACCTCTTCACTAGTCTCCACTGAAACTGTCCATGCACTGAAGTTAACTGATGTATTCTTTAGTTGATTAATGAGTTTATGATTAGTGAATTAATTAATAATTAATTCACACCACTCTCACTAGTGTATCAATCAGTTAGACTAGATACAACTAGCTCAACTATGTTTAACTCAGTTAAACTGAACACAACTCCATTAAATTCCTCAATCAACTCCACCAAACTCTCTCACATGAGTTCTAACTGAAGTCTCCATGAAATATCTCCACTTGACCCTTAGGAATAGCGTAATTCCTTCTGTCAACTCCTGCCACATCTGTGCACTTAACTGAAGTGCTCCAAGAGAATAAGATAATGTTTAGAGTCCAACTTGACCAACCATCCACAAATAGCATCCTGCAACTCATAGAATATGATCGACATGTCTAAAAATAGACTTTGCGCCAAAAATAGCCTGCGGGCCCACTTAGTGAAGGCGACTTCTTTCCACTAAGCTCATCATCTTGTTGCAATCTCAACACTTACGCAATTTTTTGGGTCGGCATTATCGTGATCAAGAGGACACTAATGTATTGTTTATGGGTCATGTGTTGGATTTGGAGTATCACCTCCATCATGCAAAATCGACATATTAGAAAATCAGACGTCTTTTGGGTGTGGAATTACAGGGGACAAAATACCCATCGATCGACACAGTCCATGATTTTTCTTTCTCTCTCGATCTTGCAAATTCTCCTCATGCCTGGTTCGACAATACCTCTCCCCGTCATCATCAACCTCATCATAATGTAAAGCAGAGCCTTATGGGCGTGCTTCCTTCCCAAATTCCATGTTGCTAAATCAACGAACTTGACATCTAAGTTAACGAATTCTCTCAATGACTTGTTGAAATTCAAGCTTCTGCCTCCAGAGCTTCAAAACTTCCTCTACCTAATGAGATAGACTTCTACAATCCATGCCTAGTAGTCAAGGAGGATCCTCTGGAGCACTAAGTTGGCAAAACTCAACCTCTCAAGGTATTGTGTCTACTCATTGCTCGTTGCTTGTTCCTCACATCCTTGTTGCTAGTTTCCCTCGGTGGTGTGGGAAACTCTTATGTTCTTTTGGCTCTTGTTTTTAGTGGCCAACCTCTGAAGGTGGTGTATTATATCTTTTTTCTTATTCTTATTTTGGTGAATTGTAAATGTAGGGAGGTTATTTGGTTTCTTCTCTAGGAGAAAAACCTCCCCAATTTTGTCTGCGCCTCATGTTAGATTGCTCTATTAGCCATCAGGCGCAACATATCTAGAGCTCAATAACTCTCATGATAATATTTTTTATACTTCTATTGTAATGAAAATTCTTTTACTTTAATATATGTGTGTGTGTGTGTGTGAATCATTATTTTTAGAAAAAAAATTCAAATATTATTATCTTTGGACATAAAATTAATAAATTTTCATAAATTTTGTTATTTTTTCAACTTTTTTTCCATCAAATCCTTTGTTTGACTTGTCATTTTTAGCTAAAAAGTCTCAAAATATGTATTTTTTTTAATTATATCTATATGCAAAATGTGTATTTTTTGGTCAAATGTTTTAGATTATTATTTTCTAGTGACAATTTTTTATGTGTATTGAAGTATTAATTAACAATAAATAAATATATATAAAATCCTAGGTTCAAAATATTAATTTTATTATTGTTTTTAGCATTGCAAAAAAATTGAAATTTTCATTACAAAAAAACATTGCAAAGAAAAGCAAAAAACACAAACTTGAAAACTGCTTAAAAAACAAACAACCTAGGAAGAAAACAAAGAAGAAGAATATGACAACTTGAAAAATGGTTAAATAGCCAACATTTAAAAAAAATGTGTATAATTAAGACATAAGAAACTTTACAGTGTCAAAAATATGCTCCAAAAAAAGGTTGACATAGAATATATGCTTTTCAAAATCAACATGAAAATCACTATTATTTAAAAAAAATGTCCATACTTAAGACATAAGAAAACTTAAAGTGTCAGAAATATGCTCTCTAAAAAAAAAAGGTTAATGTTCCATCAACATTTTTGAAGTGGGGAGTCTTATCACATAAGCCTATAGACATTAATATATACACATATATAATTATGTTAATGTAATTAATTATAAATCTTGATTCCAAAAATTAAAAGTTTATCTCGTAAGTATAAACTCCTCTCTAATTCTTACCATGTAAAAACACAAAAATTGTATTTGTACATACCACCTTCTTTTACACATTGAATAACTCTAGCCCACAAAAAATATACGAGAAAATAAATACTTCCACCATATGAGGGAGAGTGTTAGTACTTACTTTACACTTAAATTTTCATATAAATGCTACTGAAAATATTTCCACATGGAATGCATCAAATTTAATAAATTCTTCCAAATAAATAATTAATGTGAATTTAATCCTAATTAGCTCCTTTAGGCTCTCATACGTTTGTCTTGCATGCATCGAAGAAGCTTTATTTCTCTTCGTAGAAAGGAATAATATTCACTACTATTTATTCCTCTTAACTTCTCCCAATATTTTGATAGATATTAAGATATTTAACATTGATTTTATTGTGAAAAAAAATAAAATAAATCATGTAAATCATCTAAGAACATTTACACCCATAATCCATGCTTATATTTGTATGAAAGCAACTATCATGAATTAAATATGGATAATCATTCCTAGATTCATGATGGTCAAAATGGATCTTAAACTTTATGACAAATCAACCTAAGCTCTTTAAGCTTCCTAGCTAGAACACAAATTATGCTCCACGATTGTACCCACAATTATTGACCAACATTTATTTAACAGACTCTAAAGTTCCCAAATTAATTTTACCACAAACTTACAAACTTCCATCTTAATAGTAGTTATAAAATATTTCACAACAATATAATTTCATTAATAAAAAGATAATTTCACACTTATTTGGTTCATATTAACCAACTAGAAATTGAAGAAGGGACAACCAAAATCAGCCCAATCATAGGTCAACTATAGTGCAACTTTCTTATAGCTAACCAACCCCGAGCTAGATCCAATGTTTGAGGAGATGCTTTCTTAGGTATTTCACTCCAAAGGATTGGTTAAATACTCAAAATATGGAGTCCATTGTCTAGGTGGTTTATCAACTACTCTCTAGTAGCAAGCACCAAGGTGGTTTATAAGTTATTCTTAGTAGTAAGAACCCTATTAACCCACTCTTTCCTTTGAGTTCATTCACAAGGATTCACCCAAGGTTTAGACGGGGTATTGCTTAGTATCAAGAGTTAGAATCCACTATATAAGTGCATTATTATTTGTCTTTTCATATCAAGCACCACATGGGTTAATTGTCCATTTTCCAAGTGGTTTATCAACTAATTAGTATGCACCATAATGAACTATAATTCCCTATCTAGGTGGTTTATTAGCTATACAACAAGCACTGCAGTGATTTAGTCATCCATTGAGCCTCCCATTGACCACATAGGATTAGACAACATAGTACATTGGCCTCACACAATTCAGAGGGATTGCACCCAAATTTACAAATATTTAAATCTAGCATATACTTTACATAATAGTTGAAAGATACTATGTCTTCTACTTCCAATACTCGACAACGTCCATACACTCCAGTGATCAACAATAAGAACACTTTATTTTTATTTTTTAGAGAGAGAGAGTGAAGGAGATTTTGTGAGTATGTGTCTTCTCTTCAGCTGTGCACTCCTATATATTTTCTCCGAGTGTCTGTCATTTGTTTGAAAAGTTGTCGGTTTGGCTTCTCAAAGCATGAGGGGGAATGGGCACAATCCTCTGCCCCACTGCCTCAACCTAAACTCATAAATTTTCTATCAGCAAGTATATCCTCCCTGACCATGTCTCATAAATCAATTGTCAAGAAGTGGCTCAAGCGGGTCTACACCCCCACCTCCAATAACATCTCTTAATTAACCTATCAATTAGGTGGCTCAACTAGGTTTTTCAAATAGTAGTTCATCATTTAAGTCCAGGGTTGGGTTTCTTGGATTTCTAGGCAAGCAAGCTCCCTCAAACATGTATCCATGGCATCCCTATCTTAAATCTAGCATTTAAATAGGGTATCACTCGAAGTGCAATCTAGAATTTAAAAAGATAATGAGGCATAGTAGGGTGTCTGTAACTTCATAGTCATTCCTGTTATAATATTTAGACATTTAATTCTTGCAAGATATAGAAATAAACAAAGGAAAGGTATAACCAAACCATAAGCATAATCATAAAAAAATATCTTGGAAGTGAAATTATATGTGATATAAATCCATTAAGACAACCATAAAAATATATATTTAGAATTATAAAAGAGGGCCCAAATGCTTCATCATTTTTGCATTTAGTAGGTTCACAACATGTTTCTACAACAGTAATATAGCATAAGTAATTTAGTTATCAACCATAACAACAAGACAAGGATTAAGAAAATTCACAATCGTGAAGGGATTTTATATAGTTACATTTGCACATGTTTACCATGTTAAGTTAGTGGAAAATGGATAATATTTCAATCTGTTATTGTGGTTGTATCATTAATTACATTACAGAACTCCTAGTTATATGTAGTTGATTTGTACGACATTCTTTTATGCCTTTGGCACATTCTTTACACTAATCTATATGCTCCTTAATTGCACATATCTACACGCCCATTGTTCCACAACTTTCCCCAAAACGAAGGGCCAATAATTAATATGAATTCTCACATACGTTTTGTAGTACTAACTCACAAGATTTTTTTCATTAGATGTTCTTTAATTTTTTCCGTAAAATGCTGAATTGTTGGCGAATGTTTCACAAAAATTTGGTGATTAGCTAATAAAATAGTTGTTAAAATTCCCATTTGCCTCTAAGCATTTTAGAGAAATTTCCTTCCCTTATACATGATGCATATTCACTACTACACAATTTTTTTGGAGTAAATAGTAAAGACATTAGAAGATAAGTATACAACCTTCAACCACAAAGCTTTAATTGTGTAACATCTTCTTTCAAAATCACACAATACTTAATCTTGACTTCATTTAAAAATACAACAACCAAATTGACTTAAAACATGATTAGTAGACAAAAAGCATTGAATAAGAGTTCCTTGGATTAAACCATCTTACAAGAAAACTTATTTGGATCTATTAGTAGGATTATGTCCACATTTTTCTTCATGGTTCTTTTGATGTTAATTACGATGACCCTCTTGCATCCTATTATCTATGGGACTAGCCTATGAGCTAAATAAGACCTGGAATCTCCCTCATCCCACTTATTAAGAAGCTTTATTCATTCATCTTAGTATTCAATTACTTTGATGATTGAAAATTACCAAAATCTTGTTTGATTGATCTAGAAGGGATAATTATAAAATTTTCATCTATCTTGCTACTTTATGGTTGGAAAAATTGGAGGAATTGGCTTGTAAGGCATTTTAGTGGAAGTTCCCAATTTGAAAATTTGGAGATAAAAACCTTCCTAAATTATTTCAAGGCAACAAATGGCACTTTTTAGGGTCAAAACTTTGTGAGCATAACTCTTGGCATCTTGGTACTATTTTACACACTAATACCTTTTGAGTGGTGTGAAAATTATCTTAATCAAAAATCATTTGTGAAAGTTATGTCTTCTCCAAATTTACCTACCTATAGACCACCATGGTAAAAGTGAGTGCCACATTAGGCACATTAATCAGACATGTGAGACTATCCTAACTAGTGATCAAATTTGAAGGGCAAGTCTTATTTTCATTTGGAAGGGTATATATTCACCTAACCCTTCAAAGATGAAATGTTATATAAAAAAATGCACTTCCACTGACAAGTGTATTTTAAATAAACCCTTCATTAAAAAATGCAAGAATGAAATAATGTACTTCTAAATATTTAAAATTTTAAATAAGACTAGCCATGTTGTCGTGAAAATACTAAGATATTTCTAAAATGTACTTAAGTAGATATATTGAGCAAACGAAAACATAAATAACAACTAATAAAGCATTGATTCATTTAGATGTATAAAAGAATCCACATTTTTTTTCTATAGTTTAGGTGATATTTTTCATTCAATTTAGGTGAAACATGGCAACTCTAAATTATTTGTGTGGTTGTGAATAAATACCACTGGATTCATTTTAATATTTATAATTGTATGAAGAAAATATATGGTCAATGTACGTTTATAAGTGTAATCATATTTATCATTTTCTCATAAATTTATGAAGGGTTTTGAAAATATGTAACATGAGTTTAGGAAAAAAAACCTACTTATCCATGAAGACCATCAAAATCTATTATATTAATAAATCAGCTAGAAAAATATATTAATAAATTCAAAAAAACAAATATCCAATCACGTTTTTTTTTATTTATAATTATTATTTCTATTTATCATCTTTCATTCGTACACATAAACATTTTAATAATAATAAAAAAAGCACAAGTTTATTGAAATTATTAAAAGATTATTATAAAATTTCATACTAAAATTGAAAGGGAGAATGTCGAACTTACAAAATCTAAGAACATGGAGGACAGGTGGTTGGCTACTGAACGCACCCACTAAAAATTTCTTTCGAGACAATCTCTTGATAATAAGAGCCACTAGACACACATTTACACAACAAATTTCAATTATCGAAAAATAATAGTTATTACAGGTTTGTTATTGCAAAACAAAATTAAACCCAAATCTTTATTGAATAATATATAAAGGATTAATTGATTGACTCACATATGATAGTTGCAAAAAATCATTAAAGGTATTACCAATTGGAAATAAACACAAACGAGGGATCAGATAGATTGAGACTGATATTGAAAGGGAGGAGTTGTTGCAGTGAGGGATAAATTGTGGAGAATTGCAATGTTAAACATGTAGATACACATATATAAATACTCATCAAAAATGTTTATGCCTAAACAATTATTTTTGTATTGACCGACCATTAACTACGCCAAGTGCATCTCAAGTAAAAGGAAATGTACCTAACACCGAGTCTCAAGACCTAATGAACCACATTTCCAACAACGATACACTGATTTTGGGAAGCAATGTCACAGGAAAAGTTCCATCCCTCTTAATTATAAATAAAATATGTTAATAACAATATTAAATAATATAATTTAAATTAAAAGTAAAAATAATATTTTTAACCATGATGGCAAAGGCTAAGGTCTTTCCATCAATGATGGTGAAGAATTTGTAGGTGGAGGCTCGATTTCTTTGAATGATGAATTGAAAATAATGAACAAGCTTAAAAACCCTTTTAAGCTTCTGTTGCCGTCTCATACGACTGCAAACCTTTGTAGAGATAATTAGTGCATTTGGAGGAAGATAAATCTCACAAGCACGAAATAACTGCAGTTGGAAAACATGTCGGCTGTAAAAGACGAAAAAATAAAATTTGAATATACTTTTCATATGATAGTGAATCCCTTAATTATTGTCGTGGAATTAACCAGAATATTTATACTTGCTAGTAATATCGATTATAAATGTTGAGTGGCGCAACAACCTCCAGGGTCTAGTACACTTTCTTTAATGTTGTATCAAACTCCCGTTAGGGAAAATTTTAGGGGCTAATATTTGTAGATGGGCTAATTTTCCATGATTTTTCCAAAAAAAAAAGATTCGCCAATTCCCATTTTTCCTAAAACGATTTGCCCAAATTTTATAAGAAAAATACGTTTTACCATAAAAATCGCCAAAATTTTATAGAGACTATATAAAATCATTAGAAGTTTGAATATTTTTCCGAAAATATCACCAAAAATTTTATAGTTTGCATATTATGGATTAATAAGATTCGCCAAAGTTTCTAATCTTTAAAATAAATTTCCATCCTTAAAATTTTCCTTGACTCCTATTGTTTGAGCACCTTACACTCTAGAGTCTATGTGTCAGCAGGTTGTAACTTGCAACTAGGGTCCTAGATAATAGGCAACCAAAATTTTCAGAAATATTTCATGGACTAACAACCCTTCATACGACATTTTATAATATTACTTATTTATTTTTTAAAACTTGTGGAAAACATTTTTTTTGACAAGTGAATTTTGTTCAACACTTCTCTGTTAAAGGCCTATAGAAGAGTTATGATGTGTTCAACATTACACACTAATCCTAACTATATATATTTTTTCACAAAAAATCTAAAAAATCCCATCAATATAACTATTAAATTATAAAATTCATACAACATAACCTCAAAATTATTAACATTCTTAATACTAAATTGAAAAATATAATATCACATTAATTTATAAACTTACAGATAAGACCACCTCTTTTGAAACTGTATAACATATGATGTTTTTAAAACAACTACTACTTTTACATCGTAATTATTATTTATATAAAATACTTAAAACACAAAAATTAAAAATAAATAACATAAACCACCATGAAAAAAAATGTATCAGTATGATGAAGTCTCGAAGGCAAAAGAAAAATCAAAAAGTCTTATAAAAGTAAAGCATGACCCATCCACCACACAGAGCGATTAAGGGAAGATGGAGTTCTAAGTATTTTAAAGTAACAAATTGAAGTTCAATGGTTCAATATTTAAAAGCAACCCATTGAAATTGACTTGGTGAAACAAGTGAGGTGAGAGGGTAAACCATTGAAATTGAATTACTCAAACAAGGTAAGAGGGTAAACCATTGAAGTTGACCCACTAAACCCATTGAAGTTAACTTATCCAAAAGAAAGCAACAAACTGAAGTTGAAAGTCCTCCTACCTCTTTCACCAAGCTTGGCCATGCGTTACCTTTTCACTAGGTTGTATAGATGTTCCATTAAACACACAAATATCAGTGACGAGCTCACCTTTCCCAAAACACTAGTAACAATTTTCTTATTCCTCCACCTAATGCTTTCCCTAATCATACTTTTTTCCTTAACCTTCTAGCCGTTTCTAAACAAAAAGCAGACGAATAATTGAAATTACGTCCGATTACCGCGAATAATTGAAATTACGTCTGATTACCGCGAATGCTTGTAAACTTAATATAATAAAGTAATTTAGTAAAAGTGAAGTAATGCAGCCCTAAGGGTTAGTTGAATCAATGGAGTTACTATTTTGCATTTTGTTATTAAAAAGTCAGGTTTTATGTGGTTGAGTTTTTAGGAAGTGGTTTTTTCACATGGATCTATTTGGTACAAATATTTCATGTAGAGGTCACTGATCTTTAGAAACCGTCAACGTAAAAAAGAAAAAAAATGTTGTAAAGAGTTGAAATTTTAAATTTTAAAGGCTTTATTAATATCTATAAAACTATATAAACGACTAGTGGGAAGCTTTACTTTCTATTTAAAGGGGTTACTTGATCAGATTTTCCATCTTGTCTCGATGATGAACCACACTGGCTAGTTCGAAACGCGTCGACGAAATCTATTTTGATGTGATTTTCACTGAAAATTTTCAATCACAATTTATGGATCACAGAAGAAAAATTCCTAACTCTTTGAAAACATTAAACAAATATTTAGTTGATGTAGTAGTTGTCACCAATTTTTGAGAACCACAGAAAGAAAGAAAAAAGGTGATAAAGAGTTGATGTTTTAAATTTTATTGGCTCTATTAATATCTATAACATTCTTTGAAAACATTAATAATCTAAAAAAAATTATTATAAAATTTTATTTATATTAATAATTAAAAAATAACCCCGGATGCGGGTGACAAACTCGACACACATGACAATCACATCTCACCCCACCCGGATAACGAAGATCTCCAACGCAGAGCTTCACCTACTATGGATCCAATTACCGTTAGCCCCTCGCACCATCCTCACAGAACCAAAAATGATGACGAGAGGACGGCTATTGCATCACCTAGCCCTGAACATCACCTTGCTTCTTTCACCATTAATGTCCATCATGATTAACCATCATCGTAGCCATACCTCCTCCCCCACGCCTGCTCATGTGCTGAAGCATAACACGCAAATCTGTGCAAATGCCACTCATAGCCATCCTCACAGACCTCATCCCAGCCCCTTTATAACACCAAGTCATCTACCCATTTCCTCACTCAGCCTGTTACTTACACCTTTCGCTCCCCTCACTCTGCTCTGGCTTCTCACCGACTTCAATCAGCCGCGAAGCCTCAGTCCTAGTGCGGAGCTATGCAGCTTCCTTCGGATTGCCGCTCTCCATCCTGTGAACCTGCCCCTCAGATATTGTTGCCCCTTCGGCCCTAGTGGGACTCATTTTCCCCTTCCTTGGCCCTGTGCGCTTCTGTTTCTCCTGACCTGATCACCATAGCAAGGCGTGCAATGGCTCCCAGACTTCATTAGCGTACCATCCGATGAGGTCAAAGAGGGGCTCTCCCGGTTCGATATCATCACAAAGAAGATAATCGCCTCGAGTCGATTGATGGCTCCTCTTCCAGCACTTTTGCGAGCCAAAGACCTGATCCCGAGGAGCGTGCATAATCCTCTAGGCAAGCTGCGCAAAGAGGGGGTCGAGGCTCGAGGAGGTCCACCTCCTCTCCCAAAACGTACTCTCCACATTGCACTCCTACCCCTTTGACGGCTTTGGGAAAGATGACAAGGACACAAACATATGGGTCATGGACTTCGATGGCATTTGGACGCGGATTCCAGATGGCGTAGACCTAGACTCTCCCATCCTCTATGCTCTAGCGAGCATCCCCAAACACACTATAGTCGACGTGGAAGCAGCTGCTGCGCAGGCTCCTGCCTGTCCTATTGAAGAGGAGAACCCCAATAGTGATGATGAAGATGTTGAATAACGTCTGCGCAACTATTCAATTTTCCTTTGTTTTTTGTCATGTTCGCCCTTAGGGCTTCTCTGTTATCATTTACTTCATGTTTTTAAGATGTGTCAGCGCTACTACGCATAATGTACTGCTCGGTTCTAATTTTTGTCTGGGCTGGTTTCCTCCCCTGAGGCAGCCCAAAAACAGTGTAACAAAGGCTGGGATTGGTTAAGCGCAACTTACCAACCTAGCCTGTAGCATATGTAACTTTATGTTTTCGAAATTAATAGAATAGCTCGACTTACCAAAAATAATTAATAATTAATAATTCTCACTTAAATTATATATATATATATATAATTGGTTTTAGGTTACAATGTAGCCAACATAACCTAGTCAACTAGAAATACATATAAAAATATTTAAAAAATTAACCTTAAATTTTCTTCACATGTTGGTAGTATTATTCATATATTAGTAACACCATAGAAATAATGGTTATGAATTTGAATGCAAACATAGTAACTATTAATTAAAAATTTAATTACGAGCAAGCTACTCGTCTAAAAAAATTAAATAGCCATTATTGATGACTCTTGGATATATTATATTTTTGGGAAAAGTGAAACAATACACAAATTAAACCCAAAAAATATTCCATAAATATGGCTGAAAGTGAACCCTAAATCCTATTTGAAATAAGCCCTAAAAAATGGGAGAAGAAATTTAAAAAGAGAGTAAAAAACATGGTGAAAAAGTGAAATAATGTGGTAAAAAAGTTTATACTTTAAATTTTAATGGGTCTATTAATGTCTATAAAACTCTTTGAAAACATTACTAACATAAACATAATAATAATATTGAATCTTATTTGCATTAATAATTAAAAAAATCTCACTCATGAATTTTATATTTAAATTTATAAATTTTTTTTTTGTAGGTTGCCGTTTATAATGGAGTTAATTATAAAAGCATATAAAAAGATAAAAATGTTTAACCTTAAATTTTCTTAGTCTCTTGGTAACATTTTTCATTTTTCATATATGGTAACACTACAAAATTAAATACTAAAATATATTTAGTATTTAACATTTTTAATGATGGATCTCGTGATACTTGAATGTGTGTTAAAATATATTAAATATATAAATTTTATGGTATAGTTTATCTCAATTCAAGATAAGAATTTAAATTCAATCATTTAACCAAACTATCATGCTATGATTTAATTTTAACCAGTTTAGATTCATCTTAATTCGAGATCTATCAACTACCGAGATGGATTAAAGTTTGAATGTGCATACCTATTTTTTGAGTACAAAACTTAAAGAAAAATTAACATCTTGAGAGATTTGATCCCCTTGGAGACTTGATAGAGTTAAAATAGGTCTAGAATGGTTTATAATATCTATACATTATGACCTTTATATATTATTATTATATTTTTATTTATCTCTCATGATTATAAAATTAAAGAAAAATCCTCTAATATTAAGTCCATCTAATCTTTCTTTTCAATTTATATTTTTTAATTATAAATTACAATATGTGAATATTTTATTCATATTTAGATATTTATTTTAATAAAATATATTATAAATCTACATTATTTATTTTTAATAAATTGATATCTCAAAATTTGTAAACTTAATACAATAGAGTAATGTAATAAAGATAAAACAATGTAGCTTTTAGGTTTTTTTTAATTGATCCATCGTTAAAGAACTTTTCTAATTGGGAGGTCACTCATCCAATTCTCTTGACATTCTTGGGGCCATGGTTGAGCCAACAAGAAGTGATCATACAAATATTGTTCCCACAGGAAGTGATCCATTTGGGTGGATCAGCCTGATACAAATATTTTGTGGATGTAGTAGTGGTCACCAATACGAGGGTCCATAAGAAAAAATAAGAAATAAATAAAAGTAAAATAATGTGATAAAAAGTTTATATTTTAAATTGTAATAACTCTATAATATCTAGAGAACTCTTTGAAAACAAAAAGATTCTAAACAAAACAATATTATAAAATCTTATTTACATTATTAATTAAAAACTAATAATTCTCACTTTTCAATTTTATATTTAAATTTATAATTTTTTAGTAGTTTACACGGTAATAATAAAAATATAAAAATGTTTATTTTTAAATTTTCTTCACATTTTGTTGACATTTTTCATATATTGGTAACACTTTAGAAATGACCGTTATCAATTTGAATGCAAACATAATAACCATTGATTAAAAACATAATTATGAACCTAAATGTGTGGTCCAAAAAATTAAATAATCATTACTTATGATGCATTATTGAAGTCAATCTATTCTATTTTGGAGTAAAGTTAAACAAACTTGAATTCAATATTATTGGCATCACTACTCTAAATCACTAGTAATGATTTTCATGAGATATGAATGCAAAAGAATTGAAAAGGAATACTCAAATAAACATGCTTCTCGAAGTCAATATATTAATGTTAAGGGAATCATTTTCGTTCTCTAAGTTTTTTTTTCTTTTTATCGATGTTTATAGCATTGTTTCTAATCACCAGTCTTAAACATAATTTAAATAATCTTCATCAACATCATTAAAGAAATGTCTAAGGGAGATAATTTGTTCATAGTATTCATTGGATCAACATTCATAGATGTGGATAAACTAACATCCTTAACTCAAGAGGTCATTATATTGATGTTTGAAAAATTATGTGAAAGCCAAATTGAATTAAAGTTGAATGGTTTTCTTAAAAGATATGATTTCAACATTGAAACACCGTGATATTAACATTTCCTTTTAACCACATATGTAGCATTGTGCATTGTTTATTGTATGATCTTAATTTCACTTTTTCAAGCTCAATTTAGGTTAAATAATTTTTGCTTACTATTATATTAATTTAGGTTAAATACTTTCAAATCTAGTTAAGCATTATCACAAACTAAGAGAATGTAAGAGTCATCTAACCACAAAATTTACTCATTTAAAAAAAATTTATTTATCCTAACCATTTCGTGTTTCTCAACCTTAGAATTCTGACATCACTGTCATTATTGCAAGTCCCGTGTATTCAATAATTTTACTCATATCTAAACTGACCATTAAAGTTCCACATGCGCATAAACTCTAGCTGTCATGTATCGGTCTACGGCTCAGGTTTATATTGTTTTCAATCATTTAATACCTTTGTGATTGCATAAGGTTTATATTGGTTTCAATCATTTAATACCTTTGTGATTGCATATGTCGCTAGTTATTATTATGGTTGACACTTATATGATAGATGGCTCTTTTATTATCGCGTTGCACTTTATATTACGATATAGCATTATTGTGAATGTGAAATATGTACCCTCCTGTGCGTTCAAACCTTAGGGTTATACACTTGTCAATCGTATTGATCTCGGGCTGACAGCCGGTCTTGGTTTTATCAATGGACAAATGGCTTAACTCACGCCATCGATTGGGTTTGAAATCCGATGGTGGAAACACTCTAGGGATCGATAATGACCTTGGCGATAACCGATTTTCCGAATCATTGTGCTTCTCCGCCGGATGGCCTCCAGAGCGTTTCCGTCGAGGGTTTGGGCAGACTTCGGAAAAATCATGGTGGATGGTGGCGACTCAGCCTTCTACAACCTTAATCCACTATGAACTCAGGTACACTGTTGCTCTTCGGGTTTGCATCGGGTTTTTGAGTTTATACTCCAGTTTTCTCTGTCCATGCATAGCTTGTTTGTAAATTCTCTTTTAATCACCGACTGGTTCCCACTAATTTTTTTTCATTTCGTTGTTTAACTAGTTCTTTCCTTACCAATTGCCGACAGGGTTTCCATAACCCGGATTTTTACGCTATCCAGTAACCTACAGGTATTTACCACTTGGTTTTCTTCGTGTTTAATTTCGTTGCTATGTCTGTGACCTGGAATGGCGGTGCCATCTCCTTTGTAAAATAATGAACTCTTCTAATTACATTCTCGGTTCCATTTTAGGTATTATCTCTGCTCCGTTCCACGCTCAAGTTCCCTCATGGTTCTGGCTATGGCGGCTTCTTACCCTCGCATTTTGTCACAGGTACCCTGTTATTGATGTGTTTGGGGGTTCCATGGCTCTTCGCCAACTGGAACTTCGGTCTATACAATGGTTAAAAGAACGGCTAGGGTTTTTAAGGGCCAGTAGCTTATTTAACAGTCTCAGGAAGTTTGAGATATTTTAAAGGATGTTGTTTAATGTAAGCTTGGTGTGGCTACCTGTCAGATAGCTTGTTATTTTAGCCTCTGTCTCCAAGATGTTCTTTCTGCTCGGACAGAGTTTCAAGTTTAAACAATATAATTAATATTTGTGACAGTGGGTTGTAATCTGCTCTTTTGTCTGGCTAGAAAATTCTCCAAGTTTAACTGTGACTTTCTTAAACTAATGACTGTTCCGATTTTGATGCCTAAGTTTGACATGCAAGTTCGAGCTGTATCGTTCTTTCTTTAATGCAACAGAACTCTTTGGGTGCATGCACTCTGTTATGATATGTTGAATGTTTATTAAACGTGATATGCTAAGGTTGCGCGAGTTAATGGAAATACATCTCGTTTTTAATACTGTTTACATCTCGTTTCTAGTACTGTAGCTGCTTGCGAGATTTTTCCAGAACTCTTCTTTCAACGTTTCTTGTGAAGAGAAAATGGGTTAACTAATTTCCTATTTTCAATAGTTATTTTGTTCTTTTCTAAGAAAATATGTGCTACGGTGACCGGACCACCTTCTTGTCCGAGGTTATCATAGGTAGGGGGCGATTTATCCAGAAGCCCGAATTACTCAGGCATTTGGATTAACAGCCCGCCTGTATTTATGTACTTTCACTTGTCTGGTTTAATAGATTAACTTCTGCATCACTACCTCAGGGAAGTGGATACTGACCTAGCTGTTTTAACCTAAGCAAGTCATCACTGACAGCCTCACTGTCTTGTTAACTTCTGTTCTGGTTGGTTAGAAACTATGTTCCTACTATGTACATACATATATATATATTAGGTTGCCTTTCATTTACACTTACAGAACCAAGCCTTCTAGAATACCTTTGGCTTATTTCATCAGAACGTCTAGTTTAAAAGAATTAAAACTTCAGTTAAGCATTACTGAATTAGCAAGAAGAATAAACCTAATAAAATACTAATAAACTAACTGTATCAGGCAGAATCAATCTTTCTCAAGAAACAAGAGAATCTATTTACATCTACTCATCTGAATCCGAGTTCCTCTGATGGTACTCGTTACCTCCTGTCCACGAACTGGGCAATTACGTCCACAGTTCTCCCCCGAGCTTCAAGCCTGGGTCTTGTTGAACACAAATCCCTGGAGGCGAGTTCTCAGGACAGTCCGGTCCAACTCTTCATCTCCAGCAAAAAACAGGATTTCTGGGGAGAACTCGGGACAGTCCGGTCCAATTCTCCAACCCAGAGGTTAATCTGTCCTGGAATATCTATCCAGCCCTTACAGAGTCCCTTCTTTTCCTTTCTCACAGAACCCCCAACTCTCTTTGGAATTTCCTCTTTATTCCAGAGTTTTCTCAGGTAACTGTAGAAACTGTTTTTCTGTTCAACTGACTCCAGATTTACTTTTACCATCAATTTTTACTCATAAGTAATTTTCACAAGTTAAATTTTTATTCAAAAATCAAGCATAGTTTTGTTCAGATATTTAATTAATTCATCCTTAATCAATAAAGCATAACCATTAGTCAACGGCTAATGTGGTGGTTACAGAGAAAGAACAACCCCTTGTATTATCCAACCTAATTTTCTTAGTATAATTCTTACTATAAGTTATATTTTTTTACATTAAACAGTTTCAAAGCTAGCTACATGTTCTCACCCATGGAATGGATAAACGCAAAGATGTTATCCAAATTTCTTGCACACAAAAGAAAATAGGTTAATTAATTTAATTCTTGTTGGTTGCATTGTTTAGATGGGTTGAATGGTTAGTTCAATTACATTTGTCAGTACATTCTTTCCATTTTTATTCACGACAACAAATTAATTAAATTTCATAGAATACGAGGAACTAATCCTTATCATTTCTTGTCGATGTAATGAGATTATGTTTTTAAAACCAATAACCAATTATAAATCATTTATGAACATTCAATTCGCCTTGCTCCTTGGCTTCAGAATCTTCTCCCAAACACCGCCAAGCATGTTTAATCTAGACAATTCTTCTTAAATAATCAAATATATCACTATAACTATTATATTATAGGTTTTATATAAATCTTAATTTTGAAGTAAAAAAATATACTATGATATAAAATTAAAATTTTATTGGAAAAACGTTTACCGTAAATAATATGTTATGAATTACTTTTACCTCCTAATTATTATCTATATAAAATTACTTTCAACATAAACAATAAGAATATAAAAACAAAAATAAATATATGCAGTGGTCAAATATGGAAGATGTGAAAAAATATAAGCATGACCTATACAACATAGATCTATTACATAAACATGGAGCACTAGGTATTTAAAAGCAACAATTTGAAGTCTCACATCGATATTTAATAATAACCAATTGGAATTGACTTAGTGTAACAACTGAGGTGATAGGGCGAACCGATTGAAGTTGACTTGGTAACTCAATGAACCAATTGAAGTTGACATAAATAAATAAACAACAAATTGAAAATCAATTGAAGTTGACTCAGTGAAAGAAGTAAACTTACTCAATGAACCTGTTGAAGTTGACTTAAATAAAGAAACAAAAAATTGAAATTGACTTGACTTAGTGAAAGAAGTAAAGTTAACCCAATAAACCATATAAAATTGACTTAATTCAAAGACAAATCAATTGAAATTGACCTAATCAAAGAAGTAACAAATTGAAATTTGTTCAAATGAAAGTCCCTACCAGCCTTTTTCACCAAGCTTGGTTATTCTTCTTAAGCTTTTTGCTTTTCTTTCTTTCTTTTTATTTTTTATTTTTTTTAATATAACTTTTGGACATTGTTTGCGCACATTTCAAGCTTCTACCTAAAATGTTTAATCTAATCCAAAATGTTGAAACACATGCATGTCTAGTATTATTTGTGATCTCAAAGTAAACATGTATTTTGTAAAAAAGTGCACTTGAAACATAGTTACGATGAAACAGGAACTATTAACTCAAAATGGGAACTATAACCAAAAAAAAATAAAAAAACCATGAAAAAACAACTCGAAAATGAAAAGTTGTATTTGGAATAACCTTTTTTTTTTCCGAGGTAAATTTTCAACATTTTTAAAAATGCAAGTAAAAGCTAATTTTTTTGGGTGCAAAAAACACTCTCAAAATGAAACATTGTATTGTGGAATAACCTGGTTTTTTTTTCAGAGTAAATTTTCGACATTTTGAAAAATAGAAGTAAAAGCCAATTTTTTTTATGCAAAAACCACCCCGAAAACGAAAAATGGTTAAACAAAAATTTTAGAATAATAAAAAATTATATTAAAAATTTTATAAAAAAAAAGAATTGAAAAAAAAATTAAAATAATTGCAAAAAGAACAAACTTCATTATAAATATAAAAAACAAAAAAAAAAAATTCAAACATTAAAAAAAACCTAAAATTTAAGAAACAAAAATAAAATTAAAATTAAAAATAAAAAACGTTTTAAACATTAAAATTTAAAAATATATAAAAATAAAAATAAAAATTAAATAAAATAAAAATAAATAAAAAAAGAGTTTTAAAAAAAAAATTTAAAAATAAAATATACGAATTAAATTTTTAAAATAAAAAGAAAATGTTGATTAAATTTAAAAAATAAAAATAAAAAAATTAAATTTAAAAAAATATATTAAATTTTAATAACTTTAAAACTTTAAAATAAAAAAAAATAAATAAAAAAAAAAAATTACAATTACAATTTAAAAAAAAAAATAAGTAAATAAAAATTTAAAAAAAAAAAAAAAAAAAAAAAAAAAACATTATTTAAATTAAAAATTTTAAAAAAAAAAATTAATTAAAAATACAAAATGAAATATAAAATACAATAAAAATATTAAATTTAAAATATATATATATTAAAAAAACAAATAAATTTTAAAAAATAAATTTAAATTTAAATCATAAAAAATAATATATATATATATATATATATATATATATATATATATATATATATATATATATATATATATGAACTTAAATTAAAAATATATATTAGATTCTACTAAATTTTAAAAAATAATAATAATAATAATATTAAAATAACAAATTAAATTTAAAAACAAAAATATTAAATTTTAATAAATAAATGAATAAACAAATTAATTTTGAAATTTAAAAAAAAAAACAAAATAAATAAAAAAACATTGTTAAAGTGAAAATTTAAAAGGTTTAAAAATCAATTATAAAATATAAAATTTCATGTAATTAAAAAATAAAAATAAAAACAAAAGTTTAAAAATAAATATTTAATTTTAAAAAATTAAAATTTAAAAAAAAAATATATATATATATATATATATATATATATATATATATATATATATATATATATATATATATATATAAACTTAATATAAATTTAATAATAAAGAAAAATTAAATAAAAATTAAAATTAAAAATAAAAATAAAAAATAAAAAATTAATTAAATTTAAAAAAATATATATACAAAATTTAAAAAGAAATAAGAAAAAAATTTAAAAAGAAGTTGTTTTTTGCATTGGGTATGGGTGGCACCGCCCAGGTGGCGGTAGAGGTCGGTCGCTGGGCGGGCCTCCCACCCAACGGCCGTCCTTCTCTGCCACCTGGGCGTGAGGCCGATTCTCGGAATCGACCTCTCGCCCAGGTAGCAGCGGAGGACAGCTGCTGGGCGACCGGGGAGGCTGAAAGCAGCCCCCTGCCCGCCCAGCGGCCGGCCTCTGTCGCCACCTGGGCAGTAGGCCGATTCAAGCAACCTTCCCGCCCACCCAGCGGCCAGCCTCCGCCGCCACCTGGGCAGCGCCACCCATACCCAATCCAAAATCATTTTTAAATTTTTTTTTGTATTTTTGTTACTAGATTTAATATTTGTTTTCTTTTTAATTTTATTTTTTATTTTTTTAATTTCAAAAAATTTAATTTTTTTTGTTTTAATTTAATTTTTATATTTTAAATTTAATCTTTTTTAATCTTTTTGTTTTTTTTTTAATTTTGTTTTTAAATTTAATATTTTTAGATTAATTATTTTTTTAAATTTGAAATTTAAATTTATTTATTAAATTTATTAAATTTTAATTTTAATTTTTTTTTTAATCTTTTATTTTATTTTATTTTCTTTTTAAATTTTATAAATGGTTTAATTTATAAAAAAACATTATATATATATATATATATATATAATTATTTGCAAATGTTTTTTTTCATTATTTTTTGTTTTTTAATGATAGTTTCTTTTATTTTAATTTGATTTTTCAATTTTAAATTATTATATATATATATATATATATATATATATATATATATATATATATATATATCTTGTAATTTTAATTATTTTTAAATTTTCTATTTTATGTTTTATTTTCTTAATTATATGGCTTTTTTTAATAACTTAAAAAAATGTTTTTGATGTTTTTTTTTTTTTTTTCAATTTTTGTTTTTTTCTTTAAATTATGTGTTTTTTTTTCTCATTTTTTTAATATATATATTTTTTAACTTTTTTTATTTTTACAAGTTAATTTTGTTTTTTTTACATTTTTATAGGCTTCTTTATTGTTTATATATATATATATATATATATATATATATATATATATTATCTGAGTTTTGTTTGTCATGTTTTTCTTATTTTATTTTTATGTTTTATTATCAACATGAAAATCACCACTCTAAAAAAAAGGTTGATGCTGCATCAATACGTTTCAAAATTAACATGAAAATCAATTACATTTTAAAACAAATATTCATACTTCATAAATAAAAATATTAATGTGTCAAAAATATGCACCAAAAAAATGAGTGATTCTGCATCACCACTTTTCAAAATCGGGTGTTTTTTTTCTACCAAAAAAAAGTAGGTACCAGTTCAATTACCTATTTCATTGGTAACCATGTTTTGGGTCCATGTTCCTTAGCTCGGCTTTAACTCTCTGCACATTCTGCGTAGGGGTGGGTTGTTTTTCCTGCATTTTTGCTATTAAAATTGGGCAATCTTCGATCACATGGTCTAGCTGTCTGCAATATTGGCATGATTGTCGTGTCGGATTTGGGCAGTCCCTAGCAAAGTGACCTACTTCTCCACAATTATAGCAGATTAGTTGCCCGCGTCCTTAACCTACGCTTCCTCCCCGACCTCCTTCCCTGCCCCTTGCTGGAGAACCACCGAAGTTCGCGAGAGATCTGGGTGACGCAAGGTCTGATTGTACCCTATACAAGTTTCCTCGATCTATCATCAGACCATAGGTTCAACAATTCTGCTCATCGTGTCCTACCGACCAGCAGAACCTACACCACTGTTGCTTCAGTTCTGGGACATACACTCCTACTCGAGGGCAATGGTTCGTATCATGCAGCCCTGCAATGTGGCAGTCATCGCACCATAACGCAGATCCGCTTGAGCCTGGATGCACTAGGTTGGGTTCTCCACTTGCTCCTGGACGCATCGGACTAGGTCCTCCTACCTGCATGTAATCTGTCAATAGTGGGCACTGATCCTTCATATGGCCCCAGATACCCGACATCGTATGCACCATAGATCTGTGTTAGCTCCTTTTCCCTGTTCCTTTCGTAGGTTCTGAATCTCCATGTGCATAGCTCTGATCTGCTCCTGAATTTGTTGTACTCCTACCGAAGTATCTTCTCTAGGCACAACTTCCAGTTTCATAGCGACTTCCATAGCTTTTTCCTGCGACTCGAAGGTTTGGTGACTCATTGGTACACGCAGGTGAGGTAGTAGCATAGCGATGAACCATTTTGTATGTTGTCTATCGTTATACTTGAATCCTCCTTACCTGATTGCTTTCTTTAGTCTTTGATCAGCTTCCCATACAGACTCAGTCGTTCCTTGCTTGAAATCTTTCACGTCTGCTACGATCTATGAATAGGACTTAGGCTTCCGGAATTGTTGTTTCAGAGCGTCCTTAATATGTTGAATAGATGTGCTTCTGTTTTGAGATATGTATGGCATATACCAGTCCAGATCCCTCTCTTCGAAGGCCAGGGATAGCTACGCCATTTTTACAGTATCGCTTGCCACACCATGCGCAGTCCATACTGAGTCTGCAACAAACCAAAATCGGTCCATGTCCTCATCTCCCGCACCTTTGAAGGTAGGTAATTTCAAGTGCGCTGCCATATCTTCTTTTGGCGGGGTTTCGGGCGAGGTTTTACCCTTACGTGGTTCTGAAGGTGGTGTAGCTGGAGGGCTTTGCGCAGCTGCTCCTTCTAACGGGCTATAGACAGATCTATCCCCTTCTGAATTGGCTCGATAGTACTTACCGCTCCGCGTTGTACTTTCGTTCATAGTGAAGGTCATTCAACCGTACCTACTTTTCTTCTTTCTCAGGCCTTCAATACTTCTCTTGGCATTACACTATCCCCTTCTCAAAATGCTCCCAGTCCCGGCAATGGAACCAATTGTTGGCTCGAGGGGTCCTGACCCTGGTTCGGAGGTTAAGGTTTTCTAACAAACCCCTATACTACTGGCCCTTTCGGCAGTGACCTACTTGCACATGTCAAAGTCTCACCCGAAGCATTATGGGTGGGTGTTGGAACCAGGTTTCTACACCCTGAGAGAGGATAGGTAAGCCAAGCAGAGCTGTGTCCGGCTTTATAATGACCAAATCACCTGTCTCAAAACCGGATCTATGGATCTCCTTCGCATCCACGTGCGCAAGGTCAACTATACTTACTGTGCTCAACAAATCATATACTTCTAAAATAGTAGTGCAGCATTACATAAAACATAACAGAACAAACCCAGATGCAGTAAAAACACTTAACACAGTACTTTCGCAGCTTAACACAGAATATGCATAACACAGCAGCTATCAAAGATTCGCATTAACAGTAGACATAGATTCAGTTACTCAACCAACCTTTCTCATTCATTAATCCTTCAGTCCCTTCTTACAATACCCAAACCTGACCTGCGCACACAGCAGCAGGGTCCGCACATAGCAGGACTTGGGATCTCTACACACACAACCAGCAGGAGTCCTTTCCCCAAAAACCCAAATAGATCTACTAAGCTACAATTCGCATCAAGATCTCATCATCTCCTTGTCTTACAATTCAAAATGTCTTTCTATTTATAATCATCTAGCCTAATTCTTTCCTATGGTCCGCAAACCGTGGTTTACGGACTCTAGGTCTACCCTTTGACCCATTACAATGCTTTCGGGGCTTTGCCCCACCCCAAAACCCCTGCGCTAGACTAAATATAATCAAAAATATGCAAAATTGGACCATTTTCGCAGCTTGCAGGAGACCCTATTCCAACAGTCCCCTAACACAATCTTGTGACTCGTCCCGAGTCACTGGGGTGGTGCGCTCTCTACATGCGCATGTAGGGCATTGATGGCTGCGATCAGTGGAGGCAATACTTCTTGACTCTGAGCGGCAGCACTCTGCGTGATGTCTACAAGCTTTGGGAGGTCGGTCCTTCAGTAGCCATGGTAACCCGTTCTAATATCTGGTTGAGTTGCTCGATTGCACCATTGGTATCCTGTGATAGCTGGAGAGCAGCGTCGGCCCATGGCTTCAAGTGTTTTGTGATGGCATGCCTCGTTCGCCGGAGATCCACAATTGTATCGCGGAGTGCGTTGCTAGTCTTCAAGAGTATCAGACGCTGCGCAGGGACTAAGGAGGGCAAGGTGGCTTCGATCTGATCGAAAGCGGATTCCTTTTGTCGTAAGTCCTGCCTGATGTTCTGAAGCACCAGGTTGAACTGGACCGCTGTCTAGAGCTGCATGGCTGACTCGAGCAACTGATTACCCTGAGTAAGTTGTCTCGTAATGATGTTCGTAGCATCTGTTACCAGCGCAGCACGCTGGGCTCGTACCTCCGGAGGTGTGGCAGGCTGTAATTGGGCTTGTAATGCGGTGAGTTGCTAGTCCATTTGGGTCTTGAGGGTCTGTATTTCGGTTCTGGATGCCTGTAGTGCTGCAACCAATCCTTCTACTGTAGCCCGGAGTGGAGTTGTAGCCGGGAGCTCATCTAGGACCTCTGTGTCGAGCTACTGGACCACTGTTTCGAGCTGCGCCTTCTGCGAGATAGCAAGGGACACGTCTGCAGTCTGTCGTGCGATGATCAGCGTGGCCACATCGAGCTGTTGCTGCGTGGTCTGGTCGCGATGATGGATCTCTTGAAGCACGGCGGTGTGTAAACCCTGTAACACCTCGCGGGGCAGCTGCGCCAAGTCCAACTGTAGTCCTGTATCCCCTGGAAGGTGGGCGCCGACTAGGACAGTGCTAGGCAACGAATAAGCATGGCTTTCATTTGTAGTTAGCCCGGTACTAATGGTAGGGTGCAGCGTATTCGTATTTGTCCGGAGGTCTCGAATCTCAACCTGCATGGCATCGATTGCAACCTTTTTTCATGTTTCTATGGCTGCCCATTGAACCTCTGTAGCCAGAGTAAGTGCGTCCATGATTTTCTCGAGATCACCATCAATTAGCATGATCGTTGCATCATATTTTGGGCATTGGGCATGCTGCTTTTTCCAGGGCCCCTTTACAAGCTCCCTGTGCCGCTTCGTACCACAGGGGGATGTAGTATCCTTGTTAGTCAACCCTTTCGTTCGCAGGACTAGCTGCAAGTTGACCGTGTCAGTTCTCACAGTGATCTGCGGCAGTTGCGTAACATCTTTCGTGGCTTCTTCCAAGCCCGTCCGGCTGGATCTTGCAATCATCCCAGGTTTGGAAGGGGTGTTAACTTCCATCATATAGCTTTGACGCTAATCTGTGTAGGGTTCGAAGTCAATTTTTCCTACAGGGAGCCAGAGGTCAATTAGCTTATCAATTTCAGCGTCGCCGGACCCCCTCAACGTAATGTCTACAGGCTCTGGACTGGTAAGCGTCGAAGCGTCTGCGGGGTTAGGGGCTGCCATCTTAACGTAAGGAGGGGCTCCTGAATTTGGAGACTCACAGGCAATGGAAGTGATTTGATTGGGTATGAACAGAACGCGAAAAGTCCAGAAAATCATGCAACAAAACAATACATGCAGATTACAGAGATGATATGGAACCATGGTCGGAGTTATCCTTTCTCCTTTATAGTGCCCGTGGCTGGCCAATGGTAAGGTGAAGCTTACTTGGACCTTACCATCAAGCAAACGGTAAAAACTCACAATAAATTGCCTCATTAATTTCCAGCTGCCTGTTTTCCGTAACGATAATATTCCCTTTTTACCAGAGTTCAGTGTTCCAACTATCATCGTTCGCACCCTATGGCCTTCCCACAAATCTACTGACCTTGGATGAAGCATCTGTGCTGCTTGCGCATCCTTAATTATAGCCGAAGTAGGGTGTGCTGTAATGCGATTCAGGTGCAGCCTAAACAACTTGGCAACCGTGCGCATCCCATCCAGTTTCGAGTTTGGAGTAGTACGGGGATAATCCTTTCCTTCTTGCATTCCCCATGTTTCGGATGCGATGTGCAGGCGTGGTATACCCTGAGTCAAGGCGTCAGTGTTCTTCAGAGCTGCATCGAGCACTCCTGTGCCATCCGCCACCCTAAATGTTCGCAGAAACTCATCCCGCAAATTCTACCAATGGCGATTGCACTGATGTAGCTCCGTGTCTAAATACCATGCAACTGGACGCAGTCCCAAAGCATGGATAAATAGGTGGACCTGTTCTTTTGGGGTTCTGTCGCACCACTACATTTCCAATGCGAGCAAATATCTGCGTGGATCTTTTGACCCAAGGAACTTTTTGATCCATCTCACAACTGGAGCTTCAAATCGCAGGATCATCTTATCCCGACATTCCTCCCAATCGCGGAATACCTTCCCATGTGTATCCCACCAGCGCGCAGGTGTTCCGCGTAGGGCTAGCTTAAGGGCCCATATCCTGCGTCCCTTGGGAACATATGCTTCGAATGCACGTAAAAATTCCTTAATGTTACCTGAATCCCCAAAGTAGGGTAGGTCTCTTACCTCGGAGGAGATGCAGCGGAAGTTCCTTGTGACCCTAAGACATCGCAGCGCCGAAACCTCATGCAACTGGTCTTGCCAATTCTCTAGTTCCATGTCAAAGTCGGAAAAGCATTCATTGTTTTTTTCCCAGCAGGGTACTCCTTCTGTCGTGGGGTTAATCCAATCTTCGTCTTGCGTATTCAACTTGTAAATGTGATCTACTTCCTCTTCATCGCACATTGGCTCTGTATACCACACACCTTCCACAGGATCCAACGGTACTATTACTCGTGTACCATTATTTTCAAACACCATGCTTCACTTTTTGAGATTGATAACACCCCCCATATCTATAGCCCAGTCTAGTCCTAGGAGTGCAGGGTAGGGGTTCGCATCTTCTACGATTTCTGTTACCTCAAAGTCAGCTTGGGCCCTTACTTCTGCGATATCTACCATGATTTTTAGCATCCTTCCTAGAGGGATGATCTTTTGTTGATTCGCCATGCGTAGCTGGATGGTGGACCATTCCAACTTAGGTTCTCCCATTCGTTGCCATGTTTGGTTAGGTAACAGGTTTGCATCTGATCCAAGGTCCAAAATAACCTAATCCATCTCGTAGTCACCAATCTGCGCAGTCAGCCACATTTCTCTTCCTGTGCGTTTTTTATACCTGTATAGTTTGTGTACATCCTTGGTCCCTGGGATCGGATCGGGCCGTGCTGCGCAGCTATTCATTAATGCCTGAAGGTTCTTTATAGCCTTTGGGTTACATAGCAGCTTCATACATGCCTGCAGAAAGGGCTCGACCCCCTCATTTGTCTTGGGGTGTGTCGGTACCTGCACAGTAGCTGCTTTATCCTGAGCGAAGTCTTGGCCAGCTAAGGCCATTGTTTCTTGTCCCTTTTGCATGTTTGATCCTTCTTGACGGGTCAGAGGATCCCTGGCAGCCTCTTCCTTTGGTCCCCAGGTGGCCATCCCATTGTGTTATGACTTTCACACTTGGGTCCATGTTCCTTAGCTCGGCTTTAACTCTCTGCACATTCTGTGTAGGGGTGGGCTGCTTTTCCTGCATTTTTGCTATTAAAATTGGGCAATCTTTGATCACATGGTCCAGTTGTCTGCAATATCGGCAGGATTGCCATGTATGATTTGGGCAGTCCCTAGCAAAGTGCCTTGCTTCTCCACAATTATAGAAAATTATTTGTCTGCGTTCTCGACCTGTGCTTCCTCCTTGACCTCCTCCCCTACCCCTTGCTGGAGAGCCACCAAAGTTCGCGGGAGATCTGGGCGACACAGGGTTTGATTGTACCATATAAAAGTTTCCTAGATCTATCATCAGATCATAAGTTCGACAGTTCTTCTCATCATGTCCTACCGACCGGCAGAATCTGCACCATTGTTGCTTCAGTTCTGAGACATATGCACCTAGCCGGTGGCAACGGTTCGTATCATGCAGCCCTGCTACATGGAAGTCATTACACCACAACGCAGATCCGCTTATGCCTGGATGCAATAGGTTGGGTTCTCCACTTGCTTCTGGACGCACCAGACTAGGTCATCCTACCTGCATGTAATCTGCCAGTAGTGGGCACTGATCCTTCGTATGTCCAGATGCCCGACATCGTATGCACCATAGGTCTGTGCTAGCTCCTTTTCCCCGTTCCTTCCGTAGGTTATGAATCTCCATGTGCATAGCTCCGAGCTGCTCCTGAATTTTTTGTACTCCTACAGAAGTATCTTCTCTGGGCGTAGCTTCCAGTTTCATAGCGACTTCCACAGCTTTTTCCTACGACTCGAAGGTTTGGTGACTCATTGGTACACACAGGTGAGGTAGCAGCATAGCGATGAACCATTCCATATGTTGTCTATCGTCATACTTGAATCCTCCTTCCCTGATTGATTTCTTTAGTTTTTTATCATCTTCCCATATAGACTCAGTCATTCCTTGCTTGAAATCTTTCACGTCTGCTACGATCTGTGAATAGGACTTAGGCTTCCAGAATTGTTATTTCAAAGCGTCCTTAATATCTTGAATAGATGCGCATCCATTTTGAGATATGTATCGCATATACCAGTCCAAAGCTCTTTCTTCGAATTCCAGGGACAGTTGTGCCCTCTTCACCGTATCGTTTGTCACATTTTGCGCAGTCCATACGGAATCTGCAACAAACCAAAATCAGTCCATATCCTCATCTCCTACCCCCTTGAAGGTAGGTAGTTTCAGGTGTGCATCCATATCACTGTCTGGCGGAGGTGGTGGTATGGGCGAACTCTTACCTTTGCATGGGCTGGATGGCGGTGTAGCCGAGGGGCTTTGCACAACAATCTCTCACAGAGGGTTATGGATAGATATTTCCCTTTCAAGGTTGGTTCAATAGTATTTACCGCTATGTGTCGTTCTCTCGTCTGGATCCGAGGTCATTCACTTGGTATGACTACACAGAATACTCTTCTCGCACAGTAATATCTTAATCAGCAGGGGTAATGTCTTCAAAAACTTGCCCCGTAAACCTTTAAAGAATCTTCACTCTACTTCAGAGTAGGAGACGAACTGATCAATGGAAAATTCTGTCACAAACTCTCCTAGCACATTGTCTACCCAGTGATCCACCGTGCAAGTGATGGTATTATCAGTCCTTTCTAGCTGCTAGATCAGCCCTGGAGTCCACTGAGTGACTCGTTCGTCCTTCCAACACTTCTGGAACTCTACGAGCCTTGCCAGCCACTCCTGAAGCTCAATTGCAGATGTCACAAAGAAAATTTTGTTGCTTTATGTAAGAATGTACCTGTTTTTCCAATTTTCCGTCGTTAACCTCGTGCTACAATTCTCTTTTATCACAAATTCCTTAATCTGCTTTTCGAACCACTCTTCAATTTCCTTCCTCTTAGGCTTCCAGTACTCTCTTTTCATTACCCAATCCATCTCTCAAAATGCTCCCGGTCCCGGCAACGGAACTGATTGTTGGCTCGAGGGGTCCTAACCTAGGTTCGGAGGTTAAGGTTTTCTAACAAACCCCTATAATACTGGCCCTTTCAGCAGTGACCTGCTTGCGTAGGTCAAAGTATCACTCGAAGCAGTATGGGTGGGTGTTGGAACCAGGTTTCCGCACCCTGAGAGAGGATAGGTAAGCCAAGAAAAGCTGCATCCGGCTTTATAATGACTAGACCGCCTATCTCAGAACTGAATCTATAGATCTCCTTCGCATCCATGTGCGCAAGGTCAACTATACTTACTGTGCTCAACAAATCATATACTTCTAAAACAGTAGTGTAGCATACATAAAACATAATAGAACAGACCCATATGCAATAAAAACACTTAACACAGTACTTTCGCAGCTTAACACAGAATATGCATAACATAGCAGCTATCAAAGAATCGCATTAACAATACACATAGATTCAGTTACTCAACCAACCTTTCTCATTCATTAATCCTTCAGTCCCTTCTTACAATACCCAAACCCGACCTGCGCACACAGCAGCAGGGTCCGCACACAGCAGGACTTGGGATCTCCGCGCACATAGCCAGCAGGAGTCCTTTCCCCAAAAACTAAAACAGATCTACTAAGCCACAATTCACATCAAGATCTCATCATATTCTTGTCTTACAATTCAAAATGTCTTTCTATTTATAATCATCTAGCCTAATTCCTGTGCTAGACAAAATATAATCAAAAATATGCAAATTGGACCAATTTCACAGCTTCCAGGAGACCCTATTCCAACACCTCTGCCTTTCCTTTAGATTCTTCTTTGGCACTCCCCCGACTCCAGATCCCCACGTATCCCTCTACTCAGCGTTGCACTGCGCAGTCCCCTCTGGGTTGTGACTTCCTAGTTTGCGCACCTCTTCCCTAGCCCTTCCGCTCCCCCGGTCTTCGACAATGTTTGTCCCCCTACTGCGCACCCTTCCCTTGAAGCCTCTCCCTTGCCTCATCGTGCAATGGCTCCCAGATTGCACCAGAGAACTATCCGAGGTGGACAGAGAGGGGCTCTCCCCGGATGTTATCACTGTGGAGAGGAAAACTGTTTGGAGTCTGTTGAAGGCTCCTCCTCCGGCAGTTTTGCAAGACAGAGCCCCAATCCTGAGCAAGAGGAAGAATTTCTAGTGAAAGCTGTGCAGAGAGGCCGGCGCGGTCCTCAGAAGTCTACCATCGCACACTAGGCACACCCCCTGCCCGCAAGACTAATCCACTGCCGACTCAAGTGGAGGATGACGATGAATCAGATTTTTGGGTTATGGGCTCTGAAGGAAATTGGACGTGCGTCCATGACCAGTGCTTGGCACATTGCCTCTTTAAGATGTTCAGATGCTTTAGTTGCTCAGGAGTCCATGAAAATGCATCTTTCTTCAATAATGTTGTTAGAGGTGCTCCTATTCTCCCATAATTCTTAACAAACTTGCGATAATATCATGTTAACCCGAGAAATCCTCACAACTGCATTATGGTTGTGGGACTTTCCATTCCTTAATGGATTTAATTTTGTTAGGGTCTACCTTAACACCCTCCTGAGATACAATATGACCCAGATATTCCACCTCTTGTACTCCAAAGAAACATTTGGAGGTTTTTTCATATAATTGTTTCTTCTCCAATAGTTTGAGCGCCTTGTCAACATGTTGAACATGATCCTTCCAAGACCTTTTGTAGATTAGTATATCATCAAAAAATACTAACACAAATTTTCTAAGGAAAGGTCTGAAAATGGAATTCATCAACCATTGAAATGTATAAGGTGCATTGGTAAGGCGAAAAGGCATGACCAACAATTCATAATGACCTTCATGAGTTCGAAATGTTGTTTTCGGAATATCTTCAGTATTCATTCTAATTTGATGATATCCTGAACGGAGATCCAACTGGGTAAAATAAATTACTCCATGTAATTCATCCAATAATTCATCAATCACATGAATGGGAAATTTATCTTTAATAGTGAGCTTATTGAGCTCCCTATAATCTGGATACATGCACCATGATCCATCCTTCTTGTGCACCAATACTACTGGAGCAGAGAAAGAACTTTGACTAGGCTGAATTATACTAGCCTCTAACATTTCTGCAATCATACATTCAATTTCGCTCTTTTGGACATAAGGATATTTGTAAGGCCTTATGTTTGGAGTAACACTACCTGGAATCAAATGAATAACATGATCATGATCATGAATAGGTGGGAGTCCTTTGGGAGTTTCAAACAGGAATGATTGTCCAATACTATTTGGAGATCTGGAGAAATATATGATTTTGATGTTGGAACTTCTAGTGAGCATAATTGTGCAATAATGCCTCGTTGTTCTTTCTTCAGAATATTTTTCATGACATTAGAGCTTATTATATTTCCCGGCTTTCCTGCGATACCCCGTAATTCAACTTCCTTTCCTTCTGGAAAAAAAAAAAAAAGGTTCTTGAAAATTAAAATCTATCGTCCCCAGAGATTGTAATCATTGTACTCCTAGTACAACATCAGCACCTCCCATTGGAATGGAAATCATTGGAATATTCAATACATATTCCCCAATGGTTATTAATGGCAGAAGTGTCCTCAGACACATAATTTTATTAATAAGAAAAGAAATTACATGAGAAATTTGCAAGAGTTGACACCCATAGACTCCAACTCACTTGCAATCAGGAAAAAGAGTTATATATAAGCTACATGTCCTAACCTTTTTTTAGTTATGGATGACTTATTAAAATAACAAGTGTACGACTGCGCGCTGCTCCCCCCCGTGCTCTGAGCAGCTAGGGTTCCTGGAGAGACTCTGCGCCGCTCTGGCTGCTGCGCCCCTGCGCACAGCCCTGCGTCCGTTCACTGCTGCACGATGGGGACGCCTGGGGGCTCTGCCCCCCCTCCTGTTCCGCCTGAAGTCACAGCCTTTCGCACTTTGATTGCTGCCGGTTCAAAACGCCCCCCATCAGCTACTCAGCAGAAGTTCATAAAAAAATTGGATTCGATCCCTGCAGTAGCTTTGCCTGAGGAGGAAACTTGTAAAGCGGCGTTAAATCTGGCAGATAGGGGCCTCATTGGTCAGTTTACGGGCCTTTGGCCGTCCCCCAAATCCGTGGAGGAATGGTCTCAGAGAAACTGGAAACCACTGATAAAAGACGACGTCAAGAGCTACTTCGTGGGCAAAGGGTTCTTCGTTTTCGTCTTCGAAAATCCGGAAGACAGAAGCCTAATCTTCAGAAACGGTCCCTACTTCATGGGGCCGCAAGGCTTGTACTTAAATAAATGGACGCCGGATTTTGATCCTACTCAAGACGTTCCTTCAGCTGTCCCGGTGTGGGTGAGACTCCCCCATCTGCCTCTACACTGCTGGAATCATAAATCGCTTCAAGCTATTGGGAATGCGCTAGGTAAATAAATTGACCAAGCAGTTAGAAAAGATCAGTACTCTTGTGCCCGAATCTGTGTTGAAGTCGACCTCGAAGAAGGCCTCCCTGAAGCGATCAAGCTCACGGCAGCAGGATGGACGCATGTCCAAGAACTCGACTATGAACAACTCCCCTTTAAATGTCGACATTGCCACGGGCATGGACACTTTGCGAGGCACTGTAAGAAGCGCGCAGAGGAGCAATCGGATAAAATAATCAAGGATCAATGGACTCTAGTCCAGAGAGCTGGCCATGCAAAAAAGGATACAGGAAGAGGCGCTGCTTCTGGAGATAGGAACATTCCTTCACCCACCCAGGAGGCGGAAGAAACCTTAAAAGAAGCTGAGGGCGCAAAGAGTGACCCAATGAACACTGCTACAGAAAATGAGATTCAAATAGAAGCCTCCCCCCCAAGCAACGAGGGAGGCGCTGCCACCCAAGCTGAAGTACCCCTTGGCAGCCCCCCCAACCCTACTTATGCAGAAGTCACAAAGAAAAAGGCAGCAGAAAGCACAGATTCCTCAGAAGAAGAAATTTATGAGCGCCCATCGAAAAGAGCTGGAAGGAAATCCCGCAAGGAAAAGAGAGAAGAAGAAGCTGAAAGGCTCAAAACACAAGGAAGCCAGTCCACGATAGAAATGTCGATCGGAATAAATAGCAGGTCCAGGCCACTCAAGGGTGGCTCCACCCCGCTCTCAGGTAAATAATGAAGCTAGTCTCTTGGAATTGCAGAGGTCTGGGGAGCCAAGCAAAAATAGAAGCAGTAAAGGACCTATTGAAGTCGGAACTTGCAGATATCCTCTTGCTCCAAGAGACAAAGATAGCAGGGCAAGCACTGCTAGAAATCAGCAAGTCAAAATGGAAAAAAAGCTCAGGCAAAGCGGTCAGCGCGAGGGGCTCTTCGGGAGGACTGGCAACTCTTTGGTCCGAAGAAAAATACCAGCTGATCAAAACTCACGAGACCCAACACTGGATATACACGGAAATAATCCATCTTGCAAGTAAGTTGACTATCTCTCTTGTCAATCTTTATGTCCCTGTCAATTATTCAGTTTATTCGAAAAAGAGAATGCTGGAACTCTTTGGCAGCCTTTTTAGAGCAAGAATCCCCCAACAACATCATTCTCGCTGGGGACCTCAACATTGTTCTGAAAGCTAAAGAGAAAAGAGGTGGCTCCTATTCCAAATACCACATGGTAGCCATTGTTGAAGAGCTTGCTCAGCAGTGGGATTTATTGGACGTTAACCCAACTCAAGGCCTCTTCACATGGTCGAATAATCGTACCGGCAGCACATTTCGCCTCGCCAGACCGTTGTCCAATCATCTCTTCTTATGAACAAGAAGATCTTAACAACAAAAATCCTGCCCAAGCTTACCTCCGATCACAAGCCTATTCTGCTCAGTATAGATGATGAAGAGGATCTGGGCCCCATCCCATTCCGCTTTTCCCCTCTATGGATTGAGAGAGCAGGCTTCTCTGAAACGGTGTCTGCTGCTTGGGCCTCCTCCATCTCTGGTTCTCCCAGCTATGTTTGGGAGCAAAAGTTGAAGGCCACCAAAAAAGCGTTGAAGGAATGGATCAAAAATCCAGCCCCCAATCCTTCTTCTCATAGAGCTGAAGCAGTTCTGAATCTGCACACTATTCAAAATGAAATGGAAAGCCAAAACATAAACGATGAGCTGCTGGACAAGGAAACTAAAGCCCAGAGAGCTGCCTTTCAATCCTTTAGAAAAGAGGAGGAATACTGGAGATTAAAGTCCAGAAGTCTTTGGTTAAAAGCTGGGGACCGTAACACCTCTTTCTTCCACAGACAGTATCGTGCTAGACTGTCAAGGAACCATATTGCAGAAATAAAGAATGATGATGGCCATATCTATAAAGGATTCCAACAAGTCAAAGAAGCAGCAGAAATGCATTTTAAAAATCTTTACAGTTTGGACACCCATTGTGAAGAAGAAGAAGAAGCAGATTTTCTCAGTCACATCCCTCCCCTCATCTCTCCGGAGGACAATTCTGATCTTTGCAAACCTGTCACTGAGGAAGAAATAATCAAAGTCATCTGGTCCATGGAATCAGATAAGGCCCCAGGACCCGACGGATTCACAATTCACTTCTACAAAGCATGCTGGGACAACATAATCAAACATGATCTGCAAAAGATGATTTGGGGATTCATGAAAAAAGCGAAAGTAGGGGGCAGCACCAATTCAACCTATTTAGCTTTGATCCCCAAAGACACCAATCCGGAAACCTTCGCAAGATTCAGACCAATCTCGTTATGTAATGCCTCCTACAAGATCTTGGCAAAACTGTTGGCTAGCAAATTAAAGCCCTTACTCCCATGACTGATCTCTAGCTCCCAAGGAGGTTTCGTAGAAGGCAGGCATATATTGGATAATGTCATACAAGTGCAGGAGACCATACACTCAAGAAAGCAAAGAAAAGAGAAAGGTATGCTCATAAAGTTAGACATGGCGAATGCTTTTGACAGAGTGAACAGAACTTTCCTCAGCAAAGTTTTGCTCTCCTTTGGCTTTTCTCCTCAGTTTGTAAATCTCATAAAAGCCTGCACGGACAATCCATGGATTTCCCCTCTCATCAATGGCAGGCCAACCAAGTTCCTCCAAGCTAGGAGAGGCATCAGGCAAGGATGCCCGCTCTCCCCCTTTTTATATATTTTAATGGCTGAAACTCTAAGTAGAAAACTCGAAGCAGAAAGAAGGACTGGTTCCTTTCCGGGCCTCAAACCCACCAGCAGAGTTAACTCCCTGAATCATGCTCTCTTTGCAAATGACTCGATTCTATTGGGAGGAGCCTCAACCAGAATAGCTAAGGCCTTCGATTCAGTCATCAGAAACTACTGCAAAGTCTCGGGAGCCCAAGTAAATGAAAGGAAAAGCGAAGTATTTAGTTGGAACACTGATCAACAGGAGCTCAACAATATAGCTAATCTTCTAGGATTCAAAGGGCACTTCCAATGGGACAGGATCAAATATCTCGGGCTTCCCATAATTTCTGGAACGAATAGGAGGTCGCTCTGGAGTGACATTATCAGCAAACTCAAAACCAAAATTTCTTCATGGGGAGGATCCTGGCTAACAAAAGGAGGAAAGGTCATCTTGATTAAATCACAACTCTCTCGCCCTTCCACCTATCAAGCCGCGTTCCTCGCTCGCCCCAAAGATTGTAATGGATCGATTCTCGCGCTAATAAGAGACTTTCCTGCAAGGAGGAAGGGGAAATGAAAAAAAACTTCACCTCGGTCAACTCGGGAAATAGTAAAAACTCAAGAGAAGAGGGCGTCCTCTTAAATCCGAGACCCCTCTCTCGTTCAACTTGCCCCTGCTGCAACCTCAGAAATTTCGCTCAAAGAGCCTCTCGCACTAGTGAATGAATGAGCGAGAGCGAAATACACAAACAAGGCGCGCTAGAGATATACAACTTAAGAGCACACGCACAAAGACGATGCCGTGGAAGCTTTGCATCAAGAGCAGCTTTTTAATGTTTAAGCGATTTGTTTATAGATCCTGTGGAACGGGAAAGAGACAAACTTATGGCACGATCGCATAATGGATAGAGAGCCACTGAAGGATAAAGCGGAAATTGCCGAATTAAAAGACTGGTTAACCTCCGAAGGCAAGAACAGAGTATCGGATATTTCGACTTGGGACGCTAATGGAGACTGGACCGGCTGGGCAATCGATCCCCCTGTTCTGTTGCACGCACAAAGCATCAAACTGCTCGACATGTTGGAGGACGCAGCACCTATTCATAGCAGTTTGAAGGATCGATGGGGTTGGGGACTCTCCGGAGAATACACCACTGCAGGTGGCTACAAAGCCTTTCAAACCTCTAGGACCAGCAAGCACAACGCAGAGTTCTGGAAAAATGTTTGGGAACCTCGCACTCCCGAAGTCAATTTTCCTCGATACGGTCCATAACAAAATTCTAACTGGCGACAACATGGCTAAAAGGAATTTCGCTGGTCCATACAGGTGCGCCCTCTGCAGGAGCAACAACGAAACAGCACAACACCTCTTTATTGAATGTCATTTCGCTAAGGCAGTGTGGGACTTCGCGTGTGATTTTCATATAAACGCCCCAAACACATACCTCTCGTTCCCGAGCTTTTGCGATTGGAGACAACTTTACCCGCTTTGTATTCCTCAAAAGTCCTTCTGGCGCAAAGTCTGGAATGCTCTCCCTAAGTGTGTGTGTTGGCAGATTTGGATTGCGCGCAACCAGATGATTTTCAATGAATTGACACATACTCCATTGCAGGTTGCTGCAAAAGCCAGATCATTCCTTTTGGAAGCGGCCCAACAGCAGTACTACAAAGAGGATTCTATGCTACAGCCGGTCGAGAAGAGGTGGCTAGAACCTCTTGATCCCCATCGCAGAAAGTACCTTCTCCCTCCCCTTACAGCTTCCCCTTCTTGGAGAAAGCGAGATCCAGATGCATCTTTTCAGCAATGGTGGAGAGCACAAAAGACAAATACCATCTTCTTTGACGGGGCGTCTAAAGGGAACCCTGGACCTTCTGGTGCAGGCGGGATCATTTACTCCCCAAATGGCGCTTCCCGTGACTCTTTCTACTGGGGTCTCGGTCTGAAAACTAATAATCAAGCGGAGCTTTTAAGCCTCCTCAAAGCCTGTCAAATTGCTAGGGAGAAAGGGATCAAAGACATACAGATTTTCGGTGATTCGGAAATCCTCATCAAGAATCTGAACACGGAAGAGAAATTCAGAAATGCAAGCCTAAACAGGGTCCTGGAAAGACTGAAAAGGGTTCTCACAGCTTTCAATTCTTATAAATTCTATCACATTCTGAGAAGCTCAAACAGTGAAGCAGACTTGATGGCCAACAAGGGGAGCGCAACGCAGAAAGGTCTGCTCTTTATAAACGAAGAAAGAATTGCAGAAATGCCTTGGTAACGTCAAGTCTTAAAATCAGCTGCTGCTGGAATTCTAAGATGTATTCTGGGTCGTTAAGGCACAGCCCTGCCCACTCTTTTTCTTATAAATAAAAAACTCATACCCGTTCAAGTTAAAAAAAAAAAAAAAAACAACTAGTGTCCATTTACAATAAATATCCTCCTAACAAATCTACTAACTTTTCTCCTATATTAGAGCCTAAGATATGACACTTTTCTAGAGTCATATCTTTCTTAACAATATTCTATTTCTAAGTGTCTCCAATATTAATTTAAATATTCTAATTTAATAAATATTTTATTTTAGCTTTAAACTATGATATTTGGATCATCTAACATTCCCCCCTATGATCCAAAGATACATTACAACATATACCAAGTTCATCCCTGAACTTAGTAAATTTTATCCTGCCATGAGGTTTGGTGAAGATATCGAAGATCTGATCTTCTGAAGGACAATAAATCTGCTTGATGACATCCTTTGCAATGAGTGATCTGATATGACGATACTTGGTGTCCACATGTTTTTTCTTTGAATGAAAATCTAGGTTCTTGGCAAGCTTTATTGTTGATTGGTTGTCGATGAATAATGATGTAACTTCTGTTTGAGGAATTCCCAAGTCCTGTAAAACTCTACACAACCAAACAATCTCACATGCCGCTTCCCATGCTGATATGTACTTTGCTTATACTAAAGAAGTGGCCATTGTAGCTTGCTTCTTGCAACTCCAAGACATTGCAGTTGCCCCGATGTTCATTAAATAACCTGAGGTTGATTCCCTATCATCAATATTGCCAATGGAGTTGGCATTTGAAAATCCATCAAGTACAATATTTTTAGCCTTTTTGTAAAGAACACCAAAATATTTGGTTCCTTGGATATCACGAAGAACTCTTTTGGCTGCATTCCAGTGGCTGTCTCGTGGTTCCCGCCCGGTGACAAAGATCAACGAATTGAACGAATATTTACAGCATAATAAAGATCCATTCGTGTTGTGTAACCAACTCAAAAATAGAAGAAAAAAGATATCAACGCCTTTAGAAATAAGCTACTTCGAGGGGGAAACCTCCAATACACTACATGAATGAACAATTCTTGGATGATACAAATTACAAAACCTCATTTCTATATATAGGAGTCCATGGGGCCACAATGTAATCTTAGTGGGGACACAATGTAATCCTAGCCAACCTAACAATAATAATGTAAGGGCACAATAATAACAATATGGGGGTTACAGTATAAGAATTAACAATAATAACAATCAGGGGGGCCACACTAACATAATAAGGGGCTACACTATTAATATAGGGGCTTAACATGCCCCTCTCCTTCAAACAAGTGTTGTCCTCAACGCTTGATTATTTCTTGATGCTTCTGTATAAAATTCTCATCGTCCCACGTGGAATATTCTACAGGAAAGTTCTTCCACTTGCCGAGATAATTTGAAATTGATTGTACTTGTCGAGTTCTTGTTTCTGTGACTACTTCAGAACTTCTTTCAATGTGATGTTGATCTTCCTGTTGTTTCGTTTGATTTTGCACCAAAGTTACGTTATCCTTTGAGAGTTGGAGAACTTGTTGTTGATGCTCGATGTCATATTCCACTAATTTATCATCCATATTATCTATTATTTTATCCTTCAAACCATCCAACTTAGCTCCATTTCTTCTTTTAAACCATCTATGTCATCTTCGGTTGCTCTTGTAAGATCGAAATTTTTTAATTTCTGGTACCGTAATTTTGATATCTCATACCGTAATCTTCCACTTGTTGACTATAGTATAGATTTCGAGGCTTAATGGGTGTTGAATTCTTTTTAGGAGGCATTTCAGAATGCAATACTGAAATATATGCTCAATAGGCCCTTGGAATCACTTCAAACTGATTTTTCAAACAAGATTTATGCAATTTGGGAAAAACAATACACACCTTTTGCTTGCTTTTGAGGAGCTCGATATTGGAATTGGATTATCTCTGTGATTGTGAATCTTCAATATTTGAAATTCTGCAATGAAATAGCTCTCTAAATTCTCTTTCAAATGCCACAGGTCTGACCTGATTTGGATTCTCCAAGCCAAAGTTGTGTCCAATCTCCCACAATGACCTAATTCTGGACTGGTTCAGTAGAGCAAACTTGTAGGACTTGCCACGTGTCACTGTTTCATCCTTTGTCTCTGAAATTGATAGCCAAGAAACTATAGTCCATGTACTTGCGACCACTTTTTACAGAACTCAAATCCACTGCCCAAAGAGAGAGTTATTGAACTTTTCCCACGATCACCTCTTTGAGATGAAATTCAGGAGCCTGAAAAAGCACTACCTTCCACAGATCATATCTCCAAAAATATTGCGAACCAAGCTCTGAAATTTTTTGACAAATTTCTCAGATTTCAGCTTTTAAAAATTGCTGCCAAATTTCATCTAAAACCTTGTACAAAAAGAATTTATAGCGAAATGCTACGATGACCATTTTAGGAGCCCGAAAAAGACCTAACCTCCCGTATGATATCTCCGCAAATATTACGAACAAAGTCTTTGAAATTTTTAGACAATCTTCCTCAGGATTTTAGCTTCGCACCCTAAAAATTTCAGCTTCTGAAACTTCGTAGAAAAAAAGTTATAGCGAAAATTCCACGATGACCTGTTTGGAGCAGCGAAACCCTAGAATCCAAAGCTCTGATACCAAATGTTGTGTAACCAGCTCCAAAAATAGAAGAAAAAGATATCAACGCCTTATAAATAAGCCACTTCGAGGGGGCAACCTCCAATACATTACATAAATGAACAATTCTTGGATGATACAAATGAACAAAACCTCCTTCTATATATAGGAGTCCATGGGGCCACAATATAATCTTAGTGGGGCCACAATGTAATCCTAGCCGACCTAACAATAATAATGTAAGGGCACAATAATAACAATATGGGGGTTACAGGGGTACAACAATAACAATAAGTGGGGCTACACTAACATAATAAGGGACTACACTATTAATATAGGGACTTAACAATTCGAGTGGTTGTCAAATAAATTAGGCTGCCAATCAACTGTCTATAAGTAGTGCTATATGTTATCACTCAGATTGATCCTCAGGCTGAAGAAGGAAATCCTGAGGTAACCTCAAACCAATATTTGGACTTGGTATCTAGCCCTACTAAATTGGAGAGGGATCTCTCGATAGAATCAAAGCCAAGAGGGCTGGATGGAAAGGATTTTAGGCTAGCTAAGAAAAATAAGGGGTTTTGATTTTGATTTTAGGGTTGGGCTCACTGAACAGGGATTAGGTCAAGGGGATAGTTCAGGGCCAAGAGGATTAAATTGTAGTCTTCTTAATGGGGCAAGGTAGGTAAAAATTTTAACATTCAAAGAGGATTAAATGAGATGAAAATACTGGTGAGGAGCTAGGGAAAGCATCTGAAATGAATTTTCCCTAAAATAAAGAAAATGAACACATTATATTGAATTTCCCAAAACAGAGCATAACTAAATATGAATTATGCCTTTCAAACTTGAAATCAAGTATATTATAGATGTGAAATAGTCTATTAATTAATAATACATTCTAACAAATCAATCACAGAGAAGAAAACAATGTTTAAAACTCATACCACAGGGATCCCAAGAAAATCGCTGCAATTTTCCATTAATGTCCAAGCCAGAATGATACTTGAGAAATACAATCTCTCCAAATGATTCCAACCATTACAAAGACTGAAAAACTACCACTTATAGACTTAAAAACCACTTCCTCTCATCCTCAAGGGTTGAATCCATGAGGTGAGGGAGTTGTTACATCAAAAGCTGAACTGAATGCTAAAGACTAGGATGAGGAAAGTGACTCATTCCTATCTTTTAGAGCAGATACATTTGACTTCAAAATAATGATTTACCTAATGTATCTACCTTAGGTAAAAGTAAAACATGATATTTACATTGGTAACATCTCATTTACCCAATGTAAAAAGTAAAACAGAGGTGAAACTTCAAAATTTGAGGAAACTAGTAAAACTTTAAATTCCTTGGTAAATGCGCAGCGCCATGACAAAAAATTTGACCTGTTTTGTAAGCCACTTTTGGAGGCCTTCATCTTGTCAAAATCAGATCCATGATAGTTCATTGGAAAGGTATCTGAGTCTAGTTTCCATATATGCTTTCACTTTCCAAAATGGTGTCCATTTTCCTTGTCAAAAACCTTTTCTCCCAATACTGGTAAATGCGCAGCACCAAGGTCAAAAATAGGGTATAAACATGATTTTTTGATGGTTTTGGCCTTTTTGAGGGACCATTTCTGCTCCAAATCTCCTGAAACTTTTTGAGGTTGATGTACTCATCACTAGGAACATGAGGATGCTGAGCATTTTTCATTTGGGTGCCCCAAAAAAGAGCGGAGCGCTAGTGGCATTGCGCGTTTAGCCAATTTTTTGCATGCTAAATTGTCCCAAAATTCAAAATTTGCACAAAAGTGCCACATATGCCAAAATTGTGAATTTGTTTGCTGATTTAGAGGTTAGAGGCATGGTGAGACACCTCAGCAAGTATTTATAATTTCTCTTTCTCCTTTGACTCAGTCAAAACCCGAATCTTTACATGGGCACATTTGAGCTTGGCCCTTACAATCCTATTTCTCATGGCATAGTGCTTTGCCATCTTCCTCTGAATATCATTGTCCTTATTTTCCTTCTCTAACGGGCCCTCCATATGCAAATTGGCTCTCTCAAGCCAAGACTCTCTGTCTCTGTCTATCTCTATGGAAAGCAGCTCACTTGGAGTAAGCTGCTCTGCCAATTCAGCCTCTTTCTGCCTTTCCCGAGCTAAAGCCCTCTTTAGCCCAATGGTATTCGGTCTCCGTCTCGGAAGTTGATATTCCTCATCATCACTATCATCAAAACTGCCCAAGGTTTCCTCTAGCAAGGCCTTGGCCTTTCCTGCCTCTCTCTGGCCTCTGATTTTCCTGACCTCACTGATGGTCTACTTTGTTTTCAACTGCTGATTCTCTAGCTCAAGAAATTCAATCACATTCCTTGCTCCACCAATATTAGTTTGAAGCTCATTAATCTTGGCCTCTTTGCTTCTGATCAATGCATTGGTGATTCTAACCTCATCCTCATCATCAAGGTCAATCAATTGAAACTCCTACTCAGTTTCATGTTTTTACTCCTCCTCAATAATGAAATGCTCTATAGCCTTTTCCTTGCCCTTGTCTACCTATTTTGATGATGAAGAAGGCATGGCCCCTTTCACACCATGTGAAGAAAACACATGCATGTGTTATCTCTGATATGTCAAGGAAAATGGCTCAATATCAGTCATTTTAGTGACAGCTGCCTCAATGTCCCTTTCACTGCTTGATGCTCTGGTATCATGATGTGATGGTGAAGGGTTGTAGAAAGGCGATGAGGTAGGATCAACATGAGGTGAATGGACGTGAGTGGATGGTGATGTATGAACATCGGGATGTGATGGAGAAGTGAATACGGGAGGATGAGATGATGAAGGTATATCCTGCTCATCATGGCTAGGCGGGGTAGTGAAAACCTCATTTGCAATGAATGCATCCCATGAAATGTTTTTCTGCTGAAGCTGATGCATGACCACCATTTTGACGAGTGAATGATGAAATTGGCTCTGCATTTTCTCATTGTAATCCCTCTTTTGCACAATGTAAGCCATCTTGTCAATGTTGTGAAAAAGATAGTATGGTATGTGTAGCATTATAACTCTAGTGAAATGCATGAGGAGACGGATATGGTATGAGTAGAGTTGAGAAAACCTCCCCTCACAAGTGAAATACTTCATTATTATCTTCGTCATGGGCGCATACCAGTTAAGGAGATGAGAAAAAGGGAAAATGGACTTTTTGTGATCTTTGTACCTAGGTTTGAGGTACGGTTCATAATAACTCATGTCCAAGTTTTATTTTTTAAACCACCTCTCTCCCACACTAGGTATACCTATAGCAGCTGCAATGGCATTGGTGGACATATCAAAATTAACCCCAGCAAGATTGACCTGCTTGTCATGCAAATTGATGATGAATAGTCGTGTTAACTCTAAATGATTTTGGACTTGCTGCACTCTCTAACATAACTCAAAGTAGCCCACGTGCTTGAAGCAAGATATAGTGAGAGGAGAGGACATAATTTCCCTTGTGGTTATGGGTTCAAACCTGTTTATTTTCCCTCCCTTATGATCATTTCTCCTTGGAATTTGTTCCTCACTAACAATGCCACTATCTTCTTCTTTTGACATTTTTAAATTATGCTTTGTGAAACCCTAGAGTGCAAGTGAAATGAGATGAGGGGAAAGGGATGAGATGGCAAGCTTGAAAGGTGAAGGGAATGAGTGTAGGAAATGAGTGAAGGGGCAAACTAGATCAATGAAAACCCTAGGTTAAAGAAATTACACTGTCTCTGACTGATGTTTTTTTTAGGAGGATGAAACAAGTGTATAAACAATGATTACAAACTAAAATTAGGGTTTCCTTTAGGGTTCAACTTCAATTCATTTAAGAGTGACCAAATAGCTTAAAAGCAAGGTTAAAATATGTACTTACTTCTTTGAAGGATGTTTGGAGGACTTTGGCAAAGTTTGGAGAAGTTTTGAAGTTGTTTGGATTGTTGGAACACTCATCAACCTTCCCTGTCTAAGTGCGCAGCACCACTGGTGAGCACGCAACGCTTTTACAAACACGCAGCGCCTTCAAAAATCATGTTGAAAACTCCTGGCAAGGGCGGAATGCCAAGGTACAGGCATCCAATGTCGATGTAAACGCGCAGCGCTAAGAAACTTAGCATAATTTCGCTCAAAAACTCATAAATTTTTCTTTGTTGAATGCTTCTTACACTTTGAAAGGCAAAAATGACTCTTTTTAAATGTTTGATGGGATTTTATAGCCAAGTGGATTTGATTTAACTTTGAATACCCACTTTCTAATGTTTTGAAGTCTTCTTCCTTTATCACTAATACTCTTTGACACTTTTTGCATTGCAAGATGTTGAAGTCATGGAGTTGGCTTCTCTTTTGCTCACTAAGGCTTGACATAATGGCTTTGAAAACTTTGGGATTTAATTATTACATATAGTAGCATAAAATTACATTTGAAAAAATAAAATAAATTACATAAATGACTTTTCTATCAAAATGGTATTTTGATAAAAAAAATCTTCAAATTGAAAATACAACCTTTGAAGTATAATGAAACCATGATGATGATCTTGTTTCAATCCCTCTCATATATGTACTAACCTCATCGAAATGAAGGAGTGACCTTGAAAAATGAAAAACCCTAATGACCTAATGAAACTTCTTTTTTTACCTAATTTTGAATGAGATTTTGACTTAAAAGACGTTCAAGTGAAAAGAGTATTTTCATATGTTTTCTTATGCTCAAAGGGACATGGAAATGAGTCAGCAATATCAATCTTGGAGGGAGAAAAAGTTTATTTTAAAATGACAAGCACCAGCGGAGAAAATTTATGTCATGACCTAACAGAATGATAAAAAGTTTATTCAGTATGGGAGACCTAAGATGCACATGAAAAAATGTGTTTTGATCCATGTGGAAGTATGCAAATATTGACACAAACACTATCCACTATTTTCCCCCCTTCAAATTTTGAAAGTTTCAATTTTTGTTCCATGGGGGTAAGAACGGGCTTGCAATCCTGCATTCCAAATCGTTGAATAAATTTTGCTACATACTTACTCTGAGAAATGAAAATATGATGTGGACGTTGGAATACTTCAACTCCAAGATAGTAGTGAAGTAGTCCCAAATCTATCATCTTAAAACCTGCATGTAACTCCTTTTTCACTTGTGAAATATGATCATCATTGTTGCCAGTGATGATCAAATCATCTACATACATAAAAATAATTACCAAATTTTTACCTTCTTGGCGTACATACAAGGTATCATTAGATTCACTTTGTTGAAAGCAAACTTTTCGAAGGTATTCATCCATTTTGGCACACCAAGCTCGTGGAGCTTGTTTTAATCCATATAAATCCTTCATCAGTTTGCAAACTTTATGTTCCTATCCTTCAATTTCAAAACCTGGTGGTTGTTTCATATACACTTCTTCCTGTAAATCTGCATTGAGGGAAGCAATTTTTACATCCATCTGATGAACTTTCAATCCTTTATGGGTTGCTAATGCAGGTGTTAATCAGATGGTGTTCCATTTAGCCGTAGGAGACAAATTTTCCTCATAATCAATCCCTTCCTGTTGTGCAAAACCCTTAGCAACAAGTCTTTCTTTGTACTTGTCGATATCTCCATTTTTCTTGTACTTAATTCGGTAAACCCATTTTCATCCAATGGATTTAACATTTTTAGGACAATCAACAATTTTCCAAGTGTTGTTGTCAAGAACTGCCTAATATTCATCAACCATAGCCTGTTGCCATTCTTTATGTTTTACTGCCTCTCTATAAGTAGAGGGTTAAGTAAAATCATTTGCTATTAAGGCAAATTTTCCTTCACTTCTATGTGACCCCCTTGTTCTTATTTTATTCTGCTCATTAGGCCTTACATATTTCAAAATTTTAACTGCCCGTTTTGGAAATTTATGTTCGTTGGTTTTAGATTCTGAAAAATCGCCATTATTGTAAAGTGGGTTGATGTAAACAGATGTTTGTTGATCAACCGCAGATTCTGGGGGTGAAGAGTCACTGTCAGAAGAACTGCAGCTACTAGGATATTTGGATGAACTGCCAGAAGACCCAGACGACACTGGTGAAGAAGATGGACTGGATGAATCATCTTCAGATGAAGGAAAATCAAGTTCATACCAATTTTGTGAATTTGGTTGACTTTGTATATTTCCTTTTCTTTTATCACCTTTTGTTTCTAACCGTTGAATAAGATTATCTTTTTCTTCATCACTCTTACTCTCATTTTCATCAAAAATCACATATTTACTCACAATAATTTTTCCATTGGACAAAATTTGATACCCTTTCTTCTCATCAGAACACCCAATCATGGTGCACTTCAAGATGTGTGAGTCAAGCTTAGTTCCTTTGTCTTTCAGAACTAATTCATAACATACTGATCCAAAAACTCTGAGGTGTTTAACTCGAGGTTTGAAACCAAACCATGCTTCATAAGGTGTGATTTCATCTAAAGAAGCAGTTGGAGATGTGTTCCTTAAGTAGACAGTTGTATGAATTGCTTCTGCCCAATATATAGGACTTAAATTTTTGAAATTTAACATAGATCTTGCCATTCCAAACAAGGTATGAATCATTCTTTCTACTACTCAATTTTGTTGTGGACTGTAAACATTGGTAAGATGTCGTTTTATGCCATTATCCATGCAGCAATACATTTTGAATTCAATAGAAGTGAATTCCCCTCCATTATCTGTTCTACGAGTGCCAATATTTTATTTGACTTCATTTTCAATAAGTTGGAAAAAAGTTTTAAACTTTTCAAATGCTTCTGACTTTTGCTTCAAAAAATATACCCAAGTCATATTACTAAAATAATCAACAAAGAGTAAGAAATATATCCATCCTCCTAGCGAAGTTTGTGAGGGTCCACAAATATCACCGTGAACCAATTGCAAACACTTATTTGCTCGCCATGAACTTGTCGGAAAATTCTCTCGATTTTGTTTTCCATAAATGCAACCTTCACATTTTGCATTTCCCTTTTTGAAGGTTGGAAGTCACTTAACCATTCCCTGTGTCTATAACTAAGAGATACTTTCAAAGTTGAGATGGCCATACCTTACATGCCACAATCTGATCGGTGAAATGTCTATACTTGCTACTCCTGCAAAGTCAAAATTCCTTGGAATAAATGTCCCTTTCATCCTCAACAGTTTTCCATCTTCATAACCTATCAATACTGTTTTCATGTTCTGTTTGACTGAGTTAATTTTAAGTAAGCCATCCTCCATAGTCACCCGATGTCCTGCTTGTCGAATCGTGACTAAACACAACAATTTTTTCTTAAATGTTGGCACATACCATACACTCGAAATCATTTTTTTCCATTGCCAAGTAGAAAAAAATTAACTACACTTTTTCCATAAGGAGTATGTTTTATATCATCCGCAAGAAAGATTGAATTGATATGGCATTGTTGGAAGTTCCAAAAGAAGTCATGTCGAAAATTCATGTGTTGAGTTGCTCCTATATCCAAAATCCATGTGTCTTCATACTCACTTCTACGAAAGGTTGAAACCTGTAAAGCTATTGATTCTTTGTTTCTGAAGACATATTTTGAACCATCATGATCATCTTGATCATTTGCAAACTGTGAAGTGTTTTGATTAAACTTAAAAAATTTATCAATGGAAGTTCTACAATCCTCGGCAAAATGGCCAACTTTGTTACATCCTCTGCAAACAATTTGACTTAAATCTCTGCCTATGCCTTGATATTGTCCTCTGCCTCTGCTTTGACCTTGTTCTGCGTTTGTCCTCTCCCTGGACTTTTTCCTCTCCCTGGACTTTGTCCTCTTCCTTGATTATAGCCTTTGCCTTGATTGTTTCCTCTTCCTTGAAAATTTCTCTTGCCTAAACTATAGCCTCTATTGAAATTTTTTCCTCTGCTTTGACTGCAACCACGTCCTTGTACACTGTGGGTTGGTTGAATTTTATTGAAATGTCATCTTCCTCTATTTCTAGAACTATCAGTTGAGGATTTACTTGTGCTAGCCTCTGTGAAGAAGACATATTCCCCAATCTGTTTCTTCTTCCCAATTTTTTTGTCATGTTGGGCTAACATATCTCTCAACTCATCAAACTTGATCTTCTCTAATATTCCAGTAACTTGCAAAGTTCCCAAAAAATGTGTGTAAGAAGATGGAAATCCATCAATTAAAATTGTAGTCAGGAAACTTTCATCGACAGCTTGAAAACCAGCATTTATTATTTCTTGCTTGATGTTTTTAAGCCATAAAATGTATTCAAGAACATCACCACCTTCAGTTAATTTTTGTTGGAGAAATTTTAATTGAAGATCAACCTTTTGTTATTCATGTTGGGTATCAAATAGATCTTTGAATGTATGCAAAGCAGTCCATGCATCTGAGGCATTTTCAATATGAATATACATATCATTGTTAACTGAATACTTTATAAGAGCTAGTGCCTTGGCATTTTTTACTTCCTATTTTGCAAGTAAAGCTACATTTGGTTGTTTATTAGGCTTAATGTCACCATCACATATTTCATGCCACAGTTCATTATATATTAGAATGCTTTCAATTAGACGTTTCCTTGTCTTATAATATTTTACCCCTTCTAGCTTATTAGAATCAGAGAACATATTAACTAACTTCGACATTGTAGTGTTGAATCTTCGTACCAAAAAGAATCAAGCACAAAAATATCAAGATGAGCAACACTCCACATGCAACACGCCATGCAAAAAGAAAACGATCTATTGGGGCTTGACCTTGACCCTCGGATAGTCATTAGAGGAAGAGAAAAATGACTGAGCTTTGCACTTGGCTCCAGTCGATTTCTCTTAAGAGTTTACAATGAAATCTTTCAAATTTTGATTGGTTTACAATTCCCATGCAATTTTTTCTAAAAAAATATTCTAACCCCCCCTCAAAGTAAACTTTGAGTTACAATTTTAGCACCCCAAGTTTACAAATTTACACCTTATAACTCCAAATATTACAAAAAATACACCTTAATACTCCACAAATATTACAAAACACTTTTTCACTCCAAAAATAAAATAATAAAACTCTAACTCACATATGTCAACAAAGGTTTTAAAACTCTGGCTACGCGCACACCCTATAACCTAGCAGAGGTTCCCAGCCACCATGGCTTCAGCAGGGGGATCAAACCCCCTTCCTCCACCACTGGAAGTGACTGCGTTCAACAAATTAGTAGCTTCAAGCAACAAACATCCCTTATCTGAATCACAACAGAAATTTGTGAAGAAACTGGACAACATCCCTTTGGTGGCTCTTCCAATCGATGAAAATTGCAGGTCTGCATTGAATCTCATAGAAAGAGGGCTCATTGGGTAGTTTACCGGTCTCTAGCCATCACCCAAAGTTTTGGAAGACTAGGTGCAGAGAAACCAGACTCCTCTAGTTATGGAATGCATCAAAATCCACTTCATTGGAAAATGATTCTTCAATTTTGTGTTTGAAAGTGTGGAAGACAGAAGCCTCATATTCAAAAATGGGTCATATTTCATGGGTCCTCAAGGTCTATATTTAAATAAATGGACATTGGATTTCGATCCTGCCCAAGACCTGCCTTTATTTGTCCCAGTGTAGGTGCACCTCCCCCACCTTCCTCTGCACTGTTGGAATTAGAAGTCTCTGCAAACCATTGGCAACACTCTAGGAAAATATATTGACCAAGCAGTAGGAAAAGATCAATAATAATGAGCATGCATATGCGTATAGGTAGACTGGGAATTTGGGTTGTCGAAAGCTATTAAACTAACAATTGACTATTGGACCCATATTCAGGATTTGGATTACGAACAACTTTCGTTTAAATGTAGGCATTTTCATGGCTATGGCCATTTCGCAAGGCATTGTAAAAATAAAGCTAAAGAAGAAAGTGAGAAATCGAAAGGAGAGCAATGGACCCTAATTCATAAAGAAGCCCCATAAAAATATAGAGGAAAAGGGACAACAAAAGGGATCAAAGCCCCAACAGCAGGGCAAGCCCTTGGGGTAGTGGGCTCCATTCCCTCTTCGATAGCATCCAATCCTACTGAAGAGGATATCTCCCCAGGAGACCCTCCAGAAACAATTTTGGACAACATGGAACAACCCATTCACCCCTCTTCTGAAAAACATATTGAAGAAGCAGTCCTCCATGGAGCAACCCCAGAAACCTCCTCCCCTCCCTCATATGAAGAAATAAATAGAAAGAAGTCAACGGACACCTCCTGCTCCTCAAAGGATGAGTCCTTTAAGAGTCCCTCAAAAATATTTGAAAGAAAATCACATAAAGAAGAAACGGAAGAAGATGCAGAAAGGAAAAAAACACAAGGAATTCAACCCACAATCAAGATGTCCATTGGGAGGAACACCAGAACAAGGCCTCCTAAGGGAGGAGTTCCCAACCCCTCCATTAGTAAATAATGCGATTAGTCTCTTGGAATTGTAGAGGCTTGGGGAACCCAAGGAAAGCTGAAACAGTCAAAGACATTCTGAAAATGGACCCTCCAGAAATCCTCATGCTCCAAGAGACTAAAATCGAAGGGGACACCCTTCTTGACATCAACAAGTCGAAATGGAAGAATATCGCAGGAAAGGCAAAAATTTCAAGGGGCTCCTTAGGTGGAATTGCTACTGTGTTGTTGGAGGACCAATTCCAACTAGAAAACTCCTTCAAGATCCAACACTGGATATTTACCGAGCTAAGGCATTACTCAAGTAAGTTAACCTTTTCTCTTTTCAATCTTTATGTTCTGGTGCTTTATGTTGAAAAGAGAGAATGTTGGAAAACTCTTTCTGCCTTTTAGATCTCCACTCTCCCAAGAATATCATTTTAGCCGAAGACTTAAACATTGTTCTGGATATGAAAGACAAGAGAGGAGGCAGCTGCAGCAAGGACCAAATTCTCCCCTTGGTCGAAGATCTTGTTCATCAATGGGACCTCATGGATTTCAAGGCCACAAAAGGACTCTATACATGGTCCAATAATAGACATGGGGAAGAGCATATTTCTTCCTGTTTGGATAGGTTTCTTGTCCAGAGTTTGTTGCTACTGGAAAAGAGTTTCGTCTCCTCCAAAATCATCCCTAAGCTGACCTCGGATCATAAGCCTATTCTTATACTTTTGTAAGAGGAAGAAAACTTGGGAAAAATCCTTTTAGGTTCAGTCCTCTTTGGATTGACAGAGAAGGGTTCTTCGACACTGTCTACTTGGCTTGGTCCAATTTTGTCACAGGATCCCCAAGTTATGTGTGGGAGAAGAAACTAAAGGCCACAAAGCAAGCTTTGAAAGAGTGGATCAAATATCCCACTAATACCCCAATCATCCAGAGAAAGGCAGCAATCGAGCTGCTAGAGGACCTGCAAATGAATTTGGAAATTAAAGACATCACCGCTTCGAAGCTTGTAAAGGAACAAACTACCCAAAACAACTCCTATCGTTCCTTCCGCATTGAAGAGGAATACTGGATAATTAAGTCTCTCAGCCTATGGTTGAAATCAGGAGATCGAAATACTTCTTACTTCCATCGCCAATACAAAGCTCGCCTCTCCTGCAATCATATCTCGGAAATAACAGCCACTAAAGGGTTGGTCTGCAAAGGCTTCGATCAAATCAAAGTTGTTGTTGAGTCTCATTTGTTGAGATTGCAACAAGATGAGGAGCTTAGTGGAAATAAGTCGCCTTCACTAAGTGGGCCCGCAGGTTATTTTTGGCGCAAAGTCTATTTTTAGACTATGTCTATTTTTAGACATATGGATCATGTTCTATGAGTTGTAGGATGCTATTTGTGGATGGTTGGTCAAGTCGGAAAAAATAGATGGACTTCTATTTTTAGACATGGGTCAATAATCTATTTTTAGATTGCCAGCCTAAAAATAGATATGTCGAATATTATTAGCTCTTAATAATATTTGGACTCTAAACATTATCTTATCCTCTTGGAGCACTTTAGTTTGATGCCTGGATGTGGCACATGCAACTGAAATAAGGAATTACGCTATTCCTAGGGTTTAGTGGAGCTATTGCATGGTTGACTTCAGTTAGAACTCATGTGACAGAGTTTGGTGGAGTTGATGAGACAGTTAATGGAGTTGTGTTCAGTTTAACTTAGTTGAGCTAGTTGTATCTAGTCTAACCGATTGATACAATTAGTGAGAGTGGTGTGAATTAATTATTAATTAATTCACTAATTATTAACTCATAAATAAACTAAAGAATACATCAGTTAACTGCAGTGCATGGACAGTTTCAGTGGAGACCAGTGGAGAGGTAGGTGAAAGAGCAGTGTGACTATCAGTTGTGACTATACTGGTGCATGAGATTTGCACACACATTGATGGAGAAGCCAATGAGGATTGCGCAGTACATATTGGTGGGATTTGAACCTTGATCTCATGATTATCCATATTGGATTGCGCAGTAGAGGCAGGCTAACAGGTGGAGCAGATTGGAGCATGTGTTTTGTATGATCTGAGCTTGTGTAGTGTGTAACAATTGGAGATTGTACAGAGAGCTTGTGAGGAGTTTGTACAACGATTGTTACATGATCTCTATCATTATAATATACAGATAGTTGGGGGTTTTCAGCTTTAATCTTTCCCATAAATACTGTGTTTATATGTGTGATTGTTTATGGTTTTAATGTGCGCATGCGATTGTTTATATTTCCACAAATTGATGATCAATAGTAGAATAGGTTATGTATTATGCATGAAGCTCAAATAGTGTGTGATCAGGATAATCTCGGTGAATAATTTAACAGTTATTCAAATTTCTACATCATTTTCAGAACCTCTATAGTAAAGGGAGTGTTGGTAGGGAAGAGCACATATTGGATTTCCTCTCCCACATCCCCTCACTAGTTACCAAATAAGACAACTTAATCCTCAAAAAACCTTTTATTGATGATGAAATCTGCAATTTCATTTGGTCAATGGAACCGGACAAGGCCCCTTGTCCTGACAAATTTTCAATCCACTTCTACAAAATCTGTTGGGACATTATCAAATTTGATTTGTTGAGAATGACAAAATGATTCCTGAAAAAATCCAAGGTGGGGAGAGGCATTACCTCCACCTTCTTAGCACTAATTCCGAAAGAAGTGAATCCTGGATCCTTTGGAATATTTAGGCTTATCTCCCTCTACAATGATTCATATAAAATCATTGCCAAGCTTCTTGCCAACAGAATCAAACCGTTGCTTGGGAACCTCATCTCTATCTCTCAAGGAGGGTTTTTCGAAAGTAGATATATCCTGGACAATGTCATACAGGTGCAAGAAGAAATGCATTCCAAACATCAAAGGAATGAGAAAGGGATGTTGATCAAGCTTGACATGGCGAATTCCTTTGACAAGTTCAACCTATCTTTCCTCTACAAGGTCCTTCACTCTTTTGGGTTCTCCCCTGAGTTTGTAAATCTAAGCAAATCCTGCACAGATAAGCCATGGATAACACCGCTAGTCAATGGAAGACCAGCCAGTTATTTTCAAGCCATGAGGGGATTAAGACAAGGTTTCCCTCTCTCCGCATTCCTGTATATTCTCATGGCAGACACGCTTAGTATGAAACTGACAGTCGAAAATTTTGCAGGGACTGCTCCAGGATTAATAATTTCGTATGGGTTGGAGCCAATATACCACACTTTATTTGTCGATGACCCCCTCCTACTAGGTGGAGTATCTACTAGGATTGAAAATGCCTTTAAATCCATTCTCCATAGATATTGTAGTGTATTTGGCATTCTCATCAACGACAGTAAGAGCATTGTGTATGGCTGGAACACGGAGCAGCATGATATCTAAAGAATTGCGCAAATCTTGGGCTTTATTGGCTACGCACACTGGGATAAAATCAAATATTTGGGGTTTCCTCTAACTCTTGGAATAAACAAGATCTCTATGTGGGTTGAAGTTATCAGCAAAATCAAAGCGAAAATCGTTTCCTGGGGAGGCCAATGGCTCACAAATGGTGGAAAATTTATCCTCATAAAATATGTGCTCTCCGCCTTACCTATTTACCAGTCCTCATTTCTGTTGGCACCCAATTCCGCCACATATCATATCTCAAATCTAATCCATGATTTTCTATGGCGAGGAGGAAAAGGAAACTAGAGGAAATTCCACTTAGTTAATTTGGATTTGGTGAAATGCATTATCCAGGATGGTGGTCTTCAAATCAGATACCCCTCCCATGCTAACATTTCACTTGGCTGTAAAATTATGTGGAAATTATACGCAAAATCAAATCATCCTATAAGTTAGATTCTAAAGAAAAAACATGTCAAAGGTGCCTCCCTAAGAAATTGGCAGGCAGACAGCACATCGAAAGGTTCGTTGATTTGGAACCTTTGTAGGAGAGGAATCGAATTTTTCCAGAAACACCTCTAGCGCATTCCTGGTAATGGAAAGAAAACAAAGTTGTGGAAAGAATGCATCATGGGTCACTCGCCTCTTGCCAACTCTGAAGATTTCAAAGAGATCCACGAATTGATTTCACAGCATGGCATACATAGACTTGATGACATTTCCGATTGGGATGAGACTAGAAACTAGAAATATTGGGCCTTTCCCAAAATTCTGGAGCACTTGTAATTGAAAAAAAACATACTCAGAGTGGATTTAAGTGATGTTGCATCGGTCCATAAGCATGCTTCAGATTCTTGGGGCTGGGGTACCTCTGAAACCTACACTACTACACAATATTTTCTGCTTCTACAAACTCAGTGAGAGATGAACCAACCTGCAATCTTTTGGAAATAAGTGTGGGACACCTTGGGCCTCCCCAAAATAATTTTTTTCTTCTAGTTCCTAATGCACAAGAAGATATTTACAGGGGGGAATATGATAAAAATAAGTATCGTAGACCCTCACAGATGCGCTCTCTACAGGAATTCTCTCGAAACCACGGATCACCTCTTTGTGGACTTCTCCTTCGCCAAAGAATGTGGAATTTTATTCTTCAAGGACTCAATGTCACAGCTCCTTTTCAAATCTCTGTTGTGGACTTATTTTCCACATGGAAGGAGTGCTACCCTCAAGCTATCTCCAACAAGTCCCTTTGGCTCTGAGTTTCGCACACCATCCCCAAGTATGTCTACTGGAAAATTTGGCTTGTAATAAACGAACATATTTTAAACAATACTTCTTGGTCCCCCTCTACGGTTGCTACTATTTGTGCTCAACCTAGTCTCCTAAATTGAGTTCATTTAATTGTCAACCAGGGTTCGTAAACTGCTGAAGTGAAGTGCACTGTATGTGCCTAAGTGTTTGTTTCTTAATGCGTTGTGTCTAGTGTTTTATGATGTTTTGATGCTGATGGTTTATGTTTACAGAAGAACTGATCTTCATGTATTGGAGTAAATCTCTTCATTAAAACGAGTGAGACCTAATTTCATTGTTAATGACAATAAATGCAAATGCAAATCTTTGAAACGAATCAAACCTAAACTATGACTAAGCAGAATACAAAGCTTGATAATGACTTCAAGAAAATGAATCAAAACATAAACTTAACTTGTCAAATTCTTTCATTAAAGGTATTTTGGAAGAGCTTGAGAAATGGTCAGCTAAGTATACAAATTCTCCTAACTAAACAATTAAACAATCAGCTTATAATGATACAACATTTTATCCATGATTAAAGATTTGTTGAAACATATTTGGAGAAAAACATTGTTAACATCATAAGATCTCTACTCTAAGACTAGCTCCTAATTCTATTCTGCAACTTAGTTTAACATCACTAAACCTTATTCAAAAGTTATGGATTTATTTTTAAAGTAGTCTCTTGAGGACAGGCTTTGTTTATGAAGTGGTAAAGAAGTTGCAAAAGTACTTCAGGCCTTGAGATGATATTGTCTTTTGTTCTGGTTATGAGTCAATTATGGATTTGGAACAAAAGAGATTTTGTAAATAATGAAGGCCGTATTGTTTGAGTTTAACAACTAATGTAATCTAATCTACAATGGATGACAACTAAATGTGCAATGAAAATACCATGAGCTGAGCTAAAACTGAACTAAGATGTCACTAGTCTAAAACAGTGCTAAACTAACAAGCCATTATCAAACTTAAAACAAAATAACAGAGCATGAATTGAATGCAATTTGACTCCGGAGTACCCTAACTAAGTTATCATGCATTAATCTATGGGATTCTACAGCCTTTTTTGTCCATCATGAATGGTGTTTTGGAAGAGCTTCTTAGAACAATCCTGGCTGTACAATTCAGTGCAAATGCAAACATAAAGACTGAAAGCAATTTAAAAACTAAGACATCACAGCTATCTCCTACCCATTATTATGATATTTTGGAAGAGTGTTTTAAGAGTAAGATCAGCTATGCTACTTAGTGTAAACAAACAACTGAAACTTTCAGTATCACAGTCATGCCTTAGACATCATAAGGATTTTTTGGAAGAGTTTCTTAGAATAAGTTCAACTATGATAATGAACAAAATAAATTACAAATAAACCCTACAACACTACAGCCATTTCCCATTCATTATCATGATCTTTTGGAAGAGTTTCTTAGAACAAGTATAGCTATAGTGGCTAATGAAATTAACTATGAACTCAAACTTCAAAAACGTGAAAACAACTAAGATACTTATCTAAATTACGAAAGTAAAGCCGTGCAGGAGGCAGGGGCCCTCTACCACCAGATGGAATCTAACTCCAAATCAACTCAACGCGTTCAAAGCAATGCTGTCTTCTTCATTAAAGGAAAAATAACTTGAAACAGAGTAGTCTCGGTCTTCAGAAATATAGCAGTCAATACATGAAATCTAAGCAAAATCTAGAGCTTGTCTCTCGGTTTCCTGAGTGCTTTTATAACAAATCTACATAACAGAACTTGCAACAATACGGGGATCATTGTCTTTCCTTATCAAAATCGTACTAGGAATCTAAAGATGGCAGTGTAAAGGGACAAAGGACATCTGGACTAGGACAGTCCTATTAGAAGTCTGCCTCCTTGAATGAGTTCCCACGTACCAAAACCACGTCCAGAATTCGGTTCATTCTTCATGGTGAGCAACGAACAATGAGGACATAATGTGGAATATACCCATGTGTGGATTTTCCTGAGAGGACACCTGGAACATGCTTGAATGTGAAGACAGCTACAGAATTGCCGGTTAGCTATGGAATTTCTACATTCTGCAGCTAGTTCCGGTCAAAATACATTACAATGACAAAATCACAAAACTTAGCAAGTTAGCCATGTTAATCATTATAAAAGTAATTTTAACTAATTTCATTGATCATTTGGGTCTGGGATAACAATGGACAAAGGAAAATGAGGTAAAGTAAGATGAAAGAAAGCACAATCTTGGGGCTCAATAGCTATCAAAGCCAAATCTCTTCTCCTTGAATCTATGATTAATCAAACCCATAAACTCGACAGCTCTCTCCTTCCCAAAGAAAAGAAATGGATGGGATCATTTTTTTTCAAGTCAGAAAACAAATCTCAATTAGGCCCTACACCAATCCAGTATGGCGTTTAAGGGACTCGGACGAAATATTTCAAGTATGGTGGAGGAAGCAGGGAAAAGCAGTGATTTTCTTCGATGGAGCCTCCAAAGGTAACCCCAAGATAACGGGCGTTGGAGGTGTGCTCTACTCTTTGGACGACACAAGAAGAGATAGTTTCAGTTAGGGCCTCGAGCAGCGAACAAATAACCACACATAAATTCTTGTTCTATTAAAAGCTTGCCAAATTGCTCATGAGAAAGGCATTAGATATTTTCAAGCCTTCGAAGACTTTTAAATTTTGATAAAAATGCTACACTCAGAAGATCAATTCAATAATTCAGTCCTAAACAATATCCTTCAAAGACTAAAGTTCATCCTGCTTGAATTCACTTCTTTACAATTCTTCCACATACTCAGAGGCTTGAACAAAGAAGTTGATATCAATGCAAATAAAGGATGCCTCCTCCCGCAAGGTGATCTCAGCATAAACGATGGAAAACCTTCAAAAATTTGTATTCCTTGAAATGTTGTTTATCATGTAACGGGAAGCTGGCTAGTAGTCTTGTAACGATGGTTGATTTGGCCTCGACCCAACCAGATTTGACTAATAAATAAAATATAATTGTTTTAGTTTAAAAATAATAATAATAATAATAATAAATATTACATAAAATATATACCTTATCTCTCCATAAAAATAATAATAATAATAAATAAATAAATAAAATAAAATAAAATACTCCTCACTTATCACTCACCTTATAACTCCATGACAAAAATAAAAATTTATCACCATTCCACTGGCCTCTTCTTTTTGTGCATTTCAGAGCAATGTCTCTTCCCAGGAAAATCCTTTCATTCGAGCATGATGACACTGAAAAAATCATCATAGGAATGACTTCGGTTCTCCGGGCTTCGTTGGGAATGCATCAAGTGCAGAAATTGCCTCTGATCTATATTTCCAAGGTTTTCAGCCTCAATTTAATTCGGAACTGAACGCTCAAATATATCAGACAATTTCCTAAATAATTAGTTGGGAATTGATGTTCTCTGGCCTGCAAAAGTATAGGATAATATGTTTGATTTTTAATGGTCAGCTAATGCAAATATTGTTGAGGCGAACTGTCATTTAATGCGCATATAAATTCTAGCAGAGGAATCATTTTGCAAGTTTCTGTGAAATAGGTTGTAAAAACAAAGGAAATGACAGTCGGGGCTGAGTCTTCGCCTTTTTTATTAAGAAAGACTCATGCTATCTTGTTTTATGAGTAGAACAATACATCCCTTGCTTCTCCTCAAGAAAATCCAATCGGCTTTTTGAACACACAAAAAATTAATAATAATAATAATAATAATTAAATAAAAAATAAATAATAATAATAATTAAATAAAAAATAATAATAAATAAAATAAAAAACGGATGCATTTCATTCTTTGCACAAGGTCCGCTCTAACACACTCCCTACGGAAGAGCCAAGCACCTTCAGCTTGTCGAGAAGGACCCTGTTGGTGCCATCACATCGTTCAAGGAATATATTAATGCTAGAGATAATACGTTGTGCATCTGAGACAAATTGTTAACGCTGGAGATAATACGTTACACATCTGAGTGAGGGGATGTTGTGCATGAATCCTATAACTATATTGAGATCACCGAATGTGTTTGGAAAGGGTGAATATGAGGGGAAATTCATGTTATGGCCGCAGGTCACACAAAATTAAACGAAATGAGCCCGAGCTAGAGCCGAGGTATAGCAGAAGAATAGTAATTTCCACTCACAATGTGAAAGGAATTATGGTGTTCTTAGATTCGCGGTTTAAAATCATGATAATCGATTCGTTGTTGCTGAATCAATTCATTGTTTCTTTGGGAATCTCAGTATTGATATACAAGCTCTTCAAAAAAATTGGGCTCTTCGAAAAAACTGGGAATGATGTAGTTGGAAGAGGGAATTCGATCTAGGCTGCGTGAAGTCTAGGGGTGGTTGTTTGGTGAGGAGGAACCGGAGATTCTAAAGGAATTTAAGATGCTCAAATAAAATTACAGGTTAAATGATCTATGGATAAATAACCATAAAAAATCAAATTTCTTTTCCTTAATAAAAGTTGAATAGATTGCATACCAATTAACCGTTTGGTAGAATTTTCCAAAAGCATGCATAGTTGAAATCTCCACCCTCACATCATCTCCATTATTGGTGCTCTGATAACACAATAATGGCAAAAGTGTCCTCAGATATATAATTTTATTAATAGGAAAAGAAATTACATGAGAAATTTGTAAGATTTTACACCTGTAGACTCCAACTCACTTGCAAACAGGAGAATGAGCTATATATAAGCTACATGTCCTAACCTATTTTAGTTATGGATGACTTATTAAAATAACAAGTGTTTATTTACAATAAATATCCTCCTAACAAATCTACTAACTTTTTTCCTATATTAGAGCCTAAGATACGACACTTTTCTAGAGTCATATCTTTTGTAACAATATTATATTTCTAAGTGTCTCCAATATTAATTTAAATATTATAATTTAATAAATATTTTATCCTAGCTTTAAACTATGATGTTTGGATCATCTAACAGCTAGCTTGATATTATGGCACTTTCCAGAGAAATTTATAGTTCCTCCATTTGCAACCATCACTTGACACTCTGGTGTTGGGTATAGGAATAAATTCAATTCCTTGGCTACCTTACAATGAATAAAATTATGGATACTACCCGAATCAATCAACACTATTACATTTTTCTTCTTTATATTTCCTTCTAACTTGAGAGTTTGCGGAGTGGTAATACCTGCCAATGCATTACAGGATATGGTCAGACTCATTTTTTCTTTCTCTAGGGTTGTTTCCTGGTGTATATCCTCTTCTTTTGAAGTTTCTTGTTCATTTTCTTCCTCCTATTCACACTATGTGTAAAATAGTTTCTTGTTACACACTTATGACCTTTAGTGTATTTGCTATCACAACTGTAGCAAAGCCCTTTTGCTCTTTTTTCTCCCAATTGTTGTGGTTTCAACCTTGTTGGTTGTGGATTTCTAGGAGTAGCAATACTTTCATCTTTATAGATGTGAGTGGTAGGCTTCCTTGTCACCATAATTTTACTCTCAATTTTTCTTTCCAATCTGAATGCCTTCTCCAATGAATCAGGCTCCCAAAGGTGAACCTCATTTTGGATGTTATCCTTTAAAGTCCCTATGAAGACATCAATCTTGTGTTCCTCTGGAATATAAGTTACCCTTATATTCAATTTTTGGAAGTCCTCAATGTGATCCACAATTGAACCCTTTTGTTTGAGATTTATCAATTGGCCAAAGAAGGTGTTGCTCTTTGTATCCTCATAATGTGCTATTATTTCCTCCATAAAAATTGACCAAGTGACAATTTTTTTACTAGAGCAAAGCCATTGATACCATACAAATGTATTTTGTTCTAAATATAAAGTTGCAATGTGTACCTTTTGTGTGTTTTGCACATTATGGATATCAAAATATTGCTCCAACTGTAGTATCCATGTTACTGGATCCTTGCCATCAAACTTCCTCATATCGATCTTTGGAATATGGTGAGTCTTCAATCCAACATTAAATTTTATGAAATCATGATTAACATTTATTTTATTCTCATCGTGAGTTTCCTCTTCTAAATTTTTGCCATTATGAACCATTTCTTGTATCAACTTTGTCAAACCTTCCTTTAAACCTTCCATGTCTTCTTTTAGATCATTCTTCATGTCTTCCTTGTTGCCTTTCATTTTTTCATCGATGCCATCCATCTTAGCTTCCATGCCATTCTTCAAACCATCCATCTTAGCTTCCATGCTTTTCTTCAAACCACCCATCTTAGCTTCCACGTCTTTCTTCAAACCATCCATCTTAGGTTCCATTTCATTTTTTGTTGCTCTTTGTGAGAGTGAAATTTGTTGCACTTGGTCTTGTAATTTTGATATATCATGTTGCACTTCTTCCTCTTCATGAGTCATATTAGAGCCTTATGAGGGCTTAATGGGTGTTGAATTATTTTTAGGGGCCATTTTACAACCCAATACTGATATCTATGCTTCAATATGCCCTTGGAATCACTTCAAACTGATTTTTCAAAGAATACTTATGTTTCTTGCTTTTGAGGAGCTCGATATTGAAATTGATGTATCTCTGTAATTTTGGATCCCTGATATTTATCTTCGGTCCTTTCGTATCCCTTTGAATCTTATTTCCAATGCCACATGTCTGAACTAATTTTTATTCTTCAATAAAACGCTATACCCAATCTCCCACAATGACCTCATTATGTACTAGTTCAGTAGAGCAAACTTGTATGACGTTCCATGTGTCATTGTTTCCTCCTTTGGCTCTAAAATTGATACACAAGAAACTGCAGTCCATGTGCTTTTGGCCACTCCTTACATAATTCTGATCCAATGCTCAGAGAGATTGTTATGACGATTTTCCCATGGTCACCTCTTTGAGATGAAATTCGGGAGCCTGCCAAAACCCTAAATTCCACAGATCATATCTCCGAAAATTTTGTGAACCAAGATCTGAAATTTTTACACGCAGTTCCTCAGGATTTCTTCGCAAATGGGTTTTTTTTTAGCTTCTGAACCTTCGTAGAAAAAAATTTATAGCGAAAATTCCACGATGACCTGTTTGAAGCAGCAAAACATTAGAATCCAAAGCCTTTGATACCAAATGTTATGAAACCAGCTCACAAAATAGAAGAAAAGAGAGATCAACGACTTAGAAATCAACCTCCTCAAGAGGGAAACCTCCTTTACATTACATAAATTAACAATCCTTGGATGATTCAAATGACAAAACCTCCTTTCTATATATAGGAGTCCATGGGGTCACAATATAATCCTAGCCGACCTAACAATAATAATGTAAGGGCACAACAATAACAATAGTGGGTTTTTATGGGGCACAATAATAACAATATGGGGACTACACGGGTACAAAAATAACAATAAGGGGGATACACTAACAAAAATAAGGGACTACACTAGTAATATAAGAAGCTAACATTTTTCTTATAAATATAGTGGCCATCAGAACCTTAGAGGTTTTTCCGAGGTTTTTCATAAATTTCCGACCTTTGTATGACTGTTGGAGAGCTCTGGTAGGTAACTATTTGGTGTTTCTGTGTATTTTTTTTTGGGTTTTGGTGATTCTGTTTATTTATTTTTGTTTTATATTTGTTTGCATGTGCTAACCTCGTTATGTTTGTAGTAGTTTTGCAGGTTTCCTCCTCTACTCGTCCTCGGCGTCCTCGTCTCTCCTCGTTTGCTCATCCTCGACTCTGTGTTTTCGTCTACAACTCAGCTCGGCGTCCTCATCCTCGGCTCAGCTCTGCATCCTCTTCTTCTCGTCCTTGGCTCTGCGTCTTTGTCTGCAACTCGACTCGACATCCTAGACCTAGGCCCTTCATGTTCGTCCTTCTTTTTCCAGGTCAGTTTCCTAGTAGTTCAAATTTTTAGAAAAAAAAATAGAAGAGGAAAACATGTTAGATTATTGTGTATGACAAAGGAGATTATGCCCTTTGACAAACATGGAAATCTTCGGAATCAATCCTTGGTCACGTGCATCTATATTGATTGAATAATAGTAAATGGCCTGTATTTATTTGATGTGCTTATGGTATTCAGAATTGGAAAAAAGGTCTTCAACCTCTAAATATTTGTAACTCAGATGCTTAATCCTGGTTTCAGGAACAATTATGCTTGAAGAAATCGATCGAAAAAAATTGAATACGTTCTCCCATATACTTGCAATATCCTTGTCGTGGGTTGTCTTTTGTTTTGATTGATTATCATTTGTTGACCTAAATATAGATTAGAATTTTGAGTTCAAGCGGTAGTAATTAGGCCTCCTTCATTCTTCTTATTTTTTCATATCAAACACAGTGTCCTAGTGTACCATAATGATTTCACTATAAATTTTGATTCAATATTAGGCGTTTAAGTGCTAATTCTGCGTGTTGTTGTTGATATGTTTAGCAAGAGCTCCTTCCTTTGACCTTGGATTGCTAATATGCCAATCTGATAATAAGAAACACCATATACTGCTAAAATAACTTGTTGAATGAAGCTCAAGATACCTTCATGTAAATTGTGAAGATTGGACAAGGTTTGTTTTTTCGAAGATCAAAGCGTGAGCCAAAACTGAAATGATATCAATGAACATAATCAAAATGATACTCTTAGAAAAAAGATGTGGCATGATGATTTTGTTCAGTTGGTCAGTACTTTTAGTATCTTTCCTTGAGTTTCCAGGTCTTGAATTATTGTTTAAACCATTTCTGCAATTCAGATTATCTTGTTAGCATATTTACATGATATAAAAATTCATGAGGAATATGAGACAACAATGTTTAGGAAAATAATACTTACCACAATGTTTTTCATATAGTGAAATTTTTTTTTATTAATATTTACATCATCATGATTGAGTAAAAATTTTCCTTCAACGGTGAAGTCACACAACTTGTATATAACCACACTTTTGTCTTTTAGATATTCTACATAGCATAGAGATGTCAAATCTGGAAATAATCTGCTTAAAGAAATATCTTGAAGAGTACGTGGTACTTTTCCAACTTCTTTGTTTAGTAATATATTTCCTTGAGTTTCTAAGTCTTGAATAATTGTTTGAACCATTTCTGCAATTCAGATTATCTTGTTAGCATATTTACATGATATATAACTTCATGAGGAATATGAGACAACAATTTTTAGGAAAATAGTACTTACAACAATGTTTTTCATATAGTGAATATATTTTGTATTAATTATTACATCATCATGATTGAGTATAAATTTTCCTTCAACTTTGAAGTCACACAACTTGTATATAACAACAATTTTGTCTTTTAGATATTCTACATAGGATAGAGATGTCAAATCTAGAAATAATCTTCTTAAAGCAATATCTTGAAGAGTACATGGTACTTTTCCAACTTCTTTGTTTAGTAGTATCTGTCGTTGAGTTTCCAAGTCTTGAATGACTGTTTGAACCATTTCTACAATTCATATTATCTTGTTAGCATATTTACATGATATAAAAATTCATGAGGAATATGAGATAACAATGTTTAGGAAAATATTACTTACAACAATGTTTTTCATTTACTGAATTTTTTCTGTATTGATAATTACATCATCATGATTGAGTATACATATTCCTTAAACACTGAAGTCACACAACTTGTATATACTAACAATTTTGTCTTTTAGATATTCTAAATAGGATAGAGATGTCAAATCTGGAAATAATCTGCTTAAAGCAATATCTTGAAGAGTACATGGTACTTTTCCAACTTCTTTGTATAGTAGTATTTGTCCTTGAGTTTCCAAATCTTGAATGATTGTTTGAACCATTTCTCCAATTTAGATTATCTTGTTAGCATATTTACATGACATAAAAAATCATGAGGAATATGAGACAACAATGTTTAGGAAAACAGTACTTACAACAATGTTTTTCATATAGTGAATTTTTTCTGTATTAATAATTACATCACCATGATTGAGTATAGATTTTCCTTCAACACTGAAGTCACACAACTTGTATATAACAACACTTTTCTCTTTTATGTATTCTACATAGGATAGAGATGTCAAATCTGGAAATAATTTGCTTAAAGCAATATCTTGAAGAGTACATGGTACTTTTCCAACTTCTTTGTTTAGTAGTATATGTCCTTGAGTTTCCAAGTCTTGAAAGATTGTTTGAACCATTTCTGCAATTCAGATTAACTTGTTAACATATTTACATGATATAAAAATTCATGAGGAGTATGAGACAACAATGTTTAGGAAAATAGTACTTACAAAAATGTTTTTCATATAGTGAAATTTTTTTGTATTAATAATTACATCATCATGATTGAGTATACATTTTCCTTCAACACCAAAGTCACGCAACTTGTATATAACAACACTTTTATCTTTTAGATATTATACATAGAATAGAGATTTCAAATCTGGAAATAATCTGCTTAAAGCACTATCTTAAAGAGTACATGGTGCTTTTCCAACTTCTTTGTTTAGTAGTATATGTCCTTGAGTTTCCAAGTCTTGAATGACTATTTGAACCATTTTTGGAATTCAGATTATCTTGTTAGCATATTTACATGATATAAAAATTAATGAGGAATATGAGACAACAATGTTTAGGAAAATAGTACTTAAAATGTTTTTCATCTAGTGAAACTTTCCTGTATTAATAATTACATCATCTTGATTGAGTATAAATTTTCCTTCAACACTGAAGTCACACAACTTGTATATAACAACACTTTTCTCTTTTATATATTCTACATAGGATAGAGATGTCAAATCTGGAAATAATCTACTTAAAGCAATATCTTGAAGAGTACATGGTACTTTTCCAACTTCTTTGTTTAGTAGTATATGTCCTTGAGTTTCCAAGTCTTGAATGATTGTTTTAACCATTTCCGCAATTCAAATTATCTTGTTAGCATATTTACATGATATAAAAATTTATGAGGAATATGAGACAACAATATTTAGGAAAATAGTACTTACAACAATGTTTTTCATATAGTGAAATTGATGCAGGGCTAATTGCTGAGCCCGCTTTTACTCCAAGGTTATTCTCGTAAAAGAGTATACACTCTGAATTTGTCACATTCGGATAGGTTCATATATATCTAAGAACCTTTAAAAACCCCACTTTTGTCTTCATCATAATATTTATTTCATGGAAGCTCCCTTCAATCCAACCTTCATTCCAAACTTAAAATTAAAAGAAAAGAATCTCGATCACATGTGATAATCATCAAACAAGGCTTTGTGGGACCTCGGGTCAAAACCCAAAGTATTCTTCACTACAAGAGAATTTAAATATTAACACTTAACCTTACCTTATCACCTTTTGCAATACCAAATGGTGAATCGCATATTTATATCGCAGATATACATCGCATCACTAAATCACAAAAACTATGCCACATTGCAACCCAAACTCTTTCTTTTATCTCATCGCAAATCGCAGTGCACGTCCACACATAACTCCTCATCGCATTCTCAATGCTCCTTCTTTTAAATTCGATATGCGGTGGAACCATATGCCGACACGTGGATCCTCATCTGTTTTCCCACTTATATTGCGATATGATCATGACCGTCAATTCCCGCTTCATCCCTGCAATATGATCCTAACCGTCCATCGCTCTCACTTCAATTATGCGATTTGATCTCCACTGTTCGTCTTCAATATTCACGCTTTCAATAAGAAATCTCTGGAATTTTAGGGAAAATTTTGGTTTTTGTCTTCGAGAAAATGTAATCGATTTTCCCCTCTCGGCAGGAATCTCATAAGACAGACACTCTAGAAATTAATCATTGTGATTTCACTTCTTTGTCCACGGTGTTAAACCCTCTTGAGCTTTATTTCGGTTATTCACTCGTATCTAGAAACTATCCTGCTCGTTGCAATGCCTTTGCATGTTGTTCTCAATTTGATCCTTCTCAGACTCACCTAAAACACCTACGTTAGGTGAAATACTCAGATTACACACACAACTGTATAATTCATTAACATATTAGGAATTACCTCAACTCACTGCATCCCACATAAACTCAAAATTAAGTTTTATATTCACAAACAAATATTTACGGTAATAAACCACCTCTCGACCCGATTTTCTTTAAAAATGGCCTTCTCGCATCCCTCTCTCTCTCTCTCTTCTCGTAGGCTTACAAACAAATATCCTCTATGACCTATCTAATAATGGTATCTTAATGCCTTTTAGGCTTACAAATATATACAAAAGGATTATGCAACCAATTCTAGTTCAGATCCATAATTTTCTCAACTACATCCTAGAAATCCTCTAGATCCACTTTTGACTCAACTAATTCCTAAGGATCCTCTCTAGGTCCACAAAATCATGAAACCAATTTCTAATCTAAGATTTACAATATTTCAGAATCTCTCAATCCTCACCAATCACTCATGTTCTCCTACATTCGAGAACATTTACAAATATGCCTCACAATATTTAATTAAATTCTAATCTAAATCACTCAAGACATTGAAAATTACATTAATTAAATACTTAGGGAACCAACGCCCTTGAAAACACAAGACCCCCTATTTTCTACTAAATGTACGGGATTTGGAACCATGATTCTCCTGCATAAAACTCCCAAGGTAGAAATTAATCATGATCTCCAGATCATGTGTCTTTAATGCTAATGGAATTCCTCCTGGATCCCAAACCTTAGTTTGTAATTGTCCAAATGCCTTACACCTTTGTTGTTGTTGCATGTCTGTTGTCTTTTGGTTCATTCTCTTTTTTTCAATCAGCTTCAAATTATGATTGATCATCCTTTCTGTTGTTATTTTCCTCCATCTAGATTGTTTCATCATTAACTTCCACAGCTCCTCAATTACCATCTCTGGCATATCCTTGAGCTGGTACATACTCTATCATTTGTTGTTTATTATTTCTTCAACTTCTTCTGCTTCAAATTATGCTATTATTCTCGAGATTTCTCTCGATGTTGTTGCAGATATTACTATTGTTGCCACCCAAACTTCTTGAATATCCTTGAAGATATATCCTTTTGCAATATCCAATTTCTGCTCTTTGTCTGCAAATTTACTTTCCAATAATTTAATGTCTTCACTCCATGGGTTAAGTACTATCATGGAATCTTCCTCTTCCTCTTTCATTTGACTGTTCTCCTGTGCCAAATATTCTTTAATCTTTGCAATATTATCTTCATCAAAACCTGCAATCATAAACCAATTATTAGAATTAAAAATATAATTCCTCATTTCCTTTTCCTTCTCTAGCAAGGTCTCAGTATGATGCCCTGATTTTTCCTCTATCTCCTTTGTCAACACATCAGTATGTTGATTTAAATTCTCCAAAGATTTCACAAGAATGTCAGCTAATCTCTCCTCCATATCATCCGTTCAAAGGATTTCTACCTGCTCCAGTTCACAATAATGAACTTCTTCCTCTCAATTTCCATTTGCTGCTTCATATCTTCATATTTACTTTCCAGAAGTAAATTGTATATCATCTTCGCGACTGCATACTCATCCACCTTTTCTTCTCTACTATCTAGTACCCAGAATCAACCAATTCATTAAGCATAAATGTTTCACCCTGTTTTCTTAGTATGCCAACATTTTTGACAACTTATTTTCCATATTCGTCATCCATGACAACCTATTTATTCTCATGCATCTCTGATTTTACAGTCTAAACACTTATTCTTTAGTTTTCTAGCCTCTTCTCCAAATGACTTAACTCATGCCACAAATATGCCATCTCATTTGGAATTTCTCCCAAAAGCTCTGTACAATATTCACTACCTTCATTGGTTGCAACAACTGTCAGCAGTCCTTCTTTACTCTAGCTATATTCAAGATTAACATCCTTCAGTAGTTGTTTACCATCTACAAAATATTCTATAGAAACTTTCAGTAGCTGCTCTTCTTTGGCTTCAGTCTTCAATAGTTGTCCAATACCTGCATAATTCACTACAGTTGTATTTAATAGCTACCCTTTCTCCTGCATTACAGGATTAGGTGAATGTCCTTCTTCTACCTTCAGTTCTATGACTGTCTTCTCTTTGTCTTGAGACAAATCTACCTCACCTCCTTTTTCAACATTTTTTTTTTACTGTCTTTCTGTAAGCCCTCTTCAAGAGCTATCCTTGCCCCATCTTCTGCAATACCTACAATTATGCACAAATTATCAATTTTAAAAGCATAAGACCTTGCGGTATCACTTGCCAACTTCAACCATCAGGTCTTCTTGTTTCTTTGAATCCTTCATATGATTTAGATCCTCTATAGTATTTTTCTTTATCTATTCATTACTTTCAGAAATCAATGGGCCATGTTCTGGTTTACATACCAAAACTTTCTCCACATACTCACTTATTCTGAGTGACTCTTCCTTTAATTGAGCATTCAATTATGCTCCCACTTCACTTGCAACCTATGCCATTTAACTTTCCTTTTCATCGCCCAACCATACCTCTGGTCTTCCTTATTCATCTGTAACATTTCCATCAATAACTCAAGACGGAAATTTATCTCAGCTTTCTCTCTGTCAAACTCTTCTTGACTCATCATCTTTATGCCCTTTTCCTTGGCATATTTCCTTTTGTTGTGGTTTTCTTCTAAACCTTTGCAATGACCTTCAGTGATCATTGACTTCCCCTCCTTTGTGAACTTCATATGTTCACTTGTGAACTACACTAAGCCTCTCTTTCTCATCAAGTCTCCATACCTTCTGCAAGTATCTCACCAAGATTTCTCTCCTTTGAGCTTGGTCTTTTGGTAACACTAGTTCTTTATCTCTGGAACCTCTATTGAGAAAATCCTTTGCTCCTTGGCTTATGTAATTCCACTTCCTTATTAGAAAACTCTTGTCCTCTCTGTCCAAACTTCAGTTGGATTCTTCAAGTTCACTGCCACTTTTCTTCAGAGTATCCACTTTACTCTACCTTTAAAAACGCAACTAATTCTTCTTCTTACAGCTCCTCTTGTTGTTCTTTTGCTGAGATATTCCTCCTTCATATGCAACCTGAAATCTGCAAACGAAATCCTCAAAACCAGAGTTATCACAAAAATATACCTGCAAGATCTTGTCACGATCTTGTCTCTCCCTTCTTCAACATTTGAATGGGTCACCTTCTTTTTTACTCAGATTCTACAAATCTGAAATTTCTCATAGTATTTGGTGCACGTCTTCATCACTATTTCTTCATGCATCCATTCAACACAATCTCTTTCAACATACGGTTGCTTCCACCTCCTCTGTTACTCTGTTGCAACTGCAATCTATTGTTCCTTCATTCTATTGCATGCAGAATCTCCTTCTGCTCTAATATAAAATGATGCAGGGTTAATGGCTAAGCCCTCTTTTACTCCAGGATTATACTCGTAAAAGAGTATACACTCTGAATTTGTCACATTCGGATAGGTTCATATATCTCTAAGAACCTTTAAAAAGCCCACTTTTGTCTTCATCATAATATTTATTTCGCAGAAGCTCCCTTCAATCTGTTATCTCTTCATTGAAATTTTTATTTGCCTCGGCTTCCACAAGAAGGGCTATGTTAGTTGAGTTTCTTAATGCTGACTCCATAAGCCCAATGGTAGCAAATCCTCTACATTTTCCACCTGCAATCATATACAATCAAGTCATTATCATAGAGTTAGCCATCTAATAGAGTTTTCGTTGAGAGAGGGCCCTCTCAGACTGAAGAGGCTAATCTTCAGTAAAAGGTTGGTTTGAAATAGTTGATCCAATTTTACCATTGAAGCAGCCCAATAAGACTCAATTTGGTGATAACACAATCCAACCTTCATTCCAAACTTAAAATTAAAAGAAAATAATCCCGATCACATGGGATAATCATTAAACTAGGCTTTGTGGGACCTCGAGTCAAAACCCAAAGTATTCTTCACTACAAGCGCATTTAACGATTAACACTTAACCTTACCTTATCGCCTTTCGCAATACCAAATGGCGCATCACAGATTTATATCGCAAATATCCATCGCATCACTAAATCACAAAACTATGCCACATCGCAACCCAAACTCTTTCCTTTAGCATTTCATCGCACATCGCAAAACTCACCATATCACAATATCACAATACTCAGCTCATCGCAATATCTCAACCCAAGTGATATTGCATATTGCAAACTTTGGCTTATCGCAAATCGCAATGCGCGTCCACACATAACTCCTCATCCCATTCTCAATGCACCTTCTGCCAAATGCGATATGCGATGGAACCATATGCTGACACGTGGCTCCTCATATGTTCTCCCACTTATATTGCGATATGATCATGACCATCAATTCCCGCTTCATCTCTGTGATACGATCCTAACCGTCCATCGCTCTCACTTCAATTCTGCGATTTGATCTCCACCGTCTATCTTCAATCTTCACGCTTTCAATCAGAAATCTCTGGAATTTTAGGGAAAATTTTGGTTTTTTGTCTTCAGGAAAATGTAATCGATTTCCTCCTCTCGGCTAGAATCTCATAACATAGAGACTCTCAAAATTAATCACTGTGACTTCACTGCTTTTTCCACAACGTTAAACCCTCCTGAGCTTTATTTCAGTTATTCACTCGCATCCAGAAACTATCTCGATCATTGCAACGCCTTTGCATGTTGTTCTCAATCTGATCCTTCTCAAACTCACCTACAACACTTGTGTTAGGCGAAATACTTTGATTACACACACAACTGTATAATTCATTAACGTATCAGGAATTACCTCAACTCACTGCATCCCACATAAACTCAGAATTGAGTTTTATATTCACAAACAAATATTTACAGTAATAAACCACCTCTCGGACTGATTTTCTTTAAAAATGGCCTTCTCTCATCCCTCTCTCTCTATGCTCGTAGGCTTACAATCAAATCTTCTCTATTACCTATCTAAGAATAGTCTCCTAATGCCTTTGAGACTTACAAATATATACAAAAGGATTCTGCAACCAATTCTGGTTCAGATCGATAATTTGCTCAAATAAATCGTAGAAATCCTCTAAATCCACTTTTGACTCAACTAATTCCTAAGGATCCTCTCTAGTTCCACAAAATCATGAAACCAATTTCTAATCTAAGATTTATAATATTTCAAAATCTCTCAATCCTCACCAATCACTCATGCTCTCCTACATTCGAGAACATTTACAAATATGCCTCACAATATTTAATTAAATTCTATTCTAAATCACTCAAAACATTGAAAATTACATTAATTAAATATTGAGGGAACCAACTCCCTTGAAAACACAAGACCCCCTAGATTCTACTAAATGTACAAGAATTGGAACCATGATGCTCCTGCATCAGAAATTTTCTGTATTAATAATTACATCATCATAATTGTGTATAAATTTTCCTTCAACACTGAAGTCACACAACTTGTATATAACAACACTTTTGTCTTTTAGATATTCTACATAGGATAGAGATTTCAAATCTGGAAATAATCTGCTTAAAGCAATATCTTGAAGAGTACATGGTGCTTTTCCAACTTCTTTGTTTACTAATCTTTGTCCTTGAGTTTCCAAGTCTTGAATGACCGTTTGAACCATTTCTGCAATTCAGATTATCTTGTTAGCGTATTTACATGATATAAAAATTCATGAGGAATCAATTTCTACCTATCAATGTGTCCCTGACAGAATTTCATATCCAATCAATTTCTACCTGCAATCTATCCTCCCTAACAGAAATTTCATTTATCCAAACAACTATGAGTATTCAATCACAGGGTTCTAGTGTCATCATAGTAGAATTCTCCATGTGCTTCCTAGTTTATAGCAGCCATCATCTGTCCATACTATACATATCCATCATATCACCTGTATCATAAACATAAATTGATCAACACGAGATGTTCAAATAAAAAATTGAAATCAGAAATTGAAATCTATATAATTTAGAAACCAGATTGAACAACTATCAGATTATTATCATAATGCTTTCCGCTTGTATGCAGTAGCACCCAGTATTCATTATGGGATTACATATCCAATCAATTTCTACCTGCAATTTGTTCTCCTTGACAGAATTTTCATTCAGCCAAACAATTGTGAGTATTCAAGCATGTAAACTTTCATTGCCATATTTCCAACAGCTTTTGAAATGATCTTAGAATTATGACATATCAATCATTCCATTATTTTAAGCTATAAACATATTAAATGCAATGAATTTTCATTAACTATATATGCATTACTATAATAGAAAAGCATTCACACAATGCATTCAAACATATGCACTAATACTCATTTATACACAATCAAACTTTTCACATCCACATAGTATACTTCATGCACATTCATACTTCTTTCACATTCACCACACTCACTCACTACAACCTTGCACGACACTGAATACCATCCCATGTTGCATTCCATACTCATCCATCTTGATAAATGTATCATGACTAACTGTGTATCAGTGTCTTCATCATCTTCACTTCCTGTAAATTTTATACATCCTCCAGGGATCTAGACTTACATCTTCTATAATAATTACAATATATCCCATGTCATACCATCCTCCTTGACCAATTTCAAAATTAACTCAACTCTTCAACACATTTGGACACATTCTTCTTAAATTACCACACACGAGGAATTTACCCTCCCTTCACTACTCAACAATCCCTAAAGATACCTTCCTTTCACTACTTAACAGTCTCTCAGGAAACTCTTCCTTCTCTTAACCAACTCAACATGACATATTATCATATGAATACATAAAAAATATTTTTTCACAATTTTGAAATTTCCTAGGCTTCCTTCCTTTACCATACCCCTACCTGTGTATTAATTCACATACATGCATTTAGATGTCATCGCATACATATCAATTGAGATATTGAAGCATAGCTCAAGGAATTATTACCGAAATCCTTTCAGCTCACATGTTATATTGGCATGAACAATTCCTACCTGTACAGTTTCCATCAATATATCTAATGTTACCTATTCAGTAGCATTAGTGTAACAGTAGCATTATTAAAATTATTTGGGACATCATCTTCCATGATGTCTCTTTGATCTGGTGAGCTCCAATGTTTTTAAGGAGGTTGATTGGATTTTCTTTAAGGATTTCCAATATCCCCTGTCCTTTTTAACAGCAAGGATGCTTTCAAAATCACATGTGTCATGCTATTCTCTTTATCCTTGCTCTGAGGCAGCAAGCTCTTCATCACACTTAGGAGACTCAGTTGGAAAATATTCGTGGTTCCCCCACTTCTTGTGTTCCACTTTTTATGACTGCTTCAGTAATGTCAAAAAATTATAGTAGGTTATAATCAATAAAATAGCAGGTTTGTGTCTATTACCTCATAGGGGTCCACTATCACCTAACCAACCATAATAGCTAGGATACATGTTGCTAATCATTTTAATTAGTAGTAAACTATTATAAAACTTTTAGCTAAATGGTCCTAGTGTTTTTGGAAACCATGTGCATGTCATTTCTCCCATAAACTTTAAGGCATTTTCAATAAATTTTCATTTAATATTTTATTTAATTTTTATTTTTTTTCAGGGATCAAAAAGCCCACTAAACATGGTTGAAAATGGACATTGTGCATAGATGTTTCTTGTTATCCCAATCCAAGGAAAGCAGTGATTACATATGTGCTATGCAATATTGGGACTAACAAAGTCCTCCAAAGGAAAATGAATATACCTGGAAGAACAACAAACAATGAAGCATATTATATTGCATTGATAGAAGGCTTGGGAACAACTAGGGAGTATGGATCAAATGGAATTGTAGTTTTCACCAATTCTGAACTTTTGTGCAACCAGATGAAAGGCCTGTACCAAGTTAAGAAGGAGAGGCTAAAACAACTGCATGGAAAAGCAAACAATATTGTTAGAAAATTTCAATCATTTAGTATAATACATTGTGCAAATGTTAATAAGATGTCTGGTGATCTATTGTATGGGGCAATGCCAATTCAATATTCATCTGTCAAAGATGAATTAGTGTTGAGACGCTCTCCATCAGAATTTATAGATGGACATTGTAAGATATCTTTAATATGTGTGTGTTTTTAGTTATAAATGTGTCATTTTTAATAACCATGTGTTTTTTTTCAATTATATATCAAGTGCACTCCCACCATGTAAGCACAACTTAGTGAACTTCATGTTTTAGAAAATTTTGTATTTAATTTTCAAAATGTGCGAGACTTCAATAAATTTTTGTTTAAATATTCAAGTAAGTTTTACACATCAATTTTTTCTTTGAAAGTTTTGTGTTTTACATAATTTGTGTTCAAGTCGTGCTCCAACATTTGTGTAAATTACATCAATATTTTGAATTATTTTGAAAAAAATTTAAATAGTAATTTTAAAAATAATTGTAAATGCACAAGTTAACTTTTTAAACATCACGTATCTATGTATTTGTACATATCCATATATATTATGGATGATCATTTTCCACATGATTCTTCGAGGCTTTAAACATCATGTGTATCTATGTATATGTAGATATCCATATATATATCATGGAGGATGATCACTTGCCATGTGATTCTTCAAGGTGAACATCAATAGAGTCTCATGCCTCTACGAGAGAGGGAGATCATGGATCAAGGGATGTCCATCATGTTCATGGTATTTATATTAAATGTGCAAGTTTTTTTTTTTTTCACTTGTGGTTCACGAATCCAATGTGCCCGCACACATATGTAAGCACTACGTCCACGGAAAAATCTCGGTAGACCCTCCCGAGGGGATCTAACCATCGGACTTACATGCAAGACCTAACCCCAAGGGTGTCAAGGAGATTTGAGCCTATGACCTCCCAACTGGAAAAGTACTTAGCAGCGGGGACTCAACCAGTTGAACTAACTCTTGGGGCTAAATGTGCAAGTTTTTAAATGATATTTGAATATATAATCTTATCCCCATACATACATGTATACATATAGAATTTATTTTTTATTGAATATATAATGTTATCCCCACACATACATGTATACATATGGAATTTATTTTTTTATCAATTTTGTGAGTTAAATTAATTTTTAATAAATTTCATTTTTTAGGAGTTCGAAGGAAAATAGTATCTACTCAATCAATGGATCATGGCCATGGTTCATGCAATCGTGTTATGGTTCACGCAATATACTCAATCATATGTATGTATGTACAAGTACGTATATTTGAATTGATTAGAAATTAATATTTTTTTATGAAGCTTCGCTTTCGTTGCATGAGGGTGGTAGTGGAGATACACATTCCCTTGGTGTTCAATCAATAGGTGGTGGCCAATCGCGGGAGAGTGGTGGTACACATTCCCCTGGTGGCTAATCAATGTGTGGTCATGTTGGTTCTAAACCAATGGGTGGTGGCCAATCAATGGGTGGTCATGTTGGTTCTCAACCATTTCCGGGTGGGCATGATGATGCTTAGCCATCTCGAGGTGGTCATCAATATGAATATTATTATCATTCAATTATTAATTTGTTAAATTTTTTATATATTTTTTATGGTTAAAAATAAATTTTGTACAAATTTGTTCACATGTTTTTTTGTATTTATACACAATTTTATATATTGATGCAGAGGGTGAAAATGTTTCTTGAAAAAAACGTAGGCCAAATCGTGTAATTCAAGAAGAAGGTTGTACACCAACCATGACTTATCCTTCTGAAATTCTTGATTATTTACCTTGAGAAACAAACATCCAACAATGCACATTACAAAAGTGTGAACATATTTATTCGAAATTGAAGAAAGATCTCGTTTATTTGAAACTCCTTGTAGAGAGTCAAGAAAGCTTACAAATAGTTACGCACTCTATAAGCACACTTGTAGATGTTTACAAAAATCTTGGGTCAATCACTGATACTTTTGTTGAAGTGATGAGGAAAAGAAAGGAAACAATAATGGGTCCCGATACATGGGATGATGTTAGAACCAAAGTTACAAAAGAAATGGAAAAATATATGTTTAATTTCAAAGAAGGGCCGAAAAGAAAGATGCTAAAGGTGAAATATTTCAAGCACCCTAATATAGCCTTCCATTTGTATGATAGGCACCTTGCAGCCTATGGAAGACTACCATGGAATGACGAGGTTCTTGTTTATTTTGCAAAATTAATTTATGCAGAATTCTTTTTGGAAATGAAACTCAACTATAATGACCTTCCTTCTGAATCTTTTGGTCTTGCGAAAGGCCGATTATGTGACCATAGGGGCGCTAAGCATGATGCTATGTTGCCTCGCTTTGAGCCACCATTGGTAAGTCGACCTCGTGTGGAAAATTTGTGGTCAAAGATGGGTGTCACTTCTCAAATTAGTCGAGAAGCAAGGAATGACATCATAGACAATGTTCAGACTGGACTTGGTGGAATTGATATTGGTTTGAATCGACAAAGAGCACGAGATAATGCACGTGATAATTTTGTGTATATTATAGATGATGAGATAGACAACATGAGTATTGAAGAGCTTAGAACATATGCAAAGCATTGTCGCAATTGTTGGCAAGACTTAATTCTTCATGGGGAAGAGGGTGTGGGATTGGTATGTGTTAATGGTTAGGGTGAATATTTTAATGTAATTTGTAATTTACATATACATGTTCATTTGTATGTGTTAGTCTAACAAAAATGTATCATATGTTCACCATTTGCAGTTAACACGCTTGTTGAACGAAAATTTTGATAATATCACGGTCCAAGGTTCAGGTTCAGGCAATCAAGATGATATTTTGAGACATGTTAGTTTTTTTAAGAGTTCATGATGTTGATGTACAACTATTATTCTATTATTATATCGGTATCATGATGGCATATTTAAAAAAAAAAAAAAATGTGTACACATGTATATAATTAAATGTTAACATATTATAATTATGTTCGATGTTTTCGCAATGGAGCCACCCTCTTCTTCCCCGTTAGGAGATGTGCCAAATAATCCACCGTCACAAGTATTCAAATTTTCACTTATGTTTCAAGTTATAAATTGAAGTGAAAGTTTCATTAAAAAATGAGATCTCGATCTTGAGTTATTTTACAGTTTTAAAATTTTTGAATTTTAGGTTTGTGGAGATGATTTATGTTCTCCAAGGACTTTACCGATAGTGTATGATGGAGATAGGAACATCCAAACAATATGAAGAAGAAGTTGTCTAACAGTTTTTTAATATTATTGCATTAGTTTATGCATTTTCATTTGAAAAAATTTTATATATATATTATACAGTTTATTCTGGAGGATGCATTAATGCAGGGTCAACACTGGACAATGGAGGAGGAACTACATGAGGTATTGCATGAAATTTTTTTATTTTATTTTTTTTCATTTAGTTTGTTTTAATGAAGTTATACATTCTCATTCAATATTAAAACATTAAATTTTAATTTTAATACATACATATAAATTATGTATACATGTGTATATATATGTATATGCAATTAGGGCCAACACGTGACAATGGAGGCGGAACTACATGAGGTATTGCATGAATTTTTTTTAATTTTTTTTTTATTAAGTTATACACTCTCATTCAATTTTAAAACATTAAATTTTAATTTTAATAAATGTGCATAAATTTCTTATACATGTGTATATATATGCAATTACACGTTGTGTAGGTTTCCCATTCCTCAGATGATATCACAAGGAGACTGCTAGAAAATACATCGCAGCCAAATTCTCTATTTAATTGATGCACACAATATTTTATTTGATCTATTCTTTTTATAACTTAAACATGTTAAATTTACTTTTCTGTATAACTTGATACTTGTAACCCTTAATACATTGTTATATTTACTTTTATTGAATGATATAGATTTTGGACATATTTTACATTTTGGATAGTTGAACTACATTTAATTTTAATGAATCATTTTAAAATTTGGATAGTTGTTACATTTGGCATGTGATCACATGTTGTTATATAATGTTAACTTAGATGATCTTAAATTATGTTTTGTTTTTAAAACTTGTTGTTTTGTCACTTGTTATTTAAAATGAATCTAGATTGAAATTGCAAATTACAAAACACATGTGGTACATGTTATGCATTTGAACATGTGCGAATGTTATATAATTAGGTGTAAATGTCTATTAAAGGTGATATTTAGGTACATTTTGCATGATCATGTGTCATTTAAAACAATCATAGATGGTTTTACATATTTTAGTTCATGAATATATGTAACAATAATTGAAGTACATTTGCATTTAGTTGTTACATTTTGTGTACATGATGACATGTTGTTATAATGTTAACTTAGATTCAATCTTAGATTAAATGTTTTGTTTTTAAAGGGCAAGTTGTTTTGTCATTTTTTATTTAAAAAGAATCTAGATTGAAATTGCAAATTATAAAACACATGGGGTACATGTTAAATGCATTTGAACATGTATGAATGTTATATAATTAGGACATGTCTAGTAAAAGTGATATTTAGGTACATTTTGCACATGATCATGTGTAATTTAAAACAATCATAGATGGTTTTACATATTTAAGTTCATGAATATGTAACAATGATTGAAGTACATTTGCATTTAGTTGTTACATTTTGCATACATGATCACATGTTATAATGTTAACTTAGATTCAATCCTAGATTAAAAATGTTTTGTTTTTAAAGCTCAATTTGTTTTGTCATCTGTTATTTAAAATGAATCTAGATTGAAATTGAAAATTACAAAACACATGTGGTACATGTTATGCATTTGAACATGTGTGAATGTTATATAATTAGGATATCTATTAAATGTGATATTTAAGTACATTTTGCATGATCATGTGTTATTTAAAACGATCATAGATGGTTTTACATATTTAAGTTCATGAATATGTAACAACAATTGAAGTACATTTGTTTTTAGTCGTTACATTTTGCATGTAATCATTTGTTGTTATAATGTTAACTTAGACGATCTTAGATTATGTTTTGTTTTTAAAACTTGTTGTTTTGTTAATTGTTATTTAAAATGAATCTAGATAGAAATTGAAAATTATAAAATACATGTGGTACATGTTATGCATTTGAACAATGTGTGAATGTTTTATTTAATTATGTGTACAGAGGTCTATTAAAGGTGATAGTTAACTTTTAATATAAAGTTATAAAAGAACATGTTATGCATAAACATATAAGTTATAAAACATGACCATATACAATTTGCATGGTGTGAGTGTGGTTTAATGCTTTTACAGGTTAAATACATATATATTTAATTTCATGAATGTGTACCAATGAAAGAAAATTTGCATTTAATTCATACATTTTGCATTTGAAATCATTCTTATAATCTTAATATACAATACATATAAATGCATCTAAAAACAATCATAAAATTCTAGGTGTACATAGATGTGTCAAACAATCATAAAATTTTAAAATTGCATTAAAAAATATGGTATACAACATTTTGCATTAATGTACATAGAAAGGCTACTATGGATGTCAGTTGATAGTAAACTTTAATCTAATAAAACCAGAAATTACAAAACACGATACACATTTTGCATTTGAATGAATATTATAATTTGCTTTAGATGTCTAAAACAAGATCATAACTTAAATTTTGCATTATATCAAATATGCTTGATACATACATTTTATAGTAATCACATAAAATTAACTAGCTCATACTAGAGAATGTATGAAATCGTTTAAGATCAAAGAATGTACATGTATGTGTACATGTATCAACTACTTGTTGTGTGCATATGCAAACACAATTTATCAATATAATCAAATCCTCAATACACTTGTACATAATAGAAAATATACATAGAACTTTAACTATCTTAATACATTATTAAGAATGTACAATTTAAGAATGCAGAAAGAAAATAAACTAACAATTTGTACTTGAGTTATGTAAGTTCTCAAAGATGAATCCAAGGAGACGAAATCGTTGGGAAACTCAATAAAAAAAATTCTAATGGAATGCCATCCTCAATGATCCATTCATGGTCAGCTTTTGACATTTTCCATTTCTTAACTTTCAATTTTTTCTTTGATTGAACTTCTATCAACTTTATGTGTTGTGCACACACCAAGTGACTATATTAACAACTTATGACATCAAGTTCACAGTATTGAAAGTAAACAATATTATGACTTTCATGAGTTTGTTGGAAAAAATAACCTTTTAGTATAATAGACCCTCTGTCATATAAAAACTCGTTATCATCATAGTCTTCCAATAATTTAAGCTTTCATTCAGTGCAACGCATCAAATAATACTTGACATTTTCTACATTGTTAGCAGGTTCAACTAAAACAAAAACATCTCCTGCACAATCAAACAAGTACATAAATCTCGATCATAATTAACATGAAAAATTAACTTTAAAATTAACATGTGTACTTGATTTTATTATCTATTTCTGGATCTCTATCATTTGAAAGCAATTGAAATGTTACCTTCTCTAACAAAATCAGAAACTCGATCACCTTCAAATGATACTATAGTCTCTTCTGATCGCATATCTTCAAAGTTTGCAACAAACATTTTCCCCTTTGTATTTAGTTATATATGTTGCCAATCTTTTACATACATATTTTTTTCACAAACATCATTGTATTTTGTGACGTCTATGCAAACATGACAAAAACAAGAATATTTTCTTTTATCAAATGCAAACACAATTTGGCACTCCTTTGTTTTAATTGAATGCAATTTCCGAGTCCCTTTTATTGTTTCAGCATCATTTCCAATTGATCTATTTACATTTTGGGCCCCAATATGCCAAAAAAACCTATATGGAAAATTCAAAAAAGAATATAAATATCTTATAATTTAAAATACAATTTATATATCATCAAAGATAATCATTGTGATAAACAATGTTTAAAATTAGAAAACTAATAAAAATTAGATCATGTATACTAAAGTTATATATATATATATATATATATACACAAGTTAATTTGTATATATGTACATGTACCTTCGTACCTCCCTTGACTGGTTAGTCTCATGGCTTAGTGCGGTGATGTACCATTGAACAACTTGTTCAATTGAGACAAGTAGGTCTGCAGAGTGGTCCATTTGATATCTTCAAAGTGCTCGTTTTACACATGCCCCTGCATAATCGTGTTCTCATTTTCCATGACCAGTCTCAAAGGAATTCCAACAATGTTTAATGTGGGTTTTCATATGAAGACGACACAACCAAAATAATGATCATGAATATTTGAATTAACATGCGCGTCCATTTGACCATATCCAATGTTCATTGAATTTTAGTCCACGACCTTTCAATGAGTCATAAATCTTATCAAAACAATGTTGTACAAAATGTGTATCATGTGTATGATCATCCCTGATATAAAAGTGACATTGTTTAATAAAATGTTGATTTTCACTGGTGCTTTCTATATGATCAACATTTTGTTGAGCGTGTCTATATAGAATATGGACAAGCATAGATACTTGGTCAGAATGATAGTATTCACTTTGTATTTCATTTTGTGAAACAAATGTGTAATTCTCTGCAAAATCAACTATTGACAAAATGGTCCCTGGTGGAAAAAAATCACGGGATTTTTTGAATTGCAAGTCCTACCATCGACCTCTATGGGAATGCTTGGTGTATTTATAAATTTCTGCCTCAAACTTTCTCAAAAAATCTATAACAAAAATTTCTTCTGCTTGTAAATCAATCCTCTCAGCACTTGTAGTACTACTTGAACCAATCAATGTATGAATATATTCATATCTCTTCCATTTCACTTTTATGTTGGACAATGATTGATAATTTATATCAATATGATATTTGTTATGAAATAAAGTCAAATTTCCACAATGATCACATTTTTTACCACCAACACATTTCTTATGGTAAAATAATTCATGGCTTTCTCTTGCACATAGAATTTGGGATATGAAATCATGGATAGTGGAAGGATGAGGTATTTTTTTCTAAAATGTTTTACCAAAATTAAGGAATGTTTCATAATATAACTGAAATTCCACATGATAACGACAACAACAAGTGTCATGTACAATGATAGGTTTAACATACCATGGTTTTTGTTGCACAAAAGCATTGATTGAGACATTAAATCAACGATTCTCTTCTATGAACTTGTTGAACAAATATATTCGTACTGTTTTTGTGCTATTCTTCGTCACATCACATCCCTTGCTATGATGAAACACGTGAATTTTTCATCCAATATTCATTTATTATTTTTTTAACATCTTATCCAAGTCTATCTTTGTATGGTTACCTACAAATAACTGTCCAACAAGCGAAATCATCATTTACATCTATTTGCAATCGAAATTCTGATGTTTGTGCAATGTTTTTCATGAGGTCCCTAATGCCTGCGCCATAGATTTTACCAAACGATTCTCTTTAGTACTTGATGAAATCACTGCCATTTGTATTGCTCTACGTGCATCTAAATCACTTTTCTTTCTAGATCTTCCAATTGACTTTAGAGCATTATTTATATTTTGTATCACATTATCCTTCTGTTGGGGTTCCCATGTTTTGGCCAGATTGGCAAGACCAAAAGATGAGACAACATCAAACCACTCTCAAACCTCAGGATCTAGCCCTCCTGGGTCCAGAGAGGGATCTCTCTATATGAGCAAAGGTTTTATGTCTCTGAAACTCAAAGTTTAAGATGTTAGGCTAGTTATAGGCACAGGGTTTGTTTGTTTGATTTGTTTTGATTTGGTTGTTGGTTATCAGGAAAGAAGGGTTCAATGTAAGACAAGGATGAGCAAAGAGAGATGAGGCAGAGGTCAAGTATTCCAGGAAAGCATTCAAGACCATTGGGCAATGGAGTCAGGAAAGGGTTTTCTTGCTAATCAATAGGCAGGCTTTCAGTTGGGCTAGTCATCTAAAACATTGGATCTTAAAGATGATAGTGTGATATGGGAAGGTAGGAGAGGAGGAGACAACACAGATTCAGAGTACAAAGTTAAAGACCTGTTGGTCGCACAAGGATCCTAGTGGACAGGGCTAACTCTAGTTCCCAATGTTCCCAAATCTTCCAACTAAATCCTTAACAAGAAAAAATATAACAACAAATACACTTAATTCATACATCAGAGAGCAGGAAATAACATCCACTACACTGGTTAAATTAACTGAAATCGATTCTTAGATAACACATTTAGAAGAAAAACATCAATGGCAAGGAGAGTAGAAACATAGGGTACCTAACAAGGGTAAATCCTATGCCAATATTCTGATGCAAGCCAGTAGAAACGAAATGAAATGAATATAAACACAGAGATAGGAAAACATCACCGCTGCTTTAGATCAGGATCCAAAGAAATGTGCTTGCAATATTAAATAGCAATACCAGTCAAGTACATCATTGCCAATAGCTGAATACTCAGTCTGAAATCATATTCCTCAACCTATCTTACAACATTACACAGAGACTATGTCTCAAAAGAAACTACTTGCAATTCTCTGATAACTGATCAACAACCTTACAATGAGTTTCTTCATGAATTTATAGCTCCAGAGGAGCGGAGAAGGTAGGTGAGAAAACTAAATGCAGCATTAAAAACTTCAGAAGAGGAAGGAGGCCGAAGTCTGCTCTGTATAAATTCTGAGCATCAATCTGGGACATCCTTGGGTGAAAGAGTGGTTTTCGTCAGGTGTCCATTAACTCCAGGTATGTCTCTGATGTACTTTGACTACAGTGCTCTGTAGTACTTCTGGTGATCTGAACAAAAATAAATCAATGATTCGAGTCTGCCATGCTGTGTAACTAATGCTTCTGATAGCGTAGGACTACTGTAGGGTTGGAAAATCTCTCTTGGACAGAATGAATACTGAGACCATAATGTGGTCTGTGCTCGGGAAGAAACATTCTGCTGATTTGAAACCCTGATGATATGGTTTTCTGCGTGATGTACCTTCGGCGTGATCCATGGGTATTCAATCTGATTCTTTACCTTTAAAACACAAGATTAGTGCTTAAGATCTTCAATGATGTACATAAGAACTCCCTAACTCTATGCTGATACTCCTTGTTGCTTCAAACTGTCTCCGTCAGTGGGAAAACTGAGCTTTAATGGCGCTGGAAAGATTCGCAGAGTTTGAACTTTGCTCTTTAATGCAAGTCCTGTCAGCCACCTTCCCAGGATATTTTTTATTATCTCGGCCTTTGGAAGTGATCTTTTCCTGCGTTTTCTGTCACTGTGACAGAGATAATAAGCTATGACGGTTCTCCGCCTACCTGTAACCCTGCAGAACATGAACACTGTTAGGGAAACCATGAATGCGGTGGTGGATGCAGTGCGGATGATGAAAATGATCGTGTAGCTGGTGAAATGGCGAAACAATGCAGAGGAATGATGGAGGGAAGCCTTGGTGAAGGTTGGCAGAGCGTAGAGGAAATTTAAATGAAAAAACCTTAACAAAATTGACCTTTGAACAAATATATGTAATGAGATGGGTGGATGTACGATGGATACACGTGGAGGTGACGTGGCGGGACCGGGAGATGGCGGAAAATTCAATCAGCGGGGAAAACAAATCTGGACCGTCAGATCTGTAAGGAGATCGACGATTGAAAATGTAGCGGAGGGCGACGAGCGGTGGGCCAGGAGTACGGTGACCTTGGATTAAACCCCTCGCAACTTCGTGGAACGACGAACGTTGGATGGGCGATGACAGATCTAACGGCTCACAACGATATCGCTACGCATCCGCGGACGAACGATAACGTGCGATGAGGCAGCGGTTTTGGAATAGTGTCGGAGCCACGTGTCGAAAGCTGAATGGAATCGCTGGGCAATGGGAAAATACCGCCTACTGCCCAAGGGCGGTGCGATAGATACCACCAGGTTTGTGAACAGTGTTTGCAGCGGGGTCCACTGGACGGATGAACCGCGGACCGTCGGATCTGTGGGTAAATGGACGGCGATGGCGCGATCGGGGCGATGAACGGGATAGACCACGGGCGCTGCAAAGTTAACACGGACCATCAGATCTGCGTCGATCGACAGTTGATATTGCCTCCGATACCAGCTGAGATAGGCACCTTTTTGGTTAGCGTCTGGTCTCGGCACCCAGGTCATAAGGTGGAAGAAAAGCCGAGGGGGTTGGCCGAAAGGTGCTAGCCCTTATTATAATGTTTAAAGTGGGTTTTTAACCCATTTCGGTGGCATTTTAAAGCCGTAAGGGGGGTAGCGATAGGGAACAAAGGTGAGAATTGGCTAAACAAAGGGTGAAGGTGGGTTTTCAAGGGAATTTGGGGAGATTAAGGGGATTTTGACACAGGGAATAAGGGATGAAAGGGACACTTTGCAGGGATATAGGGAATAAATATAGACTTTTTGGAGCACAATTTCTGCAAACAATGAGACCTCATAAAGGGGGTCAGCAGGGGGAAATTTAACAAAGGCAAAGGCACAGGAGACTTCAAGGATGATGTGTCTTCAGGGGAGGTGCATTCCTTGAAGGCTCAAAAAACAATTTAGCCCCCTACTTTGCTTTGTCAAAAATTTATAAGGGGGCTAACAGTGGCTCCACATGGGGATGGCTTCTTCTTGAAGGAGTCAAGAATTCAGAAAATAAATCTTTGGTGTAGGCTAGACACCTACTGCTTGGCACATCCCTTTCTTTCTTTGATTTTCAACTGCCACAATATGAAGACATTACATCAGCAGAAAAAAATTTTCCTGACAAACTACCTACCCATGCTACAATCCTAGCATTTTTTCTTCTTATAGGGTGCATTTGAGCTAGCAGACCCCTTACATTATTTTATTTTTACAAACAAAAAACAAACCTATTCTAACTCTACCCTTATTACTCCATGAGACCAGATTAGACTGTTGGTCTTAGATGTTTCTCTACCTAATCTAATATCTGCTGGGATTAAACTGTCCAGCAGATTTCTTCTCTACATTCTACAACAGAAATTTAAAAACAGTCAAACCAGGATTGGACAGTCTGGTTTGCTGTGGATCCAAGGCATAAAGACAGTTGCACATGGACAAAATTTGCAGAAAACTGAAACAAAACTTCGAAGGCTTGAAATCTGAAATCTCGAAGTATCCTTCTTTCTTTTTTGTGACTTAGGTTTTGAGCTTGTTAGAGTCACTCTTTTTCTTCATTCCAGCTCTGGTTTTGGGCATGTTAGAGCTGATTCTTCTTTTTCCTTTGCTGGTCCAGATTTTGAGCATGTTAGGACCAACTGTCTTTACTTTCTTTGGCTCAGGTTTTGATCATATTAGGGCCAATCTTTGCATTTCAGAGGTCCATGTTTTGAGCATGTCTGAACCTCTGCTTTCTCTCTGTTTTTGAAACATTTTTCTCTTTTTCTTGAAAACAAAAACTGCAATGGTATGTACAATGGAGACGAAAACTAGAAATCAAAAATCAGCAGAAGTAGTGTTTGAGCATCCTGCCATTGACAGGACCCCCAAACAGCTCTGTGCCATCTAATTCCTATAGGAAGAAGGCATTTGGACCCACAGTGGCCTGGACGATGTATGGACCTTGCCACAGACTATCAAACTTCCTGCGCTTTCCTTTATCCTCCCTTCTTCAGTCCCACTTTAGAACTTTTGTTGAGTCCCGAATTTGTCTCTCTTCCATACACTTTTCCATATCTCTTTCACTCACCTAAACCTCCAAAATTGTCAAATATCATGTGCAAAAGGGTATCTAACATGGTTTTTAATTATGTTTGTGTGTTTTCTATTTGATTTAGATTTTGTTCATACAGGTGCGGAAACTTGTCACTTTCCGCAGCCGCTGCAACTTTCCGCAGCTATTTTGTGGAAATCAATGTTACAGGTGTCAACGAAGGAAACGAGCCACATGGGCAGGCTAGGTATGACAAGGACATGGTTCGTGTCCTATTGGTTCAAGTAAATTCGTCAAGGAAAGCCGCGGTCAAAGCCATCCACGTGGAAGTCAACTGTGGAGTTCTATGTCGGCTGGACTCTGTTTCGTGGCATAGAAACATCCATACGGCCGTTTCCAAGATTACGAAGGTTAATTGACATCTGTGCAAAGTTCTGGAGTTGAATTTAAGCGCCCACCTTCCATAGATCCGTTTTCCAACATGGCCATACTCCTAAATCCGTGGCCTTAGTGGTCTACGTGCTGGCTGCTATCATAAACTTCAGGAGACAGTTACATTTATTGCTTTATAAAGAGCGTTTGCATACGCACGTAGAGTTAGTGAATAGGAGTTGATAGTTGTTAAGTTGATATATCTGTTAAGTTGATGTGCGTACTCTGTTATGTGGTGATTACGCTGCCTTGAGCCGTAATACCACCAGCCTGTAATGACTTTCTTTTTAATGTGAAAAACTCTGTTTCATAACTTAATTCGTGTTTGAAGATCATACCAGAGTTGCGTAGAGGGCCCCTGCTCAGCCGAGGTTCTGTGTATTAATGTATATATTTTTAATTTCATTTCTTTAAGCAGTCATTGTATCATAACTCATTACATGTTCATATTTCATAGTTGTTTTATTTCTGTTCATACATTTCTGTAATTTCCATTGCATTCCTGTCTTTTATGTTTTTATGATTGTTAAAATACTGATCAGTTTTCTTGTGCAGGTTTTAGGTAGACACCCCGGGGCATTTTTCATAGTATTTTCGCTAATGATATGAAACTGATATTATTCTGCTGCTAGTTTTCTTTCACAGTCTTTGTTTAACTTCAGTTTTGTTTTGTGCATTTCAGTTTTGTTTATCTGATTCAGTAGTTAAAATTAGACATATTCAGCTACTCATAGTGTCTTCAGCTACCTCCGAAAGCCACAGCTGGACTGATGGTGAGGGGCTGCATGATGAGATGTGTAGTTTAGTATTAGTTTCCTTTCTGCAAAATTAGATATATTAAGCTGCTTATAACGTCTTCAGTTTCCTCCAAAAGCCACAGCTGGACTGATGGTGAGGGGCTGCATGATGAAGTGTGTAGTTTAGTATTAGTTTCTTTTCCGCAAACTTAGATATATTGAATCATGTATGACATCTTCAATTGCCTCCGAAAGCCACAGCTGGACTGATGGCGAGGGATTGAATCATGTATGTATGGTTTAGTATTAGTTTACTTTCTGCAAATTAAATATCAGTTACACAAGTTGTTTATGATTACTTCCGCAAGTCATAGCTGGTCTAATGATGAAGGGTCAGAAAATGAATTGATGTAATCTGATTTAGAATTATTTCATTGCAATTTTGAATTTCCATAAGCGTAGTTTCTTTTGTGTTCAGTTGGCAGCAAGAATAGTTTAGTTTTCATATTCACCAGTTTCTTGTTTTGATTCATTAGATTAACAGCACTTTCCATTTCAGCAGTTTACTTTCTTTTGTCATTTGTAATTTCAATTTGCTTTTAAAGTTTCGAGATTGGTAAATCATTATAGGGGATATCACTTCCTTGAACAATTATAACCAAGCTTGTTTTTCACTTTAGAATTTCCATTTTACCTTAGAAATACCATAAACGACAAAAAGATAAGAAAGAGGTTATCTTGCACATATAGTGCGCCGCACTTCATCAGCTTACGATTCCCGGATTGACAATTAAATGCAGCAATTTAGGACACACTAAATTGACCAAACAACTTTATCCCCAATTTTGAAATCAGCAGCTTTGGTTCTTTTGTCAAACAATTTATTTGTATTCTCCTGAACTTTCACTGCTATGTTGTAAACCTCTTCCCTTGTTTGCTGGAGATGAATTGTCTAGTTTATCCTTCTCACCATAATGTCTTCTTCTGTTTGAATCTCCTGGACCAGCTTAATCACTGGTACCCCAAGGCTGGTAGGAAACACTGCTTTCGTTCCATGGACAAGCTGATAAGGTGACATGCCAATAGATTTCTTTGTTGTAAGCCTGTCAACCCACAAAGTATGTACTAGCTTGTTATGCCATGACTTTTTGTTCTCTTCTAACAGCTTTTTGATGATGGCCACGAGGCTCTTGTTTGATGATTCAGCTAGGCCATTACCTTGTGGGTAATATTCAGTTGAATGACCAAGTGCTATTTGATACCTGTGACAAAAATCAACCATTTTCTTGGATCCAAAAGCAGCAACATTATCGGTGATTATTTTCCTTGGGAAACCAAACCGAGAGAGGATATGACCTTCTAGGAACCTAATGATGACTGAATCTGTGGCATTCCTAGTAGGTATGGCCTCTATCCACTTAGTGAAGTAGTCTGTGGCTGTTAAGATCCATTTGTGTTGTGCGGAAGAAGCAGGGTGAATTTCCCCTATGAAATCTAGGCCCCATTGCAGAAAGGGACCTTCAACAGTGATGGTTTGTAGAGGTCAGGGGAGGAGTTTTCTTTTGCCTTCAAAAATCTGGCATTTGTGGTAGGCAATGATCATTTTATGGACATATTTGAAGAGTGTAGGCCAATAGTAGCCAGCTCTGAGTATTTTGTTTGCAGTAGCCTTCCAGCTCAGGTGGCCTCCACACTCTCCAGCATGGAATTCTTGTTTAATCCTCTCAGCTTCAATTTCTGGCAAACATTTGAGCAATAGGCCGTTTAGATTCTTCCAGTATAAGCAGTTATTCATTATGCAATAGCTCCTGGCTTTCAGCTTTAAGAATCTGACCTTGGTCTTTGATAGTTCAGGAGGGGCATTGAGGTGCGTAAGCACATACAAAATGTCAGAATACCAAGGAGAGCTCCGAAACTTTTCCTCAACAATGGGATCAGGCAATTCTTGTTGCTCATCCAAGGTATTTACCATGTTAATGTCTAGGGCTTGTAGATTTGATTCAGCCATTAACTGAGCTAGGCCCTGACCTTTAACCAGCTTGGTGGGTTTTATCTCAAGGTCGTATTCTAATATCACAGCAATCCATTTTCCCCTTTTCCCATCTAGGTCCTGGGAAAAAATGTCTTTAACCACTCTATTTGGCACATAGGCTATGGTGTGGGAGTGCAGTATGTACACCCTAAAGTCTTTCAAGGCCTTAATCAGAGCATAGGCATGTTTCTCCATTATGTTGTATTTCAAGGGTGCATCTCTAAGTGCTTTGCTGAAGAAAGAAATGGGCTGTTCCATTCCCTCTGCATTTTTCTGCAGTAGAACTGCAGCTATTGTATGCTTGGAGGCAAATGAAAAAATCAGGAAATCTTTTGAGAAATCTGGGCTGATTAGGACAGGAGCCTGGGTGAGTGCAAGTTTTACTGATTCAAAATATTTCTTGGCTTCAACAGTCCACTTAACTCCTACACCTTTCTTCAGCATGTTAGTCATGTTCCTAAGGTGTTCAGCTAAGTTGGGAATAAATCTCCTTAAGAAGTTGATTTTTCCAATGAAGGACTGTAACTCTTTGATGTTTCTTGGGTGTGTGATTTTTAGTATTCCCTTAACTCTTTGTGGGTCTATCCTAATTCCTTTCTCAGATATAATGTGGCCAAGAAGTTTTCCCTCTTCTAGCCCAAATACAGTCTTTTTAGGATTTAGTGATAGACCAAACCTTCTGCATTTTTCAAACACTTTCCTCAGATGTTGTAGGTGTTCTTCTTCAGTCTTGGAATAGACTGTAATGTCATCTAAGTAAATAACAATGAAGTGCCCTATCTCATCTGAAAAAGCTATGTCCATTTCTCTTTGGAAAGTTGCACCAACGTTCATCAGTCCAAAGGGCATTTTTACATACATAAAGGTGCCCCATGGAGTGGTAAAGGCCATCTTGAGTTGATATTCTGGGATTACTAAGACTTGGTTGTAACCTGAAAAACCATCTAGCAAGGAGATCTTTTTAGAGCCAACTACCCTCTGAAGAATATGTTCCATTTTAGGCAACGATTAATTGTCCTTGAGTGAGGCTCTATTAAGATTCCTGAAATCTATGCAAAGCCTGATCTCCCCTGTTTTATTTCTCACAGCCACTAGGTTTGATACCCAATCAGAGAACCTCACAGGAACAATTATACCTGCCTCATACATCTTCTTGATCTCTTTTTCAACTGCAGGCAATTGTTTTGGGTTTATCCTACGGAGTTTCTGCCTGAAGGGCTTCTGATTTTCTTTGAAGGGTATCTTATGTTGTATTATTTTTGTGTCATAAGCCCTTAAGTCCTCATAACTCCAAGCAAACACGTCAATGAATTCTTTGAACAGGTCGATATATTTCTTTTTTATGTTTGCAGGAAGAGACTTAGCCAATTTAATCATTTTGGGTTTGTCTTCAGTGCCTATGTTGCATTCCTCAACATCAGAGTCTGCATGTTCGATAGTGGGATTTTTTGTTACATCATCAAAGTCAAAAAGGTCTTCTAAAGGGGCCAGACCTCGAGGTATGTTCTTATCTTTGGTCTGCAGCACCTCTACTTCTTCACTATCTGCGTTTTCACATTTTTCGTCTGGATTTCCAGTCTGTTCATTTAAAGAGTTTATTTCTATGTTACAGGTTATTTCTCCCTCATCTAAGGACTCTTCACTTAGGCAGCTACTGTCAGATTCGGAGTCTGAATCAGAAAACTCAAACTCGTTTCTGCCCACCAAGAAATCTTCAATCTGTTTATCTCCTTCAAAAACCTGCCAGTATTTTTCATTGTCCAGCACTGCAGGTTTGAATTTGGTCTGAATGATGATATGTTGGTCACTGGGAGTCTTAGGGTAGGAACTAGCTAGGCAAGCTAATCCGTTTGCAATGACATTTTGACTCCTAGGAACAAACACTAATTCGTATTCAACAAACGTTTTTAGTAAATCCATAGTGTCGTTCCTGTAGGCTCGCAGTCTAGGATATTTCGATGTATATTCACCATTCACCTATTTAATAATCAGCTCAGAGTCTCCACGCACGGTTATTCTATGGGCTCCTAATTTCTTCAACAGGGTTAAGCCTAGGATCAGAGCCTCATATTCTGCAATATTATTCGTACACTTGAAGTGCAGGTTGCAGGCATGACTCTCTGCGTGATCACTCTCTGTGTTATGTATCCACACTCCTGCCCCAGCAGTTCTCTTGGTGCATGACCCATCGAAATTCATTTCCCACAAGGGTTCATTTTTCGTTTTACCAACACTTCCTTCCCTACAGCTGGGTTCACCATTATGTTGCATTATAGGATCTGAACTAGGCTGTGGATCTTTTTGTTTTTCGTTATGGGTGTGGGAAGCAGAAAGGTGACTAGTTGGCTGATTATGTTATGTTTTTGGTTCACTTTGCGTTGTTGTTTCAGTGCACTGTTCAAATTTTTCTGCGTTTTCCTCCTCTGAGTCTAGGGTAGCCATTATGTTAAAGTCCATTGGCTTTGTTTCATCATGTGTACCTTGGCTTGTATCTACGTTTTCATATTCTGGTTCCCCCAGAGATTCATCATTGCAGAAGATAAAGGAATCCAGGTCTGTATGTACAGAGTATAGAGGAGAATTTTCAGGCTTTTCAGGGCTACTAACCAGGAATTTCATTTGTGCTTCCCTGTACAGTCTCCTAAGTTGGCCAAAGATTGGGATTGTGGCATAAGCCCCATCCATCTGCATTATTCCTTGCAGCTTGGCTCCCCATGATCTTGATAATAACATGCCATATTTAGGTGGCACATCTGCCACCACAACATCCATGACCATACATTTTGCTGGAATTTGGGAAAGGCTCACACATAAATCTTTGATCAGGCCAAGACACTTTACTCTACTAGAGTCAAATGAATACAAGTCTTTATAGGGACGGGTTATCTCTAGGCCTAATCTTTCCATTACCACTTTAGGAATCAGGTTGTGTGATGCCCCAGAATCATGCATTGCATTGTGGAGAATCTTATCATGGACATTAAGACTGATATAAAAAGGGGGCACCACCCCTTCCTGGAACTTTCCATCTATCTTTGGACAAAACAGAAGGGCAGGTTGATCATCACTCAAATTTACAGTGTCACCGTTCTCACCTAAATTTAATGCTTTCAAAATTTGGCCTTTATATACATCCTGAGTGGCCAACTCAGAGAGTGGGACAGTGATTTTAATTTTTGCAACCTCAATCTCCAAATTGAAAGTGGACTGACTCTTTGAAATGTTCAACTTTGTTTTGTTAGTTACCACCTTAGTGGCTGAATAAGTGGGCTGATTCTCACTATGTACAGTGTTTGTGACAGTTTTATCAGGAGCACTAACTGCATTGCTAGTGCTACTAGCTAGTTTACCTTGTGTATCAGTGTTTTGGTTGTCTTTTTCTTTGTTCTTTCCAGAACTCTCAGCTGCTGATTTGTTACTTTCATCAGTTTCTTTTGAAGTTTTCTCGGGTCTTTTCTTGATGGTGACCTCATAAGTTTTTGGTTTGGGAGTTTCTTGGCTCTTTTTTCTTCTCAGTTCATATTGTTCTCTGACCAGCATCATGGCATTTTCGAATCCTAATCTGTAATCTTCAGATTCTAACCATTCCTCATCCCAACAAGAGGGTGAGGGTTGATCTTCTTCTGAGTAACAGTTATGGATTGAAACTTCTGTTTCAAACATATTAATTGTGTTTCCTTCAGACTCTTCTATGATTCCCTCATCTTTATCAAGAAAATTCTCTTGGAATGGGGGAATAACTTGTTGATCTGATTCTCTCTGTCTGTTGGGAGTGTTATTGTTTCTTCTAAAGTTCTAGTTCTGGTTATGGTTTTGATTTCTGTTTTGGTTACTAACTGTGACAACCATTTTTTTTACCATTTGTTGTAGCTCTTCCACGTTTTTAGATATACGATCATAGTTGGGGTCAGATGTGGAAGCTACATTGTCATCTCTGTATGTTACCCTCCTCTCAGCTCTCAGTCTTGCCCTTTTCTCAATCAAGTTGGCTTCTATATTCACTGCTCCTTTCTGCATGTCCTCCAATGTGTTGTATTCTTTATCCCTAAGCTGATAGGCCATGTCAGCGTCAAAGCCTTCGGGGTATTTCGCTAAATCCATACCTTGGGGAGGTTTCATGTGTGGAGGGAGAGCATTGTAAATGCTGTTAAATATCGTTGTGTAATCGTGGGCACTCTCTCCTACGTTTCTTTTAAGGCTCATATATTCTGCTAGGAGTTGGCGAGGGTTGGCCTTAACTTCCCATTTGTTTATGAAGGTCTGATATAGAGCTTGGAGGTCATTGATGCTACCCGGAGGTAGGCCCTTAAACCATTTCTTCACATCACCCCCTAAACTCTAAGCAAAGATTCTCATTTTGACTGTATCATCATCTATCTCCATGTAGTCAAAAGAATCTTCCATCCTATCTACATGGTGTTGGGTTGTGGCAGACTATTTTGCAGTGAAGTGAGGGATCTTTGATTGATAATCATTGGGTAAGGGTACTAGAGGCTGAGGTAAAACCATAGGTGCATACCAGGCTGCCATGATGATGTTTTGATGAGGTAAAGGGTTGACTTGGGCAGTTGGTATATGGATGACATGGATATTAGGACCAGCAGAAGACTGATGAGCAGATCTAGGGTGATTGAGCCCCAAGTTTTGAATGAAGTGTATATCAGGAGGTGTAGATGGAGGGGTCTGTCTAATCCCAAGGTGCTTACCACTTTGAGGTGGTGAACCAGGGAACTCAAGGTCGGGCTGGTCTAGGACACTGAATGACCTAGTTCTAGGTAATCTACTAGGTAGGTCTAGGTCAAGGTGAAAGTGTGATAGAGTTGTAAGATCTTCTGGTACGGAGTTAGCTCTATGGATGTGGCTGGAAATAGTTGGTCTTTTAGGTGTAGGAGCTCCCTTGAGGATGCTCTCGGGGTTTTCAACTATTTCCGGTGGGTTTGGGCTAGGATAAGCTCTTGTGTGAATGGTTCTTAAAGCCAGAATGTTGTTTCCTAACCAAGCAGCTTAACCCTACTTGTTACTTCTACTGTGGTTGATGTTTTTAAGGAGGCTGGTCTCCCAGTGGAGTCTAATGTGAACCAAGATAATCAGCAGGCCTACTGATCACCAGTGGAGTCTTTAAAACGTTTAGGGAATATGGAGTCGCCAGGTGGAAAGGTTTAGGATGTTTTTGGAGGGTACACTGTCCACCACAGTGCTTATGAGATGTCCCTCTTATGAGATGTCCCTTTTCAAGGATATCTTCCAAACACAGCAAACTCTAACCAGAGATTGACTGGGAGGGCATTTACTAGATATGTCACCTCTGAAAGAGTGTGAGATCTGGAGGTTGCCTGGCCCTTTCCAAACTCTGTCTAAGAGTGTGGGAGAAACACAACAAATGGTATAGAGGTTGATGTGCGGATAGGAGTGTTTAACTGCCAACCTAACCAGAGATTGTAGGTTTCTGAGGCTCTTATGATGTAGAAGCTGAGAAATACTCAGATGTTCCCCAGCGGAGTCGCCATTATGTTGGGGTTCCCATGTTTTGGCAAGATTGGCAAGACCAAAAGATGAGACAACATCAAACCACTTTCAGACCTCGGGATCTAGCCCTCCTGGGTCCAGAGAGGGATCTCTCTATATGAGCAAAGGTTTTATGTCTCTGAAACTCAAAGTTTAAGATGTTAGGCTAGTTATAGGCACAGTTTTTGTTTGTTTGATTTGTTTTGATTTGGTTGTTGGTTATCAGGAAAGAAGGGTTCAATGTAAGACAAGGATGAGCAAAGAGAGATTAGGCAGAGGTGAAGTATTCCAGAAAAGCATTCAAGACCATTGGGCAATGGAGTCAGGAAAGGGTTTGCTTGCTAATCAATAGGCAAGCTTTCAGTTGGGCTAGTCATCTAAAACATTGGATCTTAGAGATGATAGTGTGATATGGGAAGGTAGGAGAGGAGGAGACAACACAGATTCAGAGTAAAAAGTTAAATACCTGCTGGTCGCACAAGGATCCTAGTGGACAGGGCTAACTCTAGTCCCCAGTGTTCCCAAATCTTCCAACTAAATCCTTAACAAGAAAAAATATAACAACAAATACACTTAATTCATACATCAGAGAGCAGGAAATAACATCCACTACATTGGTTAAATTAACTGAAATCAATTCTTAGATAACACATTTAGAAGAAAAACATCAATGGCAAGGAGAGCAGAAACATAGGGTACCTAACAAGGGTAAATCCTATGCCAATATTCTGATGCAAGCCAGTAGAAACGAAATGAAATGAATATAAACACAGAGATAGGAAAACATCACCGCTGCTTTAGATCAGGATCCAAAGAAATGTGCTTGTCATATTAAATAGCAATACCAGTCAAGTACATCATTTCCAATAGCTGAATACTCAGTCTGAAATCATATTCCTCAACCTATCTTACAACATTACACAGATACTGTGTCTCAAAAGAAACTACTTGCAATTCTTTGATAACTGATCAACAACCTTACAATGAGTTTCTTCATGAATTTATAGCTCCAGAGGAGCGGAGAAGGTAGGTGAGAAAGCTAAATGCAGCATTAAAAACTTCAGAAGAGGAAGGAGGCCGAAGTCTGCTCTGTATAAATTCTGAGCATCAATCTGGGACATCCTTGGGTGAAAGAGTGGTTTTCGTCAGGTGTCCATTAACTCCAGGTATGTCTCTGATGTACTTTGACTACAGTGCTCTGTAGTACTTCTGGTGATCTGAACAAAAATAAATCAATGATTCGAGTCTGCCATGCTGTGTAACTAATGCTTCCGATAGCGTAGGACTACTGTAGGGCTGGAAAATCTCTCTTGGACATAATGAATACTGATACCATAATGTGTATTGTGTCCGTGCTCAGGAAGAAACATTCTGCTGATTTGAAACCCTGATGATATGGTTTTCTGTGTGATGTACCTTCGGCGTGATCCATGGGTCTTCAATCTGATTCTTTACCTTTAAAACACTGGATTAGGGCTTAAGATCTTCAATGATGTACATAAGAACTCCCTAACTCTGCGCTGATACTCCTTGTTGCTTCAAACTATCTCCGTCAGTGGGAAAACCGAGCTTTAATGGCGCCGGAAAGATTCGCAGAGTTTGAACTCTGCTCTTTAATGCAAGTCCTGTCAGCCACCTTCCCGAGCTATTTTTTATTATCTCGGCCTTTGGAAGTGGTCTTTTCCTGCGTTTTCTGTCACTGTGACAGAGATAATAATCTATGACGGTTCTCCGCCTACCTGTAACCCTGCAGAACACGAACACTGTTAGGGAAACCATGAATGGGGTGGTGGATGCAGTGCGGATGATGAAAATGATCGTGTAGCTAGTGAAATGGCGAAACAATGCAGAGGAATGATGGAGGGAAGCCTTGGTGAAGGTTGGCGGAGCGCAGAGGAAATTTAAATGAAAAAACCTTAACAAACTCGACCTTTGAACAAATATATGTAATGAGATGGGTGGATGTATGGTGGATACACGTGGGGGTGACGTGGCGGGACCGGGAGATGGCCGAAAAGTCAATCCACGGGGAAAATAAATCTGGACCGTCAGATCTCTAAGGAGATCGACGGTTGAAAATGCAGCGGAGGGCGATGAGCGGTGGGCCAGGAGTACGATGACCTTGGATTAAACCCCTCACAACTCCGAGGAACGATGACCGTTGGATGGGCGATGACAGATCTGACGGCTCACAACGATATCGCTACGCATCCGCGGACGAACGATAACGTGCGATGAGGCAGCGGTTTTGGAACAGTGTCGGAGCCACGTGTCGAAAGCTGAATGGAATCACTGGGCAATGGTAAAATATAGCCTACTACCCAAGGGCGGTGCGATAGATACCACCGGGTTTGTGAACAGTGTTTGCGACAGGGTCCACCGGATGGATGAATTGCGGACCATCGGATCTGTGGGTAAATGGACGGCGATGGTGCGATCGGGGCGATGAACGGGATAGACCACGGGCGCTGCAGAGTTAACACGGACCATCAGATCTGCGCCGATCAACGGTTGATATTGCCTCTAATACCAGCTGAGATAAGCGCCTTTTTGGTTAGCGTCTGGTCTCGGCACCCAGGTCATAAGGTGGAAGAAAAGCCGAGGGGGCTAGCCAAAAGGTGCTAGCCCTTATTATAATGTTTAAAGTGGGTTTTTAACCCATTTCAGTGCATTTTAAAGTCGTAAGGGGGGTAGCGATAGGGAACAAAGGTGAGAATTGGCTAGACAAAGGGTGAAGGTGGGTTTTCAAGGGAATTTGGGGAGATTAAGGGGATTTTGACAAAGGGAATAAGGGATGAAAGGGACACTTTGCAGGGATATAGGGAATAAATATAGACTTTTTGGAGCACAATTTCTACAAACAATGAGACATCATAAAGGAGGTCAACAGGGGAAAATTTATCAAAGGAAAAGGCACGGGAGACTTCAAGGATGATGTATCTTCAAGGGAGGTGCATTCCTTAAAGGCTCAAAAAACAATTTAGCCCCCTACTTTGCTTTGTCAAAAATTTATAGGGGGGATAACACCTTCATTCTTTTATCTTTTGTTGATATTCTAATACCCAATAGAGTCGTAGCTTCTTTTAATTTATTTGATGTTAAAAGACTTCTCAAAATTTGGGCTTGAACTGCCACATTTTCATCTTTTAAGAACATATCAATAATGTATTTGACACGATATCGTATAACATGGTCAGCTTTTTTATCTCCATATGTGTCAGTGTCAACATTTTCTAACATCTCATCATTGATATTGATTTCATTTGTACATATGAGAATTAAATGTACAAAATGAGTTTAAATATTCAATAAATAATTAAATTAAAAAATAGTGTTTGAATGAAATTGAAAAATTAATAAATATATATAATTTCAATAATACACATTCAACATATATATACATACCTAGTAATTCAATTTCTTCACTTGAATTTCTTTCAATATTTTCAACGTCTTAAATCATTGGTTTAGCATATTTTCACTTTCTCTTTCAAAATTGTATATCTCATCATCAATGTTATGAGGGATATCTCTCTTTGTTTACATTGCAAAAGATTTTTCAAATTAGTTCATCAAATAAAAATTAAGTTTCACAATACACTAGTTAAAATTTAAATATCATTTATAATATTTACATTTACATACTTGCTTCAATTTCTATTTGAGGTTGATTTTCCCTTTCAATATTTGAGAGTTCTTCTCTCCTTTTTTTGGGATATTCTCTCTCGTATTCTCTATGAGCCTTAGGGTTTCTTGTTCAATCATATTTTCTCTTGCAATTTCTTTGATTTCCCATGATTATTTAGTATGAAGCTCAAAAAATTTCCTTCAAAATCCTACAAAAAAAACTTACTATCAAAATTTAGACAAAAAGTCACTTCAAAAAATCATCACAAAAGATTTAATTTCAAAAAAGTCACTTTAAAAATTTTTCACAAAAGGCATACTTCAACCCAAAACACTTACTTTAAAAAAAAGTCACTTTAAAAATTCCACCAAAAAATGTCTTTTAAAAATTAAGCTCAAAATATTTCCTTCAAAGTCCTGCAAAAAAATATCACATTAAAAATTTAGACAAAAACTCACTTTAAAAAATCATTATAAAATATTTACTTCAACCCAAAACACTTACTCTAAACAAATGTCACTTTAAAAAATACTCCCAAAAAATGTCCTTTGAAAATTAAGCCCAAAACACCTTTGAAAATTCAGCCCAAAAAATTTCCTTTGCAAATTCAGCCCAAAAAATTTCTTTTAACCAAAAAATTTCCTTTGCAAATTCAGTCCAAATGAAGAAATGTGTGAAAATAATGTTTTCATTTTTAGCTATTTATAGAGTTGTGAATTTTTTTTTTTTATCTCGAAGGGCTTTATCGAATTTTATTCGACCGACGGAATTTGCAATAAAAAGTTCGGCCGAACTACTACAAAAGTTCGGTCGAACTAAAACATCTGAAACTATGTTGCAACTCAGCTCTGAACACATTTCTTCAACTTTGGAATGGTTAAACTCCATTAAATTTTTTGAATTAACTTTCGGAACCAAGACTAGCATTTGCAGAATTCAATATACTTTTAAGAGATATAAATTTATGGAATTCCATAGATATTTACTAATTTTAATTAATTTTTAATAAAATGGGCGCAACTGAAGGTTATTATGATTAAGTGAAATTAAAATTTTGTATCTCCCAAAATACGCTATAAAAATATTGAAAAATTTTTGGTGCATTACATTGGTCCGTCGTCTGTAATAGGTAGTTTTTATATTTTTAGTTTATAGCTAATATGTTGAGAAACTTGACATGGACTGAAACATATTCAAAATATGCAGTTTTTTCATATTGAATCAGTTCAAAAAATTCTAGTAATTATGATATGCATCAATTGGTTTTGTAAATATAACGATACCGAAGTAGAGTCTATCTAGATTGTTGCAACACATTTTTTTCTCAAAAACACCATGTTTTTTAAAGAATACACTACAAGGAAAAGGGACATTTATGAGGGGCAAAAGATGTCACCATAAGCTCATTGGTGGCGTTCAAAAGAGCCTTCGTCACCAAAAACTGAACGTCACTAAAGGTGGCGTTGCTGAAAGTATAGGTGTTGTCGTGACATTCAAGGTTGGTCACCAATAATTATTTATATTGACGGATAGTGACCGTCACCATTTCATATGAGAAATGGTGATGGATAAGAGCCTCAGTCACCAAAAAACTGAATGTCACCAAAAGTGGTGTCGTCGAAAGTATGTGTTGTGGTGACATTCAAGGTCCGTCACGAATATTAATTATAATGACGGATAGTGACTGTCACCATTTCATATGAACGACAACGATTTATTGTGATGGACCTTTTATGGTCATCACTATTGGTGTATATATATGGCAACGTTCGTTGACCTTCACCATTTCATATTTGGTGAGGGTCAAAAAATGTCATGATAAGCTCATTGGTAACTTCAAGATTCATCACGAATAATGACTATAATGACAAACAGTGACCCTCACCATATCATATCAACAACAATGATTTATGGTGACGTACTTTTCATGGTCGTCACTATTGATGCGTATATATGGTCGCGTTTGTTGACCGTCACCATTTCATATTTTGGTGAGGGTCGAAAAATGTCACCATAAGCTCATGGATGATGGTCAAAAGAGCCTTTTTCACAAAAAATTGATCGTCGCCGTTCAATATGAATATGAGGGCACGATGGAATCGGACCACCAACCTCCTGATCGTAAAGCAGGTGCTCTTCCATTAAGCTAGTACCCATTAAGAATTAGACTTTTAAAATTTATATCTTGAAACTTTATAGATTGTAAATTCTACAACTTTCGATAAATTAAAGTCTCAACAATCTTTTACTAAACAAGAAAAACATCATCTAAGTTGCAGGTCCCTACCTAACGGTTATGGAAGTTATGAAAAGTGGGTGGAGAGAAAAATATTTACGTATAAGAGACTTAATATGTTCAGTTGAATACTCAGTTAGAATTGAAACTTTGATTATAGCCCAAAAATGACCTATAACTCACAAATGCACCAAATATTGTAAAGGAAATGCCATAAGTGGATAGCATATGGAAGAAGAGCATTGATGAAGACAGATGCAATATGTCATAGGTTGAATGAGATAAAAATATCAATGTTGTTGTTGGGTGACTTTTTATAATTGGGACTTTTGTCTTTCCTTTATCACGTAAATATTCAAATTAAAAATTAGAAATTTTAGATATATGAATGATATCTAAACTTTCGTGCAAATGTAACACGGATCTCCAGGGAACCACGGGAAAAACTAAAAAAAACAATACATATATATATCCCTTCACGTAAAAGCGACATGTGATTTGGAATTTCACAAGTCTGCACTCAAAACATGACAGCAACCAACAAATTAAAAAAATGAAACTTATCACAGTTATGATTACAATTGATGTTAGTTTAGTTATATGCACCCCTAATTGCTATATACGTGAGAAAACTTTTCATATGTGTATAATGGTTTGAATTCACAAGGATATCATTGAATATATTATTGTTAATCAAAATTTGAACATTAATGTATTTTTTGGCCATCCAAGTTTTTTTCCAATTTTTTTCTAGATCCTGCCGAGTTTCAACTAGTTTCTAGTTTTAAGGGTCCACCAGTTGAGTGACCAATCTGGTTCTGATAACATTTGTAAGGATCCAGTCACATAGCATACATACATTTTGTAACTGATAATATAAAATATAATTTTTTGAATATATTACAAGGATCAGATAATATAGCATATTATATATATTGTTAATATAGAACAAATAATATAAGAACAAATTTTAATAAAAAAAATTTACAAAAATGGTTATGGCCTCACAGGCCACAAGGACATGCGTTCTTGCTAGGGCTTGCGCCCATGGAGGGGCTGGGCTCTCCCCAGGGGCCTCGTCCCCCTCCCCCGCCCTCTTCTACCGAGGCTTTCGATCGCTTATTGGCAGGGCTTCCTAAGAAGAAGAATGTTGAAGCTACGAAATTTGTTAAGAAAATTGATGAAATACCTGAGATCTCTCTTCCAGCAGAGACTCCGATTCAGGTTGCTTTATCACTGGCTGAACGAGCTCTCATAGGCCAGTTCACAGGGCTTTGGCCATCTCCTAAAACCACTGAGAGCTGGGTCAACAGAAACTGGGCGCCTCTGATCAAAGAAAGCGTTACTTCTTATTTTTTGGGGAGAGGTTACTTTCTCTTCGAGTTCACTTCAAAAGATGACAAAGATCTGATCTTCCAGAACGACCCCTACTTCATGGGCCCCCAGGGTTTGTACCTAAATAAGTGGACTCCAGACTTCGATCCTGCTGTGGATGTGCCCAAAGCAGTCCCGGTGTGGGTTAGACTCCCAAATCTGCCAGTTCACTGCTGGAATTGGGATTCTCTGATGCATATTGGAAATGCCCTTGGGAATTTCATCGATCGAGCAAACAACAAGGACCAGTATGACTGCGCTAGGATCTGCGTGGAAGTAGATCTGGAGGTTGGTCTACCAGAGGCCATCAAAATCAAAGTCGGAAGCTGGACGCATGTGCAGAAACTGGACTATGAGCAGCTGCCCTTCAAATGCCGGAAATGCCATGTCTATGGCCACTTCGCCAGAGGCTGTCCATCCAACAATGAGGTTGTGCAAGGGAAGGAGGACGGATGGAATCGAGTCAAGCGCTCCAAAACCTCCCATAAGGCTCAAAAGCCGGGAGGCCCTAGTGGCAAAGGTCCCCAACAGGACTCTTCTCAGCAGATCCCGTCTAAGTCCGCTCCTGAAAACAAGTTTGAACTCCTAAGCTCGCACCAAGAGGACACCCAGGAGGTGGAGGTTCAAAAGACAGCATCCCCGG